>VZQC01004854.1:2493638-3065758 GCA_009823505.1 Rhizomys pruinosus
CATCTCTCCAGCCCTTTAAAAAAGGCGTGTGTGAGGGGCTGGAGAATTAGCCTAGCGGTTAAGAGCACCGACTGCAGAGTACCCGGGTTCGATCCCCGGCACCCACATGGCGGCTAAGAACCGTCTGTAACTCCAATTCCAGGAGAACTCCAGTTCCAGGGGAATCCGACACCCTCTTCTGACCTCCGAGGCATTGCACGACACGGGTGCACAAACCTACATGCAGACAGTACACTCATAAACATACAAAAATAAATAAAAATTAAAAAAAAAAGAGGTTTAAAAAAGGTGTGTGTGTGCGTGTGTGTGTGTGTGTGTGTGTGTGTGTGTGTGCATGTGGCTGCCCTCGGAGGCTATGAGAAGGCTTTGGATCCTCTGGATCTGAAGTTATGGGTGGTTGGGAGCCACACAATGTGTGAGAATCACCCACCAACATGAGGCTCAGATTTTGGTGCTGGGGCAGTTTAAATCTCAGGGTTGTTACAAGTGGTCTCGGATGGGTCACTTCAACTTTCTTAATCTCTATTTCCCCCTCTATAAATATCCTTAAGAAGGTGTTAGAGGGGCTAGAGAGATGGCCTAGCAGTTAAGAGCACCGACTGCTCTTGCAGAGGACCCGGGTTTGATCCCCAGCACCCACACGGCGGCTGAGAACCGTCTTTAACTCCAGTTCCGGGCGGAATCCGACGCCCTCTTCTGACCTCTGCGGCACTGCACGACACGGGTGCACAAACCTACATGCAGACAGTACTCACATTCAAACACATAAAAATAAATAAATAAAAAATTTAAAAAAGAAGGTGTTAGAAAGCCAAAAACTGGTGGCTGGAGAGATGGCTCAGCAGTTAAGAGCACTGACTTGCAGAAGACCTGGGTTTGAATCCCAGCACCCACATGGGAGCTAACAACCACCCATAACTCCAGATCCAGGAGATCTGATGTCCTCTTCTGACCTCCACAGGTGCTGAATGACTCAGGTGCACTTACACACATGCAAGCAATACACTCATACACATAAAACAGAAAATAATAAATCTATCCATATCTATCTATCTATCTATCTATCTATGTCAAAAGATGACATCTCCAGAGTGCCCCACAGATGTAGTAGTGGCTTGTAGTAGCTGGGGACCCTGGATATTAACAGTGTCCTTTCCACAGCTTTAGGGTGGTCCTCTATTTATGCCCACTTCCCTGCATGCAACAGTCTTATCTCCCCCCAAATACAGTCCATAGTTCAGTGCATATCACCAGCTCAAGCATAGAGGTGGTTTGGGGACATGGTGGCTCTTTCCCCCACCGTCTGCCCCATGCCACCATGTTCTAGGCATCCTCAGCCCTGGTGGGAAGCTGATAGGTACTAAGTTTGGAGTCATGGTGAAGGCACTTGATAGGATTATGGCTGCTACTGTGATTGACAGAAACAGATCCTGACAGTGAGTGACATTTGTGCGGTGTGCTTCTTCTCTCAATATCCTAGTGAATGAAAGCCTGTTGCCTCCCCATGTCACAGCTTTGTATGATGGAAAGACACCCCCAGCTGGGCCCAGTGGAAATTCTGTTGCCAACACTGTTGCAGTGGAGTTCTAGGGGATCAAATACTGAGAATTTCTAATTTTGGTCTCCTGGTCTAAGTCAAGTCCAGCTTTGCCTCTTTGTTTTCCTTTAACTTCCCACACAGCCTCGATGCAGAAGGAACCTCCCCAGCCTAGCCAGTCTCACCAGACCACCAGCCCTCCATGCAGAGGAGGGGAGGGAAGCCGGGGGCTTCTAGATGACAGTGTCCATGCTCTATTGATCAGACCTGGACCTGGCTGGTGCTCCTGCAGGCAGGGGCCCTGGCCAAGGGCTATTTTCAGAGGAGTCTGGGACAATGAGCCTGAACTTGAGATTCATGAGAAGAACATGGGGAGTGACATCCTTGCTCATCTTCCTGCTTCCGTTCTACTTTTCCCATATAAGCTCACACCAGGCCACATGGCATTCTTGGGCATGCCAGTCCAAGCTGCTGGCCACGGCCCAGGATATCCCGCAGCCCAGGATGTCCCACAGCCCAGGATGTCCCACAACTAAAGATCTTCTATAGCCTTGGCCAGATAGAATTTATGCCTGAAGGGTCAGAACAGGTCCCTGGGTGCTCACAAATCCAGGCCCAATATCTTGAAAGGGCTGGAAGGACCTGCAAGCTCCTCTGGGGGAGGAGAAGATGGCATCTTATTGAAGCTGAGCTCTCTCTTCTTTTAAAAAATTTATTTTTGAGTGTTTTGCTTGCATATATGCAAGTGCACTCATGCATACAGTGCCCATAGAGGCCAGAAGAAGGCACTTGACCCCCTGGAGTTATGGATGATTGTTAGCTGCCACGTGGGTGCTGGGAACCAAACTCTGGTCCTTTTCAGGAGCAAACAGTGCTCTTAACTGCTGAGCCATTTCTCCAGCCCCTAAGCTGAGCTCTTAAGCTGGGTAGGTGATGTAGGAATGGCTGGGTGAAAACGAGGTCCCAAGTGGAGGGAGAAGCACATTCAAGGGTCTGGGTGGTGTTGAAGGAGAGAAGCTGAGAAAAGTTTCTCAGGGCTACAGTAACAAAGTGTCACCAATACGGTAGCTTAGAAGGACAGGAATGTGCTTTGTGCCTCCAGGTGCTGGCCTGGCCATGCCTCCTCTGAAACTCTGGGAGAATCATTTCTGCATCCTGGCAGCAGTCACCAGCATTCTTTGGCTTGTGGCTGCATCATTCCATCCTTGTGTCTCTTCATAGCTCTACTACAAGGATCTCAGACCTTGGATTGGGGTTCACGCTCAGGGTGACCTCAACCTAATCTCACTAGCCATATCTACAAAGGTCTTCCTTCGCACAAGGTCATATCCCTAGGTTCCGAGTGCACATGAATCTGGGGGACACAGTTCAGCTCAGTGCAGGCAGGCAGCTCTGGAAAGGGCTCAGCAGGAGGCTTTCTTGCTTGGAGAAAAGGGTTCCTAGCAAGAAGAAGGGTGTTTATGGGACTTTCCTGGTTTCGACTTCCAGGTTCCTGCACAAGGCAAGGGCATCACCACAGCAGACGGTAGAGATGTGGGAGGCAAGTAGAGAGCAAGGATCTGGTTTTAAAATACACCAGACCAGGGTGATCTGTCTTCCCTGCTAAGCAGATGTGCTATAGATTCTATTAAAAGCACAGGCGAGCTTTAGAAGACAGGTCCTAATAAGCAATTCTAATTATCATCTTCATTAGCTACTTCAGTCCCAGGGTGAGCTATTTTCATACTGGAAAGAAGCTGCATCTACAATTCTTTGGAAAGTCGGCTGCTCTTAGCGTCTCTAGACGTGGTATTGGGTTTGACCTTGGTCAGGGGGTGGGGATAGATGGTCCCCCATTCTCAATGCCTAACTCTCCCTATTCAGCATTCGCTAGCTAGCTTTCTGTTTCTGTTGTTTATTTGGGGACAGGGTCTTGCTATGTAGCCCAGGCTGGTCTGGAACTTGCTATGTAGCTCAGGCTGGTGTCACTGTGGTGCTCTTCCTGTCTCTGCCGCCTGAGTTCTGGACTGAGGAATGCTTCACCTTACTCGCCTATGTGGAAGGAAAGTGATCTCACTGAAGAAATGCTTGGGGTTTGTCTTTTAAGTTGACATGAGACATTTCTGCCCTCCTATCATGGGGCCATTTGACACTAGAAGGGCAGTTCACAGAAGCGAGGGGTCTGGTGCGAGCTTTTTCTGTGCAGTAAGTTATTCCTCTCATGACATCACGCCCACCTTGCAGGCTGGGTCTTTTTATTCCATTTCGTATGTGACCCTAGGAAGGCCCAGAGGGGGCACTTTGATAAACGGATGGTGTTGCAGCTAAGATGCGGCCCCACACAATCTGGACCTGGAGCCCGTCTTCTGGGGGTGGCACTGTGCTGCCTGCCAGATGTTGCTAGATGTTGTAGGCGTTAAAAACTAAACCAAGCGGGGCTGGAGAGATAGCCTAGCGGTTAAGAGCACCGACGCTCTTGCAGAGGACCCGGGTTCGATCCCCAGCACCCACATGGCGGCTGAGAACCGTCTGTAACTCCAATTCCAGGAGAACTCCAGTTCCAGGGGAATCCGAGACCCTCTTCTGACCTCCGCGGCATTGCACGACACGGGTGCACAGACCTGCATGCAGACAGTACATTCATACACATACAAAAATAAAAAAAATAAAAAAAAAAACAAAACTAAACCAAGCTCACTAGCTGCCTGGACCTACCATTATTTCAATCAACCTCAAGTTTAGGGCTGTGCTTTTGTATCCTGCTAGAATTGGAATATAGCCCCCGATGTTCATGTGTTGGATATTTAATTGCCAAATTCATATGTTCATGGTATTTGGAGGTGGGGAGCTTGGGGGTGATTAGAGTTAGATGATGCCCTGAAAGTGAGGACCTGGATGGTCTTATTAAGAAAAGGGAGAGGGCGTTAGCTGGCACGCCTGCTGTCTTGACAGAAATGCCGTGACGTAGTAAGAAGGGGGTTGTCAGAGGCTGGTGCCACACTCTTGGACTTCCCAGCATCTAGAACTGTCAGTTTAATAGATCTTTATGCTTTATAAATCACACAGTCTCAGGTACTTCATTACAGTAACGTCAATTAGATTAAGATATACTCTTTTAGCAAAACTGGCTAGGAGCCACTATTGAATTGGCCATCGGATATTGTATTTGCAGCGAAGTGAAATTTTTTCACTCATCTTAAAGTTGAACATCTGCCCTGGGAAAAAAGATTTCAGGTGACCAATAATCCTTGTTGCTTTGTTTTGTTTTTGGGGATGGGGATCTTGATATGTAGCTCTGGCTGACCTCAAATTCACGATGGCGAATTTCAAGATGGTACATGGCTGTTAATCCAAGAGGCAGGAGGACCAGGAATTCAAAGTAATCCTCAGGTCCATAGCCAATTTGAGGCTAGCTTGAGGAACAGACCTTGTCTCAAAATAGCCCCAACAAGGGGCTGGTGAGATGACTCAGTAGGTGACGATAATTGCCACCAAGCCTGATGACCCGAGTTCAATCAGGGGACCCACCTGTGGAAGGAGAGAACCCACTCCTGCAAATTGTCTTCTGAATTTCACGTATGCCCCTCTGCCAACATAAATAAACAATGTAAAATAAACCAAGCAACAACCCCCTTCCCCAAAGCGGGGGCTCAAGAGATGGCTCAGTGGTTAAGAATACTGGTTACGGGGGCCGGAGAGATGGCCTAGCGGTTAAGAGCGCCGACTGCTCTTGCAGAGGACCTGGGTTCGATCCCCAGCACCCACATGGCGGCCGAGAACTGTCTGAAACTCCAATTCCAGGAGAACTCCAGTTCCAGGGGAATCCAACACCCTCTTCTGACCTCCGCGGCATTGCACGTCATGGGTGCACAGACCTGCATGCAGACAGTACATTCATACACATAGAGAAAAATAAATAAAAATTAAAAAAAAAAGAATACTGGCTACTCCTGCAGGTTTAGCTCCCTGCACCCACATGGTGGCTAATGATAAACTGTAACTCCAGTTCTGGGGGTCTGACACCCTCTTTTGCACTCCAAGGACACCGCACTCTTACAAGCAAGCAATGCACTTATACACATAAAATAAAATAAAGTGTTAAAAAAAAAAGAAAAATGAACACCAGATTGGCCTTGAACTTATAGTAATCCTCCTGCCTCTGCCTTGTACAAGCAGGTGCTGCCATATCTGGCCCATTACTCCTTCTAAGCCATAAGAGCTTGCTGGTGGAGGTGAACCCTTCTACTCTGCTGAGTACCCTGGGACAGGAAGGTTCGGTCTTCGCTTGAGTCCCCTATCTGATCTGGCTCTTAAGAACTTTCTAATGATGACTTTCCGGCTGGAGGGTGGAATGAAGTTATGAGTTAAAGAAAGGATAAATGGGACTAGCCACCTGCCAGCTGAACCCAGACTCCCCACTGGGACCTAGCCTGTGGGAGTATTTACTAATTCCCAACCCCACTGCATGTTCTCAGAATCAAAACGCATGTTCTTAGGACTGGTGTGTCTTTGCCAGCCTGTCTGACCTAGAACCGGGGTGTCCCTTCTATTCACCCTTCAAGGACCAGTGCCACTTAACTGCCCATTCTCCTTAATTTCCTGATATCAGAACACTTTCCCCATATGCACCAAGGTCTAGAACTGTGGCCATTTACATGCCTGCCTCTCTCTTTGACAAGTGCAGCCTCCAGCATTAGGAACTAAATCTGATACACATTGGTGCTCCTAAACCTAGTTCAGTGGAAGTCTCTGAAAATTGAACAACCAAAGCTTCCTGCCCCAGAGGAATGCATGGAAGACAGGAAAGGACCACATGGGCCATGTCTTCTATCTCTGCCTCAAGCTCTCTTTGAAACACAGATTTCAGCCACATGTCCTCAGCACAACAGAGACCTGAAGGTCAGCACATCCGCTGCTAAGGGTTGGGGGGTTCCCTGCCACCTCAAATGATTCTCGTTCTTTCTGGATCCTTCCCAAGTCACGTGATAGTGTGGGACACCTTCATATACATGGGATGATGCTGGTGGCTGGTCATAGTATCCAACTTTGAAGCCACAGTGCACAGAGTGTAGCAGGTGTCTCCCAGCCCAGTTCTAGAACAGATTTAGTCCTCAGGGCAAGCACTCAGCATCTATAGTGTAAACAGAAAGTGAGGCCAAGGGCCACTGCAGTGTCCCCAGTGGTCCAGGGCTGGGACATTGACTTCAGTGTAGGCATTGGGAAATGGGATCCATGATGGGTAGGGTAGGTACGGAGGGGATACCCTTGGGAGCTATCACTGCATGGTTTGCTGTGGAATCTAATTCCACCCTCCCTCTCTTTCCTTCCTACTCCCCAGGGGATGACACGGCAATAAACTACTTGCCCGAGGCTAACCCTTCAACCTTCACCTTCCCAGAATCCTAAGCTGTAAGAAGTAAATGTGTCTTTAAAAAAATATTTGTTAGGGGCTGGAGAGATAGCCTAGTGGTTAAGAGCGCCGACTGCTCTCGCAGAGGACCCCTTGCAGAGGACCCGGGTTCCATCCCCAGCACCCACAATGGCAGCTGAGAACTGTCTGTAACTCCAATTCCAGAAGAACTCCAGTTCCAGGGGAATCTGAGACCCTCTTCTGACCTCCGCAGCATTGCATGACATGGGTGCGCAAACCTACATGCAGACAGTACATTCATACACATAGAAAATAAATAAATAAAATTTAAAAAAATTTATTATTTATTTTTTGCTCTTTTTGAGACAGGGTCTCCCTGAAGCCCCAGCCAGCCTGGAACTATGTAGACCAAGCTAGCCTTGAACTCACAGAGATCTGCCTGCTTCTTCCTCCAGAGTACTGGGATTAAAAGCATGTCTCGAAAAGACCAAAAAAAAAAAAAAGCTTGTGCCAACACATCAGCACGTAAATGTGTCTTTTATAAATAAATTGTCTCNGGGCTGGAGAGATAGCCTAGCGGTTAAGAGCACGGACGCTCTTGCAGAGGACCCGGGTTCGATCCCCAGCACCCACATGGCGGCTAAGAACCGTCTGTAACTCCAATTCCAGGAGAACTCCAGTTCCAGGGGAATCTGAGACCCTCTTCTGACCTCCGCGGCATTGCACGACACGGGTGCACAGACCTGCATGCAAACAATACATTCATACACATACAAAAATAAATAATAAAAAAAAATAAAAAAAATAAATTGTCTCAGGCTTTCTGTGACACCAATGTAAGGGAATTGGGACACCAATCCTGGTAAAGGGAACCACAGGCGTGTCAGTGATAGCCACTGAGACCTTCCATGCATACCAGTGATGGGTGGTTAATTAATTTGTCCAGACACCTAGTTTGCAAAGGTGAGAATATTCTAGAATACACTCGGAAAACTTAGACCACACTGGTATATCATGAGCATGCAGGAACAGTTATCTCTTAGGTTCATCATTGCTATTATTTTTTGTTGTTATCATTTTGAAACAGATCTCACATAGCCCAGGTTGGCCTTGAACTTCAGATCTTCCTGCTGTGGCCTGTTGAATGCTGGG
The DNA here is from genome assembly GCA_009823505.1 of Rhizomys pruinosus. Classification (NCBI taxonomy): domain Eukaryota; kingdom Metazoa; phylum Chordata; class Mammalia; order Rodentia; family Spalacidae; genus Rhizomys; species Rhizomys pruinosus. The sequence goes on from VZQC01004854.1 coordinate 2,501,678, forward strand.
AAACAGGTGTACATGACCCTGTCCTGTTTATAAGGTGCTGAGGGTTGAATCTGGGGCTTCGTGGGTGCTAGGCAGGCACTCCACCAGCTGAGCTACTGTCTCCCAGACCCCGCTGTTGTGATTACTGACCCCAACGTCCTAGCTGCCGTTTATCAAGATGGCGGCTCACATCCAGTGTCCACCAGGGAGGCTGATTTCAAAGATTAGTTTTAAGCCGTCTTCACACCCTGCTGGCTTTCACTGTTGTCAGTGGGGAGTCTCCTCTGACGTGACTAATCTTTCTGTCCCTAGGCTGCGGGTTTGGAAGGCACCACTGGCAAAAATCAATTCAAAGCAATTAAAGTCCTACCAGGTCTGATTGGACCAGGAGTGGGATTGATCGGAAGCACACCAGGAATGGAAACCCGTGTGGGTCCTATCCAGTGAGTGCTGACAGGGTCTCGTGCCTTCTCTCACATTCAGTGTCTCAGTGCATGGTGGCTCCCAAGGTCCTCCTTGCATAAGGTCCTCGACAGGCAGACAACCAAAGACTGTGACTCAGATTCCTTCAGGGTTACCTCATTCTTGATGCGTACATTAATTACAACAATTGTCAAGATGTGTTTTATTTCTGATTTTAGATCTGGGCCAGTTTCACTCCATTGCTAGGGCCTTATTTTATGCTTTTGCATTGTTTATTCTGTATGAATTTGTATTGTGTGTTTGTGATGCATGCTCACGTGTGTGTGTGCAGGTGTATGTGCCTGTGGACACATGGAAGGCAGAGGAGGACATCAAATATCCTGCTCTACCAAACCAACACCTCATTCCTATGAGACTGAGTCTCTTACTGAACCTGGAGCTAGGCTGGCAGCCAGTAAGCCTTGGTGATCACCCTGTCTCTGCCCCCACAGTGCTAGGGTTATAGGTGCATGTGTGGTCATATCTAGCTTGTTTTTTCTTTTAAATATTTTTTAATTTTTTTCTTTTAAAATTACTATTTCTTTTTTTGGTCTTTTTTGAGGCAGGGTCTCCCTGTAGCCCCAGCTGTCCTGGAACTCACTCTGTAGAACAGGCTGGCCTTGAACTCACAAAGATCTGCCGGCCTCTGCCTCCTGAGTGCTAGGATTAAAGGCATGTGCCACCACACCCAGCCTAAAATTACTATTTTAAATTTTATGTGTATGAGTGTTTTGCCTTCATGTATGATGTGAGTGCACTTGTGTCATGCAATACCCATAGAGGTCAGAAGAGGGCATTGGATCCCCAGGAACTGGAGTTATAGCTGGCTGTTAGCTGCCATGTGGGTGCTGGAAACTGATCTTAGGTCCTCTGCAAGAGCTCTTAAATTCTGAGCTATCTGTCCAGCCTCTTATTTGCTCTTGACAATTTCAGACATGCATATAATATGTTTTGATCAGAATTATCCACAATTCTCCATTCTTATTCTCTACCTACTCACTTTGGAACTCTTCCTCCTCTCCTCCTCCTCCTCCTCCTCCTCTCTTCCTCCTCCTCCTCCTCTTCCTCCTCCTCCTCCTCTTCCTTCTCCTCCTCCTCTTCCTCCTCTTTCTTCTCCTCCTCTCCTCTTCCTCCTCTCTTCCTCCTCCTCTTCCTTCTCCTCCTCTCCTCCTCTTCTTCTCCTCCTTGTCTTCTTCCTCCCCCTCCTCTTTTCCTCCTCCTCCTCCTTTTCCTCCTCCTCCTCCTCTTCTTTCTCCTCCTTCTCCTTCTCCTCCTCCTCTTCCTTCTCCTCCTCCTCCTCCTCCTCCTCCTCCTCCTCCTCCTTCTCTTCTCCGCCTCCTCTTCTCCCGCCGCCTCTTCCTCCCTCCTCCTCCTCTTTCACTCTCCTCCTCCTTACTCTTTCTATTCTTCTTCGTTTCCATATATTATCACCTCTGCTACCTCCATTCTATTTCATGTCTATTTTTTGTAAACCACTGAGGTTAGTTGGAATTGCTTGATATGCATGAGTAGGGGGTCCTGACTGAAGCACAGACAATTTACACTACTGAAGAAAAGTTACTCTCCCTCTGGTGCAGGGCCTCATGTGCAGCTCACTCATTCATATTCTATGTGGGTGCCGGGATTTGAACTCAGATCCTCATACTTGTGTAGCAAGCAACCCCCAACCCTTATCCTTCTTTTTTTTTTTTTTTAATTTTTTTTATTATTTATTTTTGTATGTGTATGAATGTATTGTCTGCATGCAGGTCTGTGCACCCGTGTCGTGCAATGCCGCGGAGGTCAGAAGAGGGTCTCGGATTCCCCTGGAACTGGAGTTCTCCTGGAATTGGAATTACAGACGGTTCTTAGCCGCCATGTGGGTGCTGGGGATCGAACCCGGGTCCTCTGCAAGAGCGTCGGTGGTCTTAACTGCTAGGCTATCTCTCCAGCCCCCTTATCCTTCTTTTTGAGATAGGGTCTCAGGTAGCTCAGGATAGCCTTGAAATTGATATGTATCCAAGGATAACTTTAAATGGCTGATTCTCCTACTTCTACCTCTTGAACGCTGGGCAGGCACTTTACATCCCCAGCCCCTGCTCACTTTCCTTTTCCACAGCTACCTCCAAGTGTTAGCATACACTGTCAGTTGGGAGCTTTAATTACCCACAGCCCACCATACCAAAGCAAACAGTTTAATAAAACCATTGGCTTACATAACTGGGAAACACAAGGCCATTTATACACTGAGCTAGAGCTCGGCCAAGGACCTTAAAAGACACTGCTGAGACCCTGCTTCTCCTACTCAGTGTTCCTTGGCTGCCCTCTGTCTGTTGGTTTCCTGATCATGTGCGTTCTCTTCTTGGTGCTAAGATGGCTGCCAGAGCACCCGCCTCACATTCTCCTTTGTTCAGGTCCTGGGGATCAAACTCAGGTCTTCAGGCTGGATGGCAAGTGACTACCTGTGAGCCATCTCACCAGCCCTTAGGTTGCTTTTGGTCAGGCACTTCATTTTAGTGGAGAAGAATACAGCTCATACCACTATCTCTTTCTTTAAATATGCATCCTTTTCTTAAAGGATGTCGCCCTCCAACTCTGGTTGATGCTATCAATATTTAGTTGTTTCCATGGAGACCGATTTATAAGGGAGAAGTAGAATTGAATTGGAAACTTGTATACAATGTTCCCAGCAGTTTTATTCACAGGATCCGACAGGTAGAAATGGCCCAGATGCCCTCTGACTAATGAACTAAATGGATAGACAAAGCAGGTGGTATCTGCATGAAGTGATGGGACCTAAAGGGCAAGAAGATAAGCCAAAGAGGAAGAAGCCAGTCCTGTATCATTCCATGTATGGGAAATTCCTAGAATAGGCAAACTTGTAGAGCTTGGAAGCAGATCAGTGGTTGCTTAGGGCTGCTCAGCATGGGGGTGTGCAGTGATGGTTCAGAGTGTAGACTTTTTTGGAAGGTGATGACCAGGTTCTAATGTTGACTATGGTGAGGCTCACACTAACTGTATTGAAATCTATTGAGTGGGTGGACTGTGTAGTATATGAACGAAGGAGCTGTGTGTGGGGAGTCACCTGTTTGTGGGGGAGTCACCTGTACTCTAGATTGAATCAGTCAGGGAAAACTTCCCAAGGGGGGGGGTGGCAGAATATTTCATCAGAAGAAAACTCTTTAAAAATTTTTATCTAAAGGGGCTGGAGAGATGGCCTAGCGGTTAAGAGTGCCGACTGCTCTTGCAGAGGACCTGGGTTCGATCCCCAGCACCCACATGGCGGCTTAGAACCTTCTGTAACTCCAATTCGAGGACTCCAGTTCCAGGGGAATCTGACACCCTCGTCTGACCTCCACCGCATTGCACGACATGGGTGCACAGTCCTACATGCAGACAGTACATTCATATACATAAAAAATAAATAAAATTAAAAAAATATTAAAAAATTTTTATCTAAAAATATTTTATTTATTATTAGTATTTTATTTTATATGTATGCATGTATCACCTGCATGCATGTAAGTGCACCCATGTTGTGCAGTGCCTACAGAGGTCAGAGGGGGTGTCAGATCTCCTGGAACTGGAATTATGGACAGTTGTTAGCCACCATGTGGGTGCTGGGAATCGAGTGTGGGTCCTCTGCAAAGTCAGCCAGTGCTTTTAGCCTCTGAGCCATCTCTTCAGTACCCCCAAATTCTTTTTAAAAAGACAAGCAGGAGCTGAATTCAAAATTTATTTTTTTATGTGTGTGTTTTGCCTGCACACATGTAAATGCACCATGTACGTGTGATGCCCACAGAGATCAGAGAGGGAGTGGGATCCCCTGGAACTGGAGTCATGGGTGATCGTTAACTTCCATATGGGTGCTGGGAACTGGGTCTTCTGCAAGAGAAGCCAGTGCTTTTAACCACTGAGCCATCTCTCTATAGCCTCTAGTTTTTATTTTTAGACAAGGTCTTATTATGTAGCCCAGGCTGGCTTTAAACTTTCAATTTTCCTTGCTCAGCCTTGACTGTTGGGACCGTAGGTTTTGCCACCACACATGGCAAACCACTTAGCTGTGGGCACCCTCAAGGTTGCAGAGATTCAGTCCCCAAACTATCTGAGGTCCTCATGCAAATCACCCACAGCCCTGATTCTTAGTGTCTCACACGACCACAGTTAGTGACTGCAGCTTTGCCCATGGCTTGTAAATACCAGGACAACTTGTAGGGGGATTCCCTTCCTGAAAATAGTTCACGAAGACCCAAATGTCACCTGCCACCTGGGAATGGTCACAGCTGCATTATTCACAGTAGCCAGCAGGTAGAAACGGCCTACATGCTCCAATTTGACGACTGCAATACGAGTGGAAGCAAGGGATTGGCCTGACTGATGCCCCCAGATTCAAGTATATCACTGTTTTCCTCTTCCTAATTCATGCCGAAGGGAGTTTTAACACCCTGTTTAACATGGGAGAAAAGAGAGTCTCACAATGACATGGTCTGTGTGTATTTCCACTGCTGACATCCTGATCTTCAAATCCAGTAGACACCAGAAACTGTGTTCTCTACCTTTGGGCAGGGTTGACTCCACTCCCTCACTAACCTTTAACCCAAATCTCTCCTGCTGCCTGGAAGCTCATTTTCTGTTCCCAGTGCAAACTGGAGCGGTCTTCAGCCAGCCCTCTACGTGGCTGAAGCTTGTTCCCTCCTCATCTCTCAGCGGCCTCTGCTGATCTTTGCAAGCACAGTTCACTCAGTCTACTCCCAAAGCATCAGATGATGAAAGGATAGGATCTGATCTCCTGTTGAATCTGGAAGTCTCCCAGTTCGTCTGCCATAGCCCAGAAGCATCTCCGACTATGTTCAGCTGAAAGAGCAAGGCTGGGTCCCCAGAAGCATTACTGAAGGTCTATGAGACCTCAGAGAGCAAGCAGAGAATGTGCGTTCTTCATGCTGATTGGACAGAGCAGGTGGCGAAGTTCCTCCTGAACTGCCTCTTCTCCCCAACTTCTGGACCTACTTTTCTTCTGAGCCTCTCTGAGTACCCAGAAGGAAGAGTTGGATTTTGATGCCCAGATCTTGCAGTATGGCCCACCCCTGACAGCCCAGCACTGTGCTGTGTTCCAACGATTCATGAGCCCTTGTCAGTGGAAGCATTTGGGTGGTTTATTGGAAGCCCAGTCCTTCGACTACTGCTTGGACCAGAGCATGTGAGCAGCCCCTCCCTCAAGTTAAAGGGGAGTAGGCTTGCTCTTCCCTCTTCCCAGGAACCTCTAGACCATTTACACTGGCAAGCTAAGAGCTTGGTACAATGGCGGAACCTCAGAGGTGGCTTCCTAGACTAACCGTCACCATGTACACGGGGACACACTCTGAGTTTCAATAGTTCCCTTTGTAAAACTGAATCTTTCCTTCTTCTTTTGGGTGTGCACACACATGTGTATGCAGGTGCATATGTACATGTATGTGTGTGTGTAGGTCAGAGGTCAACATCAGGTATCTTCCTCAATCATTCTTTCTGCCTTACCTTTTGAGACCAGGGTCTCTCACTGAACCCAGAGCATGCTGATTCAGCTAGGCTGCCAGTTAGTCCTCCGCCTCTGCAGCGCTGGGCTTGCAAGCGTGTGCACCATGCCTGGCTTTGTGTGGGTACCAAGGGTCAAACTCAGGCTCACATGTAAGCATAGCAAATCCTTTACCATGCTCCCAGCCTCCCTCCTTCCCTTTTCTTCCTGTCCTCCTTCTTTCCCTCCCTCCCTCTCTTCCTTCCCCCCTTTCTCCTTCCCTCTCTCCCTCCCTTTCTTGATTTCCAGGTCTGAGGATGGAATTCACATTGAGAAATCCCTGAGCTCTGCCTCCAGCAAACCATTCCTTCTTGTAAGTTGTGCAAAGCCAACTCCCTTCCCTGTGTGCAGGACAGCCACCAGGTCCATTTCCAGGCTGGTGCCAAGGCTTAGGAAGACCCCATGGTATGTCACACAAACAACCCTGTGGAACAGAGTGAGTGCCACATGATTGTATCAGTGAGCCATCTCAGGGCCACAGGTGGCAGATGAACAGGAAGTTGAGGAGCACTGGCTGCCAAGGGGCACTTGGGTGAGTGTGGGGCAAGGTGTGAATTCAATTAGCAACTCCTCCTCCACATGCAGGACTAGGGAAGGCTAATTCAACCCGAACAATATGTAACAGATAAAAATAACTCTGGTGTCTTAGGGAGACAGATATTAAGGCAAGACACTACAGAGGGGACACATTCTATTCTTAACGTTATAATCATTGCAGTGGGCTGGAAACAGGCTGCTAAGAGCCCTGGCAGATTCTCCAGCACAGTTACCTAGCTAGCCTGCTGTGGCTGGGCTCTACTACAGATAACAGCAGTCCCTTCCCTGGCACCCACGCCTCAGGTCTGCTTTGCTACCAGAATAACCTCACCCACACATCTCCGCCACTGGTCTCTGCAGCCAGGTGAGGCTCTGCCCACAGAGCCAGTTAATATTTCTGTGAGTCTGCTTCCTGGGAGCATTGGCCGAGGGCCCCGGGCACACTGGAAGCAATGTCTTCACCACTCTGCCCCATCTCATGTTTTGTGAAAGGGGCATTTCCTGTCCCTCGGGATCTCAGTTGCTGTCTGCCTCACTTTTTGTGTCAGGGTCTCTCACCACATCTGGAGCTCGGCCAGCTCTGCCTATTTCCACATCTCAGCAGAAATGGGTGCTGGGGATCTGAACTCAGGTCCTCATTTTGGGCAGCAAGCACTCTACAGGCTGAGCCATCTCTCCAGGCCCCAGAGGCCTTCCTTCGTGAGACAGTCTCTCCTTGTGTATCCTGGGCTGGCTTGAACTTATGATCCTTTCACCTCAGCCTCAGCAATGTCTCCAGAGGCCTCTGTTAGAGAATGAAGATGTACCTGGACCGGGGAGGAGGCCAGAGGGACTGCCCCCTCACTGCTCGCCTGGCTCAGCCACTTAGAGTCACTTATTTCTCAGGCTCTTCTGAGCCAAACAAATGTGGAGTCTAGCTTAGTGGTGACTAGCTGTCACAAGTGTGGGGGTACCTGGGGACAAGTTTACAGGTTGGATTTGAATCCGGCAGGTCTGAGCAGGGCCTGAGAATATGCATTTCTAACCAATTCCTGGTATTGCTGACAGTGCTGTTCCCAGCACGTGCAACGAAATGTCACTCTTGACTTTATGACAGGGCAGAAGACTCCTGCTTCTGATCACAGCAGCTGCAGCTCACACCTGAACCCTTGAACCCCATTTCTCCTGCTTCTTAGAAGTTCACACTTCTTGTCTTTTGGAGCGGTGTGAACTTCTGAGGCCATCTGATTCTTTGGAAATATGCCCAGCACTGCAGTCCTTGCATGGGCAGAGACTGGACATATTGGCCAAGCTAAGAGGGGGCCAGCAGGTGGGGGTGGAGCCTGCGGGAGAGGAGATGCTGAAGGAGCGACATCCCAGAGTAGCTGCTCCCGAGCAGAACCCTGTTCTGACACCAGCCCCATTCACCATCCCTTGGCACTGTTAGACCACCCTGTGGCTGACTCCATCCATTAGGCCACCTGGTCAAGACAAGCTGGGCTATAAGTGTAGATGGCCTGTGACATCAACATCCATCTGACCTCCGCCCAGCTCTCCGGGTATTCTACCATCTACTCAGAGGCCCCAGGAGAATCAGAGTCTCAAATACAGACACCTGGAACTTTCCAGATGCCAGGCCCAGATGGACAGCCCCAAGGTAGAGGGAGGGGGGAACAGGGATGGAGAGCCAGGGAGACCCCACAGGAAAGCTAATACTCATGACTGTGTGTTTGGACTTTCTATGTATCAGTGCACTAGTCTTGTTATCTGTTAAGAATATTGGGGCTCAGAGAAGGCAAGTCTCTACCTAGATGGAAAGGAGAAGAGCTTAGGTTAAAGACCAGCAAGGCGACCCCAAAACTCACTGAGGGTCCTCTGCAAGTGCCCTGGTGGAAACCCAACTGAGAGCCACATGTCTTTGCTACAACCTCCCCCCTTCACTGGTTCTACCTGCTTCCCCCCAATCCTAATCCACCCCACCGCGCACTCTCAATGTCCTTCTTTCAGGCCCAGGGCCCTTGGGAAGGATGGCGGCACAGGGTTCAGGGATATTTGAGCTTTTGCTCCAGGAGCTAAGAGCCGGGGGCAGCTGAAGGCTGACTTCGGGATGCCGTGGGCATGCACAGCAGGTCGGGACATGTTGGCTTTAAGGATGTTATATGTGTCAGTGGGCATCCTGAGCCGTAATCCCCCTAAGTGTTAGGGGTACTTTCCCCAGGGAGGTGGCAGATTCCCCCTACCATGTCTGTGAGATTTTCCAGATGGATGGTCTCTGCTGTGAAAGCTACTCGTTCAAACATGTTCTGATCACTTTGTGTGGGAGCTAGGAAGAATCTAACCCCTGACCTCAAACAATGCACAAAATGATCAGAGCAGTGGAGGGGGTGGGGTCTGGGTCACAGATCTGGGTTTGCTTGGGTTTAAATTTGTGCTTTGCTTACTAGTAACGCTGGGCAAGTGACTCAAATTCTTTAAGTGTTCTCATCTGTAAAATGGAGAGGATTTTGGCAGCACCTGTCTCTTTGGGTTGCTATGAGATTCAAGAAGATACGGCCTGTCTGCCATGAATGGATTGAAAAGGTAGATCTTCTATGTGGTTGGTCAGCAAGAGATGAGTCAGAGAAGGCCAAGAGCATGGTCATCTTTGCCAGCACATTCATTTTTTTTTTTTCTGGAGCAATATGGGGTAAGTTTTCCCAAGCTTCAAGAACAAGCCTTAGTAGCATGGCTCGGGCCTGTGGCCAGCAGTAGAGCACTGCCTAAGACCCAGAGAGGAGCTCTCTTTCTCTCTCTCTCTCTCTCTCTCTCTCTCTCTCTCACACACACACACACACACACACACACACACACACACAGAATTGTGGGAAATCAGCCAGTACCTGTCTTTTATTGCAGGCAGTAGCTGCTGCAGTGTCTGCACAAGGCTCTGTGTGCTGTCAAGAGAGCCAGGGTGAGAAGGGGAGGCTGAAAGCCTGTTCTCCTTGCCTGAAAACAACGTGTAGATGATGAACACTGGGGAAGTCTGGGGAACCCCGTTCCTGTTAAGTCCTGCTATTTTGAAGCCTGGTTTTTTATTGATTTGGGGATCTTTCTAGGAAAACCTGCATATGATGAAGTCGGTGTGTCAGGTGTGTGACGTGCCTAACAGAATACCTGCCACGTGGTAACACCTGCCACGTGGTACATACCAGCGTCCGCCATTGCTGTTTCTGTAGCTGCTGCTGCTGATTAGAACTGAAAAGTGCAGGAAGTCACACACCCTTAAAGAGTGAGGGAGGGGCTGGAGAGCTCGCTGCTATCTTCCCCGTGGCTAGTGACACTGCACTCTTGTCACCACTTCCTAGGGGCAGCCAGCACTTGACAACACCCACTGTGTATCATGTGCTGTGCAAGACCCTGCTATGTGGAACTGAAGGAGCCCTTGCCCTTGGTCGAGGTGGATACACCCAGCAGGTACAGTTTCTCTTCGAGAACACCAACCCAAGTAGCACAGCTGACCTGGTCTGCATGAAGGCCCTGGGGCTGGACAGGAGATCCCAAGCCCCAGCTGTGATGTCTGCTCCCAGCCCAATTTCCACCACTCCCTTCAAATATTCCCCAGTGTTTATTTCCAAGGTTCCTTGGATGCCCCCCTCTCCTGCCATGCTCTTATCTATTTAGCCTCGGGGACCCCTGAGGAAGATGATGCCAATGCGCCCCCCCCAGCTCATGCAAACCCTTGATGAAGTACCAGCCTGCAAGATGATGTATAGTGCCCCAGAAGGATGGTGACGTTTTAATCACTCACCAGCAGAGCGGGCAGCTGCCTAATGGAACTGTTGGTCTCACTGACAGTTGGCATCTGTGACAGAGACTGAGAGGATGCTTACCTCCCAGGGGACAGGACCCCCACTGAACTCTGGAACAGATATCCTGGCTGGCACGTGCAGGCACCCAGGGGGTCGGGAGCGGACTTTGGTCTTCAGGGCATGGAGGATTCTGGGTAGTCACACCCCTTTCCTCTTTCCCCTTCGTCAGCCCATGCCCACCCTGTTCCTGTGGTTCTTCTGTGGGAGGCAGGCAGGGTGTGCTGTGCCCATCTTACAGAAAAAGAGACTGAGGCTCAGGGAGATGGCCCTGAAACGAAAGTGATCGAAGGCAGAACTGGAACTTGGGCTTCTCCCCGGGGCGTCCCAAGTCCTAAGTGTGGTGATACTGTCTTAGAGAAATGAAGATGTAGAAAGGCGGCAAACAAGAGAGAAGATGGGAGACAAGCAGACCTGGTAGACAGAAGAATCCGGGCAGAGTAGGGAAGAGGAGAAGGAAAGTAAGAAGGCAGGGAAATCCCCAGGAGGACGGGTGCCCTGGCTCAGTCTCCAGTTTCGTTTGTCATTTGTATGTACGAGACATTCACGAATTCATTCAACCAGCATTTATTGAGCACCTGCTGTGCACCAGGTGCTGTGTTAGGCTCTGAGGTTATTGTACTGATGGGCACAAGTGGAAGTGGCCGGCCTTCTGTTCCAGGTGGCGGAGCAGACAGGGCAGGAGCAGCAGGCCTTGCACGTGCCTGTCTTCCAGGAGTGCCACACAGGTGCAAAGACACTGAGCTACGAAGAGCCCAAGGCTGGAGTTGCAGCCTGCGGTGGGAGATGGCGAGCATCGACCAGGCTACAGAGCACCCCAACAACAAGACAACAACAGTCCTGAGGCTCTGAGCTGCAGGAGGCAGTGGGTGGCTGTGTCTGTCCTTGTGGCTCACAGGCTGAGCCACTGGGGGTTGGCCCTGTGGTCTCCTGAGTGCATGGTCACCCTGTGTGGTGATCGATAATGACAGATTCAGCAGCCCTCGGCAGCCCTGATGGCTGGCACCCTGACGCTGGTGGGATTGGTGTGCTCTGTAAATCCACCAGCTTAAATTCTGGAATTGGATAAGCTTTTAAACACATTGCCAGCATATCTTTTATTTTTATTGTGCTAGAAACACAAATGAAAACAGCCATGATTTGTCCCTCAATAAACAAAGGCAGTAAAAGAAGAGGGGGGCTCGCTGCCCCCTCTCCATTCCCTGAGCCTACGTGCTGGGAGATAGAGCCCACTTGGGGGGGCCCTGAAGTCCTGCTGTCGATCAAGCAAGGAAAGGATGGCTCAGCTCACTGGCTGTCAGGGGTGCCAAGGAGTCAGACACAGGTTCAGATGCAGATTCGCTGCTCACTGTGGCCTCAAGTCAGTCACTTAGCCTGTCTGAGGCAGGTGCCTCCTGGGTGGGAAGACTACAGCAATAAGGTTGGAATTGCTCAGGCCACTGCCTGGCAGGAGAATTCGCCCAGTAAATTCAGAGTTATTAACACTGCGGTCGGTGTTAGTGTTAGCTTCAAAATGGGGACTTAACTCCCATCCGGGTGGAGTGGCTCATGCTTAAAGGAGATGGGAAGGGGAGAGAGTTTTGTCACTGTAGTGCTGTGCACGGGGGGGGGGGTGCAGTACAAATCAAACCGATATTCTACTTTGCCTTGATCTCTCTCTCCTCTCTCTCTCTCTCTCTCTCTCTCTGGCCTCACATGACTTTTTCCTTTATTCTCTCTTAGTCTTTGGAACCTAGACTGTTGGACCTCAAACCCCATTCCTTGGAGCCATAAAGGTTGTGAGGGGGCCGCATTTGGGGACACTCAAGTCAAGAGGCTTCTTTTATCTCAAAGCTCCTTGGTAGCTTTGCTGAGTCATTCTGTGGCCCAAGTTTCTGAGAACTACAGAAGGCAGAGATTCCAAGACTGTGGAACTTTCCTCTCCTCTCTCTGCTGGGACACCATGCCTTGCTCCTTCCCAGCATAGGAAGTGTAGGGCACGGAGACCCCTGCTCACCCTCAGCAGCTCGTAGACAAAGCAGGAAGGAGTACAGTCAGGGTGACTCTTGGGAGACACAGTCCTCCTCCTCCTCTAGTGGCTGCCTTTGGGTTGAAGGCTCTCATACGGCTCCTCTGAAGCTTCCTCAAGCTGTGAGGATCAGAACGCCTCTTCCTGACCTTCCTTTCCTCACATCTCTCAGGGTCAGCCTCACACTGGGGTCTGATGGCTTTGACCTTTCCCAGCTCCCTCCTCACTCTCCCTCACCCTTGCGTATCATCCGACCAGGCCCTCAGCTTGTGCTCTGCTTCTTGAGGTCTGAACTAGCACATGCGGGAAGAAGAGCACCTATCAATATCTCAAGGGACACAGGGGACCACAAGGAACAGCGTGGGAAACTGTAGTCAGCCCATCCAGGTGGCTCAGGATCAGAGAAGGAGCTGCTCACTGCCCCCATGCGTCTCTCTTCTAACCTTCTTTTCCTCCCATGCAGCCATAACCCATCCATAGATCACCATCTGTTTATCTATCCATCCATCTCTCTCATCCATCTTCCTTGGTTCTTCCTACCCTCTCTCCTACCTTTCTCCCATCAATCCATCCATCCATCCGTCCATCCATCCATCCATCCTCTCCTATTCAATCTTCTTTCCTTCTTAGTTCTCTCCTTTCTTCCTCCCTCCCTCCATCCCTCTCTTTCCTCCATATATATCAACGTATCTATCCATCCTCCCATCCCTGCAGGCATCTGCCCATCTATCCACTCTTGCAGTCGGCTGCCATGGCAACCCACTGGACAACTCGCTGAAGCCTCCAGTGATGGAGCTGCCAGAGCCTCGGGCTGCCAACCTGGCAGAAGCCAAGGAAAGACAATGACAGACACAGCACCCACCCTGTGGGAGGGAGCTCTCTCCTGAGTGGATCTCCCTTCAGAGGGAACAACAATCCATCCTACAGCCCATGCTTCCCTCATTGAGGAGATGTCCTGGCTCCTGGCTCAGGTCCATAGCAATGCCTGAGACACACTCCTTCCTCCCGACACTTGCTGCGCCACGCTGAGAGCCCAACACTGATGCTGTTTTGGAGAGAGAAGCTGAGAAGTAAGAGGGTAATGCAGGAAGCTACTGCTAATCACTGTGGAAGGGAGGAGGCCGAGGACAGCAGCACCCCAGCACCCTGATGGCACCTCACCTTACCTCCACGAGTCCCAGCAACTGCCCCCCTTTCACAGATGGAGCAGAGACCCAAAAAGGCACAGCAGCCTGCAGAGTTGAGCACGATACAGGTTAGGATGTGGGCATCCTTAGGGCTAGGCTCTGGGGTCCAGCTAGGCTGCGGTAGGAAAGGGCTGCTGCTGCTGCTGCTGCTGCTGCTGCTGCTGCTGCTGCTGGGGACCAGAGTGCTCAGTGCACCATGAAGCTGGGGATCTCTGGCTGCCACTTCTGGGAGGAACAAAGTGAGGGTGTGGGTAAAACTCTAAGTGGTTTTTAAGGCTATGGATGCCACACTGTCTTCTGAGGGGGAGAGAGCAGGTTGGATGTTAAGAGTATGAGATTGAGGGGGTCTGAGTCAGGGCTGTGGTGATGGAGGCACCCCATAGTATCTGGGGTGCCATAGACTCCACCCCACAGGAAGAACACATGGGGAACTGAGGTGGGGTGGAGAATGAAGAGACCTGGCAGGGCCTGGGATGGCAGAGGGACACAGTGGGGGACCAGAAGGGTGGCAGACGGTTTCACTCAAAGCCCTGAAGGCTACGGAATAAGGACGTAGACCCAGCAATGGAGACAGATCTATGGGAACCGCTCCCACCTCTGGGTTTCTGCTAGGATGGTTCCTGTGCCCTGAACACCCTTCCAGATCTGCCTTGTCTGGCACAACCCAGGTCCTGAAAGGCCTCCAGGAGCCCACCCTGTGAAAGGCCTCTAGGAGCCCACCCCGTGAAAGGCCGTCCCCGGGAGCCCACCCCGTGAAAGGCCGTCCCCGGGAGCCCACCCCGTGAAAGGCCGTCCCCGGGAGCCCACCCTGTGAAAGGCCGTCCCCGGGAGCCCACGCTGCAGGACATCCAGCTGAGCCTCTACTAAAGTTCCCACTTCCTCTGCCTGGACAGCGGACAGCGGACGCTGCCCCCTGAGCTCCTCCCCAGGTTTATTCCTACTCGTTCGTCCTTCAGGGCCAGGTCTCCTCAGAGAGGACCCCCCCACACACACACACCCTGCTTCCAAATGCTATTTTTTGTCAACCTGTGGTTTCCTTCCTTCCTTCCTAGACCCCGAGTCTAACACACAGTGGGAGCAGCCGCTAGAGTTAACATCCTGAACATTTCTCAAAGGCCCGTGTGATGGAGGCTTCGTCCCTGGGGAGGTTGGCAGGAGCGAGGGGCTGACACCTTTGAGAGATGGGCCTGGGGGAGGCCTTTAGTTCATGGAGGACAAGGCGTATCCTGAAGAGAACTGTGGGACCCGGGCAGCTCAGCTCCCCTTTTAGTCACTTTTTGCTCTTTAGTAATGAGAAAAGAACTTTTCATTGCTTTTTTTTGAGACAGGGTCTCTTTGTAGCCCCAGCTTCCTGGAACTCACTGTGTAGGGCAGGCTGGCCTCCATCTCACAGAGCTCTGCCTGCCTCTGCCTGACAAGTGCTGGGATTAAAGGCGTGCACTGTCGCACCTGGTTCAGGCAAGTGGTTTGCGCTGCTACACGCTCCCACCGTGATGTGCTGCCTCAGCCTCAGGCCTCCCAGAATTCACTGACTGAAATCTCCAAAACCATGAGTTAGAACATCCTTTATCTTCTAAGATGATCATCTCAGCTCTTGGTCATAGTGATGGGAAGGGCAGCAGCTGTTCTGGGTGAACCTGAGCCAACTACCTCTCAGTGAACATGCATTTTAACATGTCAACTCTGACCCCTGACTGAACTGAGATGTGTGATCCAACTAAATAGCTATACAGTGAGCAATGTTTTGGTCAAAGGCAGTTTGTACATTCAACTATGGTCCTTTACAATTCTAACAGAGCTGAGGACTGCCCAGTACAGTGTCACGATAGCCTTCCCAATGTCGGACTGCTATGCATTGTCCTGTGTGTGTGGTGACACTGATGTCAAAACTCTTAGGCACTTTAGTCAGGCAGATAAAAGCATATCACAGGGCTAAGGTTATAGTTTAGGGGAAGACTATTTACCTGTTATGTGGAAGACTCAGAACTAAAGTTAAAATAAAATAAAATAAGAAAAGAAAAAAGAAAGGCCAGGCACCTTTAATCCCAGCACTCGGGAGGCAGAGGCAGGTGGATCTCTGTCAGATCAAGGACAGCCTCATCTAGATAGTGAGTGCCAGGCCAGCTGGGGCTACAGAAAAAGAAGAAAGAAAAAAAGACTAGCACCAGGGTCAGTCGAGATGGCTCAGTGGGTAAAGGCACTTGCCACCAAGTCGAAAGCTCTGAGTTTGATCCTTGGGACCCACGGATGGAAGGAGAGCTCTGACTCCCATAGTTGTCCTCTGACCTCCATCATGCCCCCCCCCCCAGTAAATGAATGCAATACAAGGGTATTGCACACACTATTACACACAGTACCTCATACTCAGTAATGATAACTGACTGTGTTACTGGGCTGTGTATTTACTGTGCCATGCTTTAAATGACTATTTTAGAGTGTCTTTCTACTGGAATATGTTAAAAAAGCTTACTGACAACAATCTGAGTGCTGCCCGGCTGCAACCTCAGGCACCTCGTGTTATTGCCCACCAGGAAGCCACGTGCAGATGCTGACTTACAGCATCCAGGTTTGTGTGAGTGTGCTCTGCAATACTTGCCTAATGACGCAGTTCTTGCAGCATGCCCTTGTTAAGTGATGCATGGATGCATGTTGGGAGGTTGAGAGCCAGGGCTTGGCTTAGGGGTGCATGAAGGGCTAAATTTTATTCCCCACTATCACAAGACAGCAAGAGGTAATGCCAAAAATGGACGCACCAAGCAATAGCAATGTACCAATTATTTCAAGTTATAAAGGAAGACATGAGAGAAACAGCTAGAAGCCTGGGCAGCCTCAGGCCCCAGGGAGCTGGAATCACGGGGAGAGAGGGGAAGGGATGGGACTAGCGTTTCCATTAGAGCTATTTAGTATGCTTTGATTTTTTAAAATTATGTGCATGTATTACTTTAATAAAAGTAAAACTTAAAAAAAATAAGAAAAAGCACAAAGCGGTGGGGAATCCCATCGTGATTTGGGTATGACTCCTCTGACTCCACCTCGTAGTATGTTCTAAGATGGTTCTACTGCTGACAGCCACTGTTCCATGAGCAAAGGAGGAGGGGAGGGACTGGAACATGCCAAGTCCACTCAGCACAGACAGGACTTATGTCCAGGGGAACAGTTGACTTAATGATGTGTCGATGTGGTCACATGGCCACAGCTATGGTAACAGAGCACCACGACCCTGCCTAGGATCTCCCTGCTCATCCCTGGGCCTATGCTTGGCTTTGAACAAGACTCTTGGTCTCATTGGCTGTGCTTTTGTTTGAACAAGTGCCCCCTAGCACTCAGGTGTTGGAGGCTGGTCCCCACCTTCTAGCACTAGAAGAAGGTGGTAGAGCATTTAGAAGGTGGAGCTGAAGGAAGGCAAACTAATAGGGGAGGTGGCCTTGGAGGAGACAGTGGGACCACACCCCTTTCTTTTTGCTTCCTGAATGCCATGAGGTGAGCAGCTTCCCCAGGCCTAAAGGCAACAGACCAAGTGACTGTGGATTAAAATCCCTGAAACCATGAGCTGAAAAGAGCCTCTCATCATTATAAGTTGATTATTTCAGGTACTTTGTCACAGTAATAGAAAGATGACTATTGCAGATTGTATCAGTTATTTTCTGTTGCTGTGATAAAACAGCAAGCAACTTAGAGAAGGAATACTTTATTTTGCTTATGGTTTCAGAGGGATTAGAGTCTATCATGGTGGGATGGCATGGCAGTATGGGGCATTGGAACAGAGAGCTAAGTGTTCACATCTTCAAGCACATGCAGAAAGCACTGAGAAAAACTGGAAGTGGGTAGGGCAAGGCTATGAACTATCAAAGTCTGTTCCTAGGGATTTGCTTCTTCCTGCAAGGCCATACCTTCTATTGATTGTTGTATTATTTTTATTTTATGTATATGCTTGTATTACCTGTATGTATGTAAGAGCACCCATGTTATGCAATGCCCACAGAGGACAGAAGAGCATGTCAGAGACCATGGAACTGGAGTTATGGACAGTTGTTAGCTGCCATGTGGGTGTTGGGATTTGAACCAGGTCCTCTGCAAGAGCAGCGAGTGTTCCCACCCACTGAGCCATCTCTCCATCTCTTCAGGGCCTTTTTTTTTTTTTTTTTTTTTGAGACAGGATCTCCCTTCCAGCTGGTCTGGAACTCAAGATGGAGACAGGCTGGCCTTGATCTCACAAAGATCCACCTGCTTCTGCCTCCTAAATGCTGGGATTAAAGCCTTGTGCCATCACAACTGAAAACCCACATCTTCTGTCACAAACAGCACCACCAATTGCAGCCAAGTACATAACTTTGTGAGCTTATGGAGGATATTTATCATTTAAACCATCACACGGGCTGTGTTTGGCTTTTTCATGTGTGGCAAGGCCTGCTCAACCTTGGGTAAGACAATACATCACAGATGGATCCTTCCTATTCATACCTCAGAGAAAACTGACCAGACCATTCATACGTGCATTCATTGAAAGCTGAACAGTTAGCTACCTAGTACGTGTCAAGTGTGGCTTGAAGGGCTGGGTATAAAAGGGTAAATGTCTCTTTCATTTTGGTGCTTCCTTCCATCCTACGTGTTCAATGAGAAAGAGCAGGAATGATAAACCAGTAAAAGATTCCATGGGAGACACTGAACCATGTGCTACTCTGCTACAGAGGAAGACAGACTGGGAGGAAGTCTAGCAGTGGTGGGGAGGGCAGGCAGTTAGGGGAGCACTAGCTGGGGAGGATGTGTCTCCCTAAAGTCCCAAGGGAACTGGTCCTGGGATGTCTGGAAGAAAGCCAGTCAGCACAAGAGCCAGGAGCAGGTTGTGTGCAGGCTGGCAAGAAGGCTGATGCGCATGCAGCAGGTGAATAGGTGAGAGCCGAGTGAATGAGACCAGAGAGGGTGACTGTCTGGTCCAATCTACTTCTAGAGAGGCCCCAATACTAGTGGTGGATCAATGCATATAGGATCTCAAATCAAATAAACAAACGACACCTTCTGGTTTCTGTGTTGAAACACTCCCAACATGGCTGATGCTGCCCTGTCAGTAAGGTACAGGGTTATTGGATGAAGTGTTGGGAGGAGACAGGCATGTTCAATTCCAGCACCTGTGCCCCATGACCCTTGAATGGCTGCTACTCATTAATGCTACTGTGGATTTTTTTTATTCTTTGCAGTTTTTGAGAGAAGGTCTTGCTACATAGCCTGGCCTATCCTAGAATTTGTGGTTCCCCTCATTCTACCTTCTAAGTGCTGGAATTATGGGTTTGTGCTACCATGCTTAGTGCTACCAGGATTGCATTTATTTATGTATTTTTTTAAAAATATTTTATTATTTTTATTATATGTGTATGAGTGTATTACTTTGCATGTATGTGAATGTACCCATGTCATGCCATGGCACAGAGGTCAGAAGAGGGCCTCGGATTCCCCTGGGACTGGAGTTAAGAATGGTTCTTAGCTGCCATGTGGGTGCTGGGAATCCAACCTGGGTCCTCTGCAAGAGCAATCAGTGTTCTTACCTGCTAAGCCATTTCTCCAGCCCCATATTTATTGTTTATTTTATGTGTATGAGAACATTACCTGGATGTATGTAAGTGGACCTGTGTTGAGCAAGCCTGTGGAGGGCAGAAGAAGGCATTGGATTCCCTTGAAACTGGAGTTAATGACTCCACTGAGCCATCTCTCCACCCCGTCTTTCTCTTTCTTTCTTTCTTTCTTTCTTTCTTTCTTTCTTTCTTTCTTTCTTTCTTTCTTTCTTTCTCTCTCTCTCTCTCTCTCTCTCTCTTTCTCTCTCTCTCTCTCTTTTTCTTTCTTTCGCCTTACTTTATTTAGTCTTTTCATTACACTTTAAATTTTTCTTTTCAGGACTTATCTCTCTCTCTATCATCCATGTATGAGGACAGTCATGGCCTTTGAGATCTGTGACCTGCATGGCTGCATTCAATTCTCATCCCAGTCCCTGGCACATAGCAGGCATGCATTTGGTAAATATGAAGGTACAGTGTCCAAGACATAGGAAACGCAAATATATACACCTTCCTGGGTCTGAAGGATTCATCTCTACCAATGACCCGTCCCACGGGTCAGTCAAAGGGGTCCTGGAAGAGAAGGAGTGAGGGGAAGGGGCAAGAGACGCAAGGAATGGAGACAAGACAGGTTCTGATCAAGTCTCGTTTATTGTATAGAACACAAGTAGAATATAAAGGTTAGGGAACGCGGAAGCATTGCTAAAACACAGGGCACCTCAGTGCTTACATATGGAAAGAATGTGCAGATACAGATCTTTACTTAAGGTGAACATTTGCAACACCTCCTGTGAAGTTACACAATGGACTGCAACCTCCTCATGATTATTTCAGTGCTGGGAAGCTACTAGATGGCTAAACATGTCCGAGAGCCCCACATACCAAGTCCTGCTGATCCACAGTGTGAGCAAGAAGCAAGTGTGAAGGAGATTCTGGATCCTCCACCTGTCTGAAGGTCGCATCTCAGAGCAGCCTCTAGCCCAATGACAGCCCCTGTTCACTTCCAAGTGGAGCATCATGCCTGGAGCCGCATCTGGTAAACCAGCACATTTTCGGCATGCAAGCTGCTGTGGATTCTCTTCCAGCCACCAGGAGAGAACCGCCCTTTGGGTTTGGTTTCAACAGAAATCTAATGTGATTGTGAAAGCGCCCCCCCCCCATGTTTCTGTGCTCCCAGACACATTCAGAGGAACAGGGCCATGTGTCTCCAGGGGATGTAGGCCATGAGTCCTAAGTGTGGCACACATTCTATCTCAGCATTCAGGGGACCAAGGCAGGAGGCCAGCCAGGCAGGTAGCAGGTGGGGTCCCCTACAGGGGAGCCCCACCAGGCCAGGAATCAGTCCCAGAGCTCATGACCTCCACCCACCCCCCACCCTACAGTCCAGGCGTCAGTTT
Organism: Rhizomys pruinosus; assembly: GCA_009823505.1. Taxonomy (NCBI): domain Eukaryota; kingdom Metazoa; phylum Chordata; class Mammalia; order Rodentia; family Spalacidae; genus Rhizomys; species Rhizomys pruinosus. The sequence goes on from VZQC01004854.1 coordinate 2,522,148, forward strand.
CAGAGCTCATGGATTCCCCCCCAAACCCTATAGTCCAGGAGTCAGTCCCAGAGCTCATGGACGCCCCCCACCCCAGTCCAGGAGTCAGTCCCAGAGCTCATGGACCCCCCCACCCCAGTCCAGGAGTCAGTCCCAGAGCTCTTGGATTGCCCCCACCCTATAGTCCAGGAGTCAGTCCCAGAGCTCATGGATTCCCCCCACCCTACAGGCAAGGAGTCAGTCCCAGAACTCAAGGATTCCCCCGATTCCTCCCCCACCCCCACCCCACCACCACCCTACAGTCCAGAAGTCAGTCCCAGAGCTCATGGATTCCCTCACCCTACAGGCCAGGAGTCAGTCCCAGAGCTCTTGGATTTCCCCCCCACCCTATAGGCCAGGAGTCAGTCCCAGAGCTCATGGATTCCCCCACCCTATAGGCCAGGAGTCAGTCCCAGAGCTCTTGGATTTCCCCCCCACCCTATAGGCCAGGAGTCAGTCCCAGAACTCATGGATTCCCCCACCCTACAGGCCAGGAGTCAGTCCCAGAGCTCATGGATTCCCCCACCCTACAGGCCAGGAGTCAGTCCCAGAGCTCATGGATTCCCCCACCCTACAGGCCAGGAGTCAGTCCCAGAGCTCCCTCATCCCCTCTACAAGTCAGGAAGGATTGAATTACCCAGTGATTGTAGTAATTATTCTGTCCAATTGATCAGTAATAGCTGCAATTTCTAAGCATGCTTTTCCATTAATAATCTACATTATATTTATTGCTTACACTTAAACAAAGCAGGCTGATAATAAGACTATTGAGCTGGGTCTCCAGGGTCCTGGATATTTACACAGTGACACATGTTTTAACTGTATTATTTATGTTGTTTTGCTCTTTAGTAAAGAGAAGGAGTTTATTAACATAAAACACAATGATCACAATTCTGAAAGTTCCTTGAACTGTGACTAGGTTGCCAGGGATTGCATAGAGAATTCAGCAATTGATTGCATATGTCTGCCACAGGCAGGGGGCTGCTGAGTTATGGCATCTGTGCTTGAATTTATCATCTCTGGCTTACAAGTTGGATTTCCAGCTGTTTCATTTAAGATTACTCTTGCTGATCAGACAAGGAGGCCCAATCCATTGTTATGCAAATGGAGGGGGAATAAAGGAACCCCTAACTAATTTTAGTGTTTCCTATGTAAATATGTGTGATGCAGGATAGGGCTCCTGTTCTAAGAGTTCTAAGTGGGGGCTGAAGCACAGCAGATCATTTCTTCAACTCCCAGGGAGACAGTTCACTGAGACTTCTGATAGCAAGTACAGGACTTCCTTCCTCCTCCCTCAGTGTTTCCCCTTCCCGAGGATTTCCTCTTCCTTCCTTCCTTCCTTCCTTCCTTCCTTCCTTCCTTCCTTCCTCCCTTCCTCCCTTCCTCCCTTCCTCCCTTCCTCCCTTCCTCCCTTCCTCCCTTCCTTCCTTCCTTCCGGACTCCTGTTTACCTCCCAGCCTCCTCCTCTGGACTCTGCATTCCCTGAAGCCTTCCTCCTCCTGCACCTCCCTCTTCTCTCTGGACTACTTACTTCGTCCTCATTTTCCATGAGGGTGGAGCTCCCTACCAGGCTTTGGCGTTTCCCTGATGCCTGGGCACCAACACCTGACACCACAGGGCCAAAGAACCCGGCGATAGCACGTTTTCCTTGGCTCCTCTTCCTGCCCCCCCGACTTCACATCCTTGCACTTCAGCTGACAGCATCTCAGTCGGTATTTCCAGCTCAACATCTGCTCACTGCCAGCTCTACCCTGCCAGTAGCCTCGCAGAATTTTCTGCTTTGCAAGTTGCACTGGTGCTGCCTTCTCCAAGGGCCACAGGTGACAGGTCCCCCCAGGTCTCCCGCTGGGTTGAAAGCTTTGCTTTCCTGGGCTTGGCCCTCAGGACCAGGAGATGAAGGCAACAGAAGGGTGGTGCAGGAGGCTATTACTATGAGAGGAGAGAATCTAACTCCAGGAGAAAATCATTATTTAAAACAACAAACACAGCCCGCTTTGCTTTAGTGGTGCCTGTTGTCTGAACTACCAGGACAACTGACAGGGAGGCAGTCGATATTCATGAAGTGGGAAGCAGTGGCTGGAAACAAAGCTTGTCTGCAGTCAAGATTCCGGTGCATGACGGACCATACTCTGCTACTTGAAGCAAGTCCCTCTCCACCCAGGCCTCAATATATTTATATTTCCAAAATGAGGTGCATCAATGGGTTAGCTGTCCTAACACTACACCACAGATAGGGTTCAGTGTCAGAAATTTATCTTCTCATGGAGGCCAGAAATCACAGGTCAACGTGTAAGCAGGGCTGATCCTACCTTGCTGGTAGCCGGCCACCTTTTGCCTGTGTCCTCCCATGGTCACCCCTTTGCGTGTGACTATGCCCTAGTCTCTCATAGGGACACCAGCCATCTTGGATTAAGTCTTCATAGTGACCTTGTTTCATCATCTTTATGCTCCAGAAGATCCTGACCCCTGAGACACATTCAAGTGTGGGAGGGGGTCAGGTCTTCGGTGTATGAATCTTTGGGGGGCACAGCCAAGCTTGTGATGGCGAAGCTCATCATTTCTACCCTGAGCTTGGTGGGGGCTTTCATAGCTTCACACAGTCAGATGCGGACCTCAGCATCTTGACCCTTACGGGCTCTCCTTCCTCCCCACAATCCATCACAGGACAGACCATGGTCCCCTGTGTCAGGGTCACTGTCCCCAGTCTCTTGCTTACTCTGTGTTCAGCTCACCTCTAGTGTTTTTCCTCCCACGTTTCTGGGTGTCCATCCTCAGCATCAGACCTTCAGGGCCACTTCCCTGTCCTTTATCCCTCCCCAGATGACGCCCCTCTACAGATGACCCCACCCCTCCTCGGAAATCTTCAACTCCAAATGGCCAAGCCATCAGTGTCCCCAGGCTTCTACCTCACCGCTCCTGAACTTCCCAGCTCTGACGCCCTCAAGGTTCTTTCCCTTCCCTTTGAAAGTGTGTCCTCCGTAGTCCAGTCCCAAGACCAGGCTATGTCCAGCTTACTGCGGTGACAGTGAGTGACAGCTTCACTCAGGCAGCGCACAGCCCAACTGCAGTGCTAATGGTGACTGGAGGGACATATCTCAGTTGCCATGTTGTTTTCAGGATAGCAGACAGATACTGGCTCTTGTGACATCCTGATGATGTGGCACTTGGTATCGGCAGATGGCTCTGGGAGCAGAGACAATGACTTAGCTAAGTAACCCTCAGAATGCCCTGAAGTTCCTTACAGGAAACACTTAGGTGTAGAATGCAGAACACTTGATTCAGCAGTATCCCATGTGGTTGCTGGCCTACTAGCACTGGGTGGAGTGCACAGGGGTCCCAGCACTCTCCTTAGCATGGACCTCTGGAAAGTGGCCCGGAAGCTGCTGCACGTTCCAGGGCTTCCCAAACACTAAATTAGGTAGGTAGTGAAACTAGAGAAGGGGGACAGGATGGATGGAGAAATAGATGAACAGAAGGTAGACAGACACAGGGAGGAGGAATAGATGAATGGATAGAAGGATGAATGGACGGCTGAAAAGAGGATAGATATGTGGGTGATGGATGGATGTGAAAAGGGATGAGAGTAGATGGATGGATGGATGGATGGGAAAATGGATGGAAAACGGACGTGTGTATGGTGGACAGATATATTAGAAGACATATGGATGGGAGAATGGTCTGGATGGGTAAGAGGATGGATAGATGGATTAATGATTGTACAGGTGAATGGGAAGATGGAGAAGAGAATAGACATGTGTACAGTGGATGGATGTATGGGAGAATAGATGGGTAGGGAGAGCAATAGATTAATCAATCCATTTATTTTTTTAAAGCACTGGCTTCATGAAACCTGTATGGCAGACTGGCAGGCTGGAGACTCGGTGGTGGTGGTGGTGGGGGGTGGATTTCTATGTGATAATCTTGAGACACAATTACATCATTCTTCAAGACAGTTTTTCACTGATTTTTTTTTTTTTTTGGTCTTTTTGAGACAGGGTCTCCCTGTAGCCCCAGCTGTCCTGGAACTCACTCTGTAGACCAGGCTAGCCTTGAACTCACAGAGATCCGCCTGCCTCTGCCTCCCAAGTGCTAGGATTAAAGGCGTGCGCCACCACGCCCAGCAAGACAGTTTTTATTCTCAATGCCTTCAACTGGTTACATGAGGCCCACCCATAACAAGAGTGATCTTCTAGACTTAAAGTCCACACTGTAGATGTTAATCTCACCTGTCAAATACCTTCAGTGCAACAGCTAGCCTAGCATCTGATGGGACCTCAGGGCCACAGCCCAACAAAAGTGACACAGACACCTAACTGACTCAAGAGGTTACTGTGATGACTCCAGTGGCCTGAAGACTTGGCTCCTTCTACGCTCCCACCAGGCCCCTCAATAATGACTTCTTAATGATCAGGAGCAAATTAACCAAGTTCTAGTAAACACGAAGTTAGCCCACCACTGCTTGCAAGGTTTCTGGCTTCAGCTAAAGGGCAGTCTTGAGAGTAAACCCCAGCCCATCTTATCAGACTTCCTTAGCACCAAATACTATATAGCTTTGGTTTGACTTTGACATCTTTCCTCTGCTTCTCCAAAAGTCTTGGGAAGCTAACCTGCCAAGGATCTGTCAGTGGTCCCTCCTGTCACAAACCTGTGGCTTCCAGCTGTGCTGGACATCGAGACTGGAGAAGATGAGATATGCCTTTGCTGCTGCATGCCAGAGTCTGCTGCTGCTGCTGCTGCTGGTGACCCCACCCCCACAGCTGCATTCTCTGAATCCTGGCTGCTCCCTGCCTCTGGCTCTGGAGACTGGAAGGCATCAACTCCTAGTATCCCTTGGGTTCCAACAATCCCTTTGTATTTCTCAAAATTCAAGCTGAGGGCTTGTGAACAACTCTGCTATTGAATTCTCAGATCACCCAGTTTGTCAGGACCTTGACAATAAACATTAGACTATCACACATAAGACTTGCCACCAAGGTTGGATGCTGCCCATTGGCTGAATCAAAGGAGAAGATGCAAGAAATGGGAATAATGTAAATGTTCATATAGCTGCTGAACAGGCAAGAAAATATTGTGGTACATCTACGACACAGAATACTATTCATCCATAAAAAGGAAACCCTATCATTTGCCACAACATGAATGGAATTGTAGATCATCATCACGGACAGGAAGACAAGTGTCTTGTCTCACTCCTATGTGCATGAAAGATGATCTCATGGCAACTTGAGAGCAGAACGGTGGTCACCAGAGGTTGGGGAGAGCAGAGGGAGGAGGTGGGAAAGGATGACTGATGATGACTGATGGGCTCTAAGTCTCAGAGAGGGTCCAGATGCTCCAGTGCGCTACTGCAACACGGGGAGGCGGGAGAGTGACGGGGTCTGTCTTAGAAAGCTAGCGGGAGGGATCTTGAATGCCTTCACCTTAAACACATGGTGCATGTTTGAGGCACTTGATATGTTTAATACAAATACCATGTATATATGTGCACAATTACACATACATACAGGTACCAAAGCATGGTGTGGTATGCTACTGACATATATAGTTCTTTTCCTTTGTCTATGTATATGGTGTGTGTGTGTGTGTGTGTGTGTGTGTGCGCATGCATGCATGTGCACGCATGTGTGTCTGTGTGTCTATGTGTGTGTAACACGCCTGTGGAGATCCAAGGCTAATACTGGGCGTATTAGTTAGCTTTTTGTTGCTGTGATAAAATACCATGACCAAAGCAATTTATAGAAGGAAGACTTTGGGGCTGGAGAGATGGCTCAGTGGTTAAGAGCGCTGACTGCTCTTGCAGAGGACCTGGGTTCGATTCCCAGCACCCACATGGCGGCTAAGAACTGTCTTTAACTCCAGTTCCAGGGGAATCCGACGTCCTCTTCTAACCTCTGCGGCATTGCACGACACGGATACACCAACCTACACGCAGGCAGTACACTCATACACATAAAAATAATAAATAAATTTTAAAAAGTTATAAAAAAAGAAGGAAGACTTTATTTGGCTTACAGTTCGAGAGGGAAGCTCCACAATGGCGGGAGCGGCATGGCAGGGGCTGCCGCATGGTGGCCGGAGCAGGAAGCTGACAGTTCATGTCGCTACCTCCCCAGACAGCGCCCCCAGGGGACAAAGTGTTCAAATATTCGAGGCTCTGGAGACAGCTGCATGCAAACCCCACACCAGGGATCTCTCCCTGGTCACTCCGCATGGTGTGCATTGAGGCGGGGTCTCCCTAGGAACCAGAGCTCATCATTTGGGTTGATGTGGCTAACCAGTTCTCTCCGGGATTCCAGTCTCTGCCTCCCACACTGGGATGACCCGCAGGCTGCCACATCCACCCCGCTTTTGTGTGGGTTCTGGAGACTCAAACGGCAGTCCCTGTGGTAGTGAAGAAAGAGCTTTACCCACTGGGCCATGTCCACAGCTCCATGTATAATTTTTTTAAAAGTAGATTCAAGATAAGGGGAGAAAGACCTCTGCTTCTGTCTGTCTCTATCTAGAGACAGAGAAAGAGACGGAAAGAGATATATGCACAGAGAGAACACTTTCATTCATAGGACTGAGTTTGGACTTCCCAGCTTCTCTCAAACATGTCCATAGGCAGCAGTGGAGGTGGGAGGAACAGGGCCTGGGAAAGGAAGGTGACACCTCCAATGGAAGGAGTTAAGTTTCCACAGCCAGGCTAGCTCACGCAGCCCCCTCAGCAGTCTTCTGCCAAGATATTTAAAATGAAACAGCCATGCATGAGCAACACCCCCAGAGCCGTTCCAGACTGGCGCTCGAACGGGATCACTCATGCCTGCGATTTGACGGGCGGCGTAATTGCTCTCAACCCTATTATCTTCCTGAGCAGCTGTTGAAGGGTCATTAGGACACCTCCAATGAAAGGCTAAATTCTCCTATACACACAGTTTTAATAATTACAGCCTTTCTTTCCTCTGATTTAGAAATGCAAAGCTCCACTCCAAGGAGAGGGCTGCAGGCCAGGGTCCAGGTCCTCTACAGCCAGGCCTGGAGGCCACAGTGCTTTCTAAACTTTCTTAGGACTCTCCTGGCCTTGGAGGGGGGAGAGAAAGGGAGGGAGGGAGGGAGGGAGGGAGGGAGGGAGGGAGAACATTCCGTGTGTGCACATCTGTCCACAGGGAGCCCATAAGTGGATACTGGTAGTCTTCTTCAGTCACTTCCCATCTTATTTTTTTTTGGAGGCGGGATCTTCCTCACGTGGAATCCTGGAGCTCACTGAAGTCAGCTAAGACTGGGGCCTGGCCGCAGCGACATGCTCCAGGGAGCTGCCTGTCTCTACCCCCCCCCCCGCCACAGTGTAATCGATGCACACCACTGAGCCTGACACTTTACGTGGGCGCTGGAGAGCTGAACTCCGGTCTTCATGCTTACACAGCAAGCACTTTACTGATGGAACTGTCTCCCCAGCCATTTGCTGACATGTATTTTCTACCATGTACAGAGAGAAGAGGCCAGTGCATGCCAGGTATGGAGACGACACATTCTGGAAATGGCACTGTACACTTACTATGTGGCAGTTATCGTTTTAAGAGTCTGGGGACATAAGGATGAACAGACCTGCAAAGGTGGCTGTGTGTGTCACGTCCCACTCCTGTGTCTATGCTGTGCCAAAGGAGAGGTGTTTGCGAGGGCGGAGCTGTTTGTGTCTGAGGCGTGCAGCCCAGATTGAGGAGTGTTTGTTGAATGCCTGAATGACTGTTGTGTCATTTTATTTTCTGAGCACCATTCTATGTAGACCTGCTGGCCTGGAACTCAGGGTCCTCTGCCTCAGTCTCCTGAGTACTGAGATGACAGGGCTGCTCCACCATGACAGTGCTCACAGTGGCCGACACTCAGGAGCCTGAGTGCTGGTGGTGCGTAGGCCCTGGGGGCTCGGGGACTTGTTATGATCCAGGAAGTAAAGGAAACTTGCAAGGCTCAGAAAGCTCTTGAAATTTGCAGGATTCGTAGTCTCTGTCTAGGGGTTAGATCAGCAGTCCCATGCTGTGTGTGTGTGTGTGTGTGTGTGTGTGTGTGTGTGTGTGTGTGTAGAGTGGGGGTGTGAGGATGGGGAGGGCCAGGGGGTGGGCAATGATGGCCAGTTTGACAAACTGGCAGAGCTGCCTGCAAGTCACACAGAGTCCTCAGGATGCAGCTTTTGTGTCATAACTCATGTTGGGGCTCACTCTTTGGTGATACAGCTGCATTTCAGCAATCCATGCTCCTTTAAGTAACGCCATAACCAATAGTTCCCTAGAAGCATTTCTTTGGTCCGTTTTTAGTGTCTTGTGTGGGGTGAATAGATGTTTGTTCATATCTTCCAGGAAGAATTAAACAACAGCTATAGAGGAGTAAAGACCCATTAGAGTGCCTGATCACAGTGGGTTCTAAAAGTGGAGGGGACGACAGAGGAAGGTTGTGCATTACGCCATGCTACCCTACAGAAGCATGGGTTCTTGGAGGTTCTGGTATTCTGTAATGTTGGCCTTGCTGAGGTCCCTGGGTTTAGAATGTACAACACCACTCAGGGCCCTTCCCAGACACCCAGAAGGATGTAAGCTCCAAGCTCTGGACTCACTGGTTCTGAGGTTGGCAGCTGCCAGGCAGAATGCCCCTCTTCTGCCAGGACCCAGGACAACAGTGGGAGTCTAATTCCCATCTCCGCCTGGATTGGAGCAGTGTGGAGCCCCTCAGTCCCTGCAAGGTGACAGGGAGGCAGAGTGCAGGGTTTCTGTCTTCCTTGAATGACCCCTGCCACTGCTGGGGACTTCAGGCCCCAGGACAGGGACCAGTGCACGTCCAGACTCTGCAGTTTACTTTTGGCACCATGGTGAAATGGCTTGTGTTTCTGACAGTAAGGAGGTGATTCATTTGCACATTTCCCACCCAAATCTGCTATGACTAATCCAGAACCTTCTGGGCCTCTAGTTCTGTCATCTTGAAGAACCCCACCCTGATTCCAGAGCGCTGTTGGAAAATTGTCATTCACACAGATGTCAGGAATACTACACAGGGGCCAGGAGCTGTGCAGATGGTAAGGTGCTTGTGGCGCAGCATGAAGACCTAAGCTTGAGCCCCAGGACTCAGGTAAAAAGCTAGGCTTGGTGGCATGTGTTTGTAATCTTAGTGCTGGGAGGCAGAGACAGGAGGACCCTGGGGCCTACTGGCCAGCCAGTCTAGTCTAGACGGTCAGCTCCAGGTCCTGGTGAATGACCCTGTCTCAATAAGCAATGTAGACAGTTTCTGAGGAATGACACCTGCCTCCACACACATGTACACACAGCCCTCCACATGTACACCTGCGTCCCCATAAAAAGACTACTGTGACTAGGTCCCACGCATAGGAAGCTGTTCTGTGTGCTTATTTGGCTCATCCCTTTTAACTTCTTTGATGCTGGTGACCACAAGGTGCTGTGGACAGTGCCCGGCACCCCAGAATGGCTCCCTGCTCACTGAGCACACAGAGAACTTTGCTGGCAGGTAACACACCACTGTGGCCTCGGCCTGTATTTCATGACCCTTCAGTGACCTGTAGATTCCCACTATGGGATTGTGTTGTTGCATGAGGAGGGCTCTGAGCAGGCCATGTGCCCCATGGCAGTCTGCTGGAGTTGGGTGGATTTAGAAGCAGCAAGTACCAGGAGTCTGTGGGGCCAGGGTCACTGACAGTGGGGCTCATACTCTGCTTTTAAACAGGGCAGGCCAGCACAATTATCAATGGCTTTTCTTCCCGGACTGGGAGGCCAGCTTCCTGTTTGTTAGGCTGGAAAGCTTGGTGGAGGCTGGCAGTGGGGATTGGGGAAGACACAGCCATCTACTATATTGTCATATCAGCCTTCTTACAACCACATGATTTTATCATCTCAGTTCCAAAGAAACCTGTCTCGGACATGGGGATGAAAGGGGGCTTGATGAAGGGGGCCCCCAGCGGCTGGTGATGCCCACTGCACAGTATGCACAGCTATGTGAGGCTTGATGAAGGCCACCCCCAGCGGCTGGTGACGCCCATTGTACAGTATGCACAGCTATGTGAGGCTTGATGAAGGGCGCCCCCAGCGGCTGGCGATGCCCACTGCACAGTATGCACAGCTATGTGAGGCTTGATGAAGGGCGCCCCCAGCGGCTGGCGATGCCCACTGCACAGTATGCACAGCTATGTGAGGCTTGATGAAGGGCGCCCCCAGCGGCTGGTGACGCCCACTGCACAGTAGAGGCCTAACGATCTCTCAGCCCTGTGACCAATCCGTGACCTGGTAGCCATTTCCGCAGCATCCACACCCCAGAGCTCTCTGACTGAAGAAAATACTTGCTGACTGAGTTTGCTCCTGACCCTGTGAGTCAGGCAGGGGAGGCTGGGCATAGTCTGTCTCAGCCCCACATGGTATCAACTGTAGGGCCTCCCATGGGGCTGGAAGACCCACTTCCCATGCAGCTCAGGCACCTGGCTGGTTGAGTGGACCTGGCTATCAGCTAACGTGCCACGCTCCAGCTCTGGCCAATGTTACAGTTAGCTTCACTGGTCAGCTTGACACACCTGGGGAGAGGGACTCTGCTGAAGAATGTCCCAAATCAGATGGGCTATGGCCCTGTCTCTGAGACATTTTCGTAGTTGCTGATTGAGGTTGGAGGCTCCAGCCCACTATGGGCAGTGCCATCCCTAGGCAGGCGGGTCTGGGATGAGGAAGGTGGCTGGGCACAGGGGAAACAAGCCAGCAAGCACCTTTCCTCCATGGTCTCTGCTTCAGTTCCTGCCCTGGCTTCCTCCCATGGAATTGGCAAGGTGAAACCAGCCATTTCCTGCCCACGATGCTTTTGGTCCTAGTGTATATCCGCAGGAGAGAAGCCAACTAGAACAGCCACTCTCCTGAGGACCTCTGTGAGCTGTTGGTGTTTCCTGCCAACCTGACAGCTGAGTTCCAGGAAGTCTGAGTAGTGACCTAGACTCTGAGGTCCCAGAATGCATTTCTGTGCCATTCTAGTAGTCAGTCATTGGTAAGGCTAATCCAGACTCAAGAGGGAGGGAATAGAGTCTACCTATAGGGTAGTAATCAGTGCATGGCCATGTTTAAAATTTTTTTGATTGATTGATTGATTGAGTCATTGATAGATTGATTGCTTTGGTCTTTTTGAGACAGGGGTCTCCCTGTAGCCCCAGCTGTCCTGGAACTTGCTATGCAGACCAAGCTGGCCTTGAACTCATAGAGATCTGCCTGCCTCTGCCTCCTGAGTGCCGGGATTAAAGGTATGGGTCACTACCACTGGTGATTTATTATTTTTTTATTTTATGCGAATGAGTGTTATGCTGGCCTGTATCTAAGGGCACCTGTGTGGTGCAGTGCCCGCAGAGGGCAGAAAATGGCATTGGATTTCCTGGAACTAGAGACATGGATGGTTGTTAGCTGCTATGTGGGTGCTGCGATTTGAACATGAGTCCTTTTCAAAAGCAGCCAGTGCTCTTAACTGCTGAGCCATCTCTTGGGCCCCTTGTGTGGCCATCTGTAGTGTCCCACACCCATTTCACAGATGAGAGAAATCTCAGAGCCATTCAGCACTTTTCTGGAGTGAGCAGCGAAATCCAAACTGGAACCCGGCTCTGAGTTGCTTCTAAGTGCTGGCCATTCCCGCAGCAAAGCAGTGCTGGTGGTTGGCTGGCTTAGCTGATGGGGTGCCCTTCAGAAATGGGTCCCAAAAGACCATTACAAATAAGTCTGGGTTTGAGCTTCCCAAGGTGGTTTGAGTTTTCCTAAGCATTCCATTTCTTTCTGAGAGCCAAACTTGAATTGGCTGCACAGGCTGCAACTTCATCAGAGCAAAAACCAGGTTCGGGTCAGAAATGTTATGCAGAATAGAAAAACAATCCCCAAACCTGTGCACATCTTCCCTTTCTCTGTCAAGCCTTCTCATCTCATGGTGCATGCCATGAAGACCAGTTGGAGGCATGGGTGGGTCTTGCATAAAGAACCAGTGTGCAGTTACTAAGGGTGAGCAGTATACATGAAGAGCAACTCAGGGTGAAAGGGACCGAAGTCTCTCCTAGGTTCCTCTTTCTGAGATTGTGTCTTCTACACTCAGGGTGCCACTTATGAATCTGCACAAAGCAGCCAGTGGAGCCTGGCCTGCCCTAGGAGACCAATACTGGGTAACCCTTCAAAGCACGTATATCTAAATATCCCAAGGAGAGGCTTGAACCTTTCAGGAGAAATGTGAAAAGGGGCTGTGACAGAACTCAGAATCACAGAACTCAGAATCCCTCTAACAATCAGTTTTTGAGACAGAGTCTCATGTAGCCCAGGCTGCCCTCCAGTTCAGGACTGTAGCCATCCATAGTCATGGATGGTTCTGAACTTCTGGTACTCTTCCTTCCAGCCCCCAAGTGCTGGGGTGACAGACATGCACTACCACACCTTGTTTGATTTAGTCTTCTCTGGCTCAAACCTCATACCTTGTTCACATACAACAAGAGTTCTTCACCCATCCTGACTGACTTTTGTTAAGTGTAGCTCAGTGACCTTGAGGAAGGGACTTGCTTGAAAGTTTGAGTTCAGATTCTTTCCTTTCTTCACTGCATGACCTTGGACCTGCATTTGTCATAGCTCAGGGTTTGGACTCTTCTCATGAACATCTATCTCATCAAGCCCAAGACACTATCAGTACAGAACACACCTTTGTCTTAGGCATCTAAGACAACAAGTTCATGCGCCATGCCTTTTATGTCATGGATGAAAATGGGAACGAGAGGTTGTGGTGGCACACATCTGTAATCTCAGTACTCCAGAGATGGAGGCAGGAGGATTGTTGTGAGTTTGAGGCCAGTTTGGGCCAAATAGAGAGACTGTCTCAAGGAAGCAAAAAACCAACCAACCAACCAACCAACCAACCATCTAGCCAGCCAATCAACTAACCATCCAACCAAATACTAAAACAAAAACAAATAAAAACAACAACCAACCAAGCAAGCAACCAACCAAAAGCAAAACAAAACCACAAAATCTTAAAACTGAGAACAAAGGCACATCTTTAAAGTGATGAAGTTTAAAAAGGGATGTTCTTGGGGATTCAATGAGATCATGTTCACTGGTGCTGGGGAGGGGGTCCCAGCAGTGGCACACCTGTGTAGTGTACACAAGACCCCGAACCCCATTCTCAGCACCAAAAATATACATAAGAATAAAAGAAGAAAAAGTGCAAAAAAATAAAAATCTTCGTAGATTTTAAAAGTACTAAAAATCCTTATTCTTCTGGGCCATATCAACTTTGAGAGGTCCATTACTGGATCTCACTGAAGGCATGGAATTGCTCTCACATACCCATTAAATAGCTGGGAAGGCCAGACTCACAGGCTATGGCTCCCAATGGTTTGTCTCCTTCTCTGCATTCCCACCCTAGTGATTTATTTGTGTAGAATCATCTTGTATGTTTTCCCTGGAATGAGAGTCAAGATTTGTGGCTTGATTTATAGCTGGGCTCAACTAACATTTGGAAACAACGAACTGTATTGCATAAACACATAAGCACCCTGAGAGAAAGATGAAACCCTATGTGTGGTGAGGGCAGGCGAGGGCGGTAGATTTCTAGAGTCATGCTCAGTTCTACAATTTTCTTACAGTTGTGTTGCAAGTCATGGAGGGGGAATTCCTAGGGGCCATGGTTCCTGTAGCTGGTTTATGAGAGGGAGGGATGGTGCTGAGAGGTTGGAATTGTGTTTTTTTTTTTTTTTTTTTTTTCGGGAAAGAAAAAGACATAGTTTGTAGGCCACCGAAGAGCATCTGTTCCATAGCTCTCCAAATTGGAAAGACAGAAGTTCTCTGGGCTCTGGGCTCCTAGGTCCTTAGTGGGACAAGCCAGCCTGGATACTCAGAAGTGCTGCCAGGACATGGGCTCTGACTTCCTGGCCCATTTGTGATGGCCGGTTCAGCCCTGGAGGCTGAGTCTCTCTAAGCTGGTCTTCCTGGGTGATGTCTCCTCTAAATTGTCCATAAGTCCTGGAGAGGCAACCTGGAGCCCCATGTAAGTCCAGCGTGGGAACAGGCAACACTAAAGTAGATCCTGCCTCTCTCTGGTCAACACTTTCATCCTGGACTTTTTTGCACTTAAGCTTCATTATTTGTAAGGTTCAAGGAGCTGAGAACAGGATGTGCCCATCCAAGTGTCTGCTTATTAAACCACTTCTGTTGGAACACCTAATGAAAGTCTTTTTGAAAAATATTTTAGTCATTTTTTTGTGTATGAGTGTATTACCTGCATGTGTGTAAGTGCACCCATGTTGTACAACGCCAGTGGAGGTCAGAAGAGGGTGTCGGATCTCCTAGAACTGGAATTATAGATGGTTGTTAGCTGCCATGTGGGTGCTGGGAACTGAACCCAGGTCCTCTGCAAGAGCAGCCTGTGCTCTTAACTGCTGAGCAACTCTCTAGCCCCTCCAAAGGAAGTCTTTAACAGGTATGTTCAACTTGAAGCCTGGGGGCCACATGGGGCCTATGACAGCTATGAATGTGGCCCATCACATTTACAGACAACAATGCCATGTCAAACAGTTGGCCTGCCCCTGCGTCTAATACATTCATCAGGCAATATCAACTGCAGGCCTACCGTGTGCCAGGAACTGTCTAGGGACCAGAGACACTGCAAGGAGGAAAGTAGACCTGGTTTTTATTTACAATCCAGAACCAAGCAAAGGCGATGGACTAATAAACCAACAAACCACCTAAGACAAAGTCGCAGGATAACGAAGACTGTGAAGAAAACAAAGCAGGAGTGCTGTGAAGACGACTCCCTGGGTAAAGCGCTTGGTGCATGTGGTGGTTTAGAATGATAATGCCCCATTCTAACGTCTTGTCCCTAGCGGGTGGCACCATTTTAGGTTTTAAGAGTTGCGGCCTTGCTGGAGAAAGTGCATCACTGGAGGTGGGTTTTGAGCTCTCTGCGTCCTGTACCTGCTTGAAGATGCGATTGCTTGGCTTTCTGCTCTGAGCACCTCCGCTGCCATTCCCTCCCCCGCACGCTACTGCCATTATGGACTTTAGCCCTCTGTAAGTGTAAGCTTAAATAAACTCCGGCCTCTCTAAGTTGCCTTGGTCACAGTGTTTTATCACAGCAACAGAAAAGTAACTAATACACTGCACAAAGAGAAGGACCCGAGGCTTCAGAATTCATGTGAACTTGGATATGGAAAATGTGAGTCTGAAATCCCAGCTCCCACACGGCATGATTAGAGGTAGAACCAAGAGAATTCCCAGAAACTCATAGGATAGCTAGCCTGGCCTGTCTGTGCTGGAGCAAGCGAAAGACCCTGTCTCAAAGAAGGTGGAAGTGAAGACCAACACCCATGTCCTCTGACCTCCACATGTATGCCAGAGCATGCACATACCCCTACATACATACCACTCACACACAGACACACAGACACAAACACACATACTTAAAGAAAGTCAAAGAGTAGTGGATATCACAAAGAGAATAAAGCAAGGTACAGAAGGAGAAAGATGGGGTTGGGAGGGGATTTGCCATCTCAGGAGAGGTGGTCAGGGAAAGGCATGCTTGCCTCTAAGATCCCTTACCCCTGCCCTCATGAGGCTTCAGCCCAAAGGTCCCCACTTGAGGGTGATTTTGCAATACAGGAGACATTAAGAATAAGTGTCTGGGGCTGGAGAGATGGTTCAGTGCTTAAAAGCACTAGCTGCTCTTGCAGAGGACCCAGATTCAGTTCCCAGCACTCACATGGCAGCCAACAACCAACTGTAACTCCAGTTCTGGGAATTCAGATGCCCTCCTCTGGCTTCCACAGCATTGAGTGTACACAGTGCACTTACATATATGCAGGGAAAACTCATATACACATAAAATACAAATAAATAAAAATATAGCAAAGAATAAGTGTCTGAAGACTTTATTGCTGGGAGAGGAAGGTGGTGTCTTCTGGCATTTAGTATGACAGGCAGAGGATGCTGCTAAACAGCTTACAATGCACAGGATGGTCCCCACAGCACAGGATGATCCTGCTATCAATGTCAACAGCATTGGGGTTGAGAAATTCCAAGCTTGTTCCATGCCAGACCACAGGCCAGAGTTGGTTCCCAGCCCAGACTCTTCTTACTTCAAGCAGGGAGGTATTTATGGTGGGATATTAAAGGAGTTATGCAATTGTGAAGAGGACTGAAGAAACAGAATCCCAAAGCTGTGCCACTGGAATGGGCCACCAAAGGGATGCTGCCTCTTCTATGGCCCATCTTGCTGCTTCTGCTGAAATCTGTAAGGCTGGGCACCAGCCAAATGCACCCATTGTTAAATTCTAGAATCATTTCTATAGCCCCCAAATGCACAGAAACTGTGTGGCCCAGTAATGTCCCAGCCTGCAGAGGTGGCACCTTCTCAGTCTCACATGAATGAATCACAGACAGGCCTCTAGCTGCAAGGGAGTCCTGACACAGAGCCTCCATCTTTGGGCCTTTGCAAGATAAGCAGACACATGGGAATGAGAGCCAATGACCTGTTGGATGGCTGTGGATATCAATGCTGTCTTAGTTACTTCTCTTGTTACTGTGACAAAGTGCCCAACAAAAGCAACTTACAGGAAGGAAGGGAGGGTTTATTTTGGTTCACTGTTTAATGATCCAGTCCACCAGGTTGGGGGAAGGCATGGGGGCAGGAGCGTGAGGCAGCTGGTCACATTGCATTCATAGTCAGGAAGCAGAGAGAGCTGCATGCTGGGGCTCAGCTCACTTTCTCCTTTTCATCCAGCCCAGGACCCCAGTCCATGGCATGCTGCCACTTGCATTTAAGGCATGTCTTTCCACTTCAATTAACCCAATCTAGAAGCTTCCTTATAGACATGCTTAGAAGTTTGTCTCTTAAGTGATTCTGGATTATGTCAAGTTGGCAATATTGAGCGTCATTAACACAGATGATCTGAGTTCAAACTCAGTTCTGCTATGCACAGTGGCATTATAGTCTTGGGTACACCACATAACTCAGCATCCAGTTCCTCCTTCATCCACAAAATGGAGATAACAAGAGGACCCATTTCATATGATGCAAAGATTTCTTTCTGCTCAGTCTTTGTTGCTTGCTCTCAGGGACACAGAAACCAGAACGGTTCAGATATTGAGTGGCCCCTGGCCAGCGAAAATGCACAGAGCTGCAGAGAACATGTAATGCTATGGGAGTGATCACCATCACAACTCCAAACCTGGGAGCCAGCAGGCCACTCTCCAGGCCTTCCTGGCAACAGCTTAAGATGGGCGGGGTGCAGTAGGATCAGGATGGGGTGGGTGTTCGATTCTGCACAGCTCAAAAAGTAATGAAATAGATCCAACTCCTTCAACTGTAGTGTAAAGAGGTGCAGCTGCTTGAGACCGGGGTCCACAGCAGTAGAGAGGGAAGGTGGGTGTCTGGGTAGGCTCCCTTAGTGTTTGGGCTGACTGGATCTTCTTGGGGATTTTTTTGTATGTATGTAGAGGTGTGTGTGTGTGTGTGTGTGTGTGTGTGTGTGTGTGTGCAGGTGTGCCAGTGGTCAAGCTGAGCTATCACTCCTCAGGACATTGTCACCTTTGTTTTGTGAGGAGGATCTCTCACTTTGACCTGAACTCAGCTGGACCAGGCAGCTAGTGCGTCCCAGGGATCTGCCTACCTCCCTGGTGCTAGTACATATTACCACACCCAACTTTTTACATGGGTTCCAGGGATCAAACTCAGGTCCCCATGCTTGGGAAGCAAGCAATTTACTGAGTGGGCCATCTTCCCTGCTCTCTCATGGGTCGTCTCTATGAGCTGTCAGCCCGAGGAAGTCCAGATGAGACCATGTCTGCGGGGCTGGCTGACTTCAAGCATAACCCAACATCCTGATAGGAGGCTGGATTGATGGCTGATGAGAAAGAAATATATTCAGTGTCAACAAAGATGAACATGGCAGAGCACAGCTGGCACGTCAGCTGCCTGTCAAGACCCCTTTCTATGTAGAGCCAATCATGGGGGCTTCACCCAGGGGCAAGGAGGCCCCATAAGAGCATGGGAGGCTGAGTGGAAGGGAGCAGGTTCTCAGCACCCGGGAGATGCATGGCCCCACCCCAGACAGGGCATGGGCTTTTTCTTGCATGAGGCCTGAAGGGCTCTCCCCTGGCAGTCCTGGGCCTGTGGGAGAGGAGGCCTGAAGGGCTCTCCCCTGGTAGTCCTGGGCCTGTGGGAGAGGAGGCCAGGAGGCTCCATCTTCGAATTGTACTCTGGCTTCTGGGAACACTGAGTAGCGGCCACCTGCCTGGTCCTCTGAGGTCTTGTCAATGCGACATCTGCCATCACGGCATCCCTACCGCACAGGAAGGACGGACGTGTCTTCCTCCAGTGCTGATGGTGGAGAATGCTGGAGGCGCATGTCTGCTGCTCAGAAGACTCAGTTTGGTTCCACCTCACACATGGGCATTTCACTATGATTTAGATGGAAATCAGAAATCCCCGTTGGGTTTCTGTGAACTGAAGGACCCCATGACTGACCCTGGACCGCTAGGCCCCTCAAGTAGCCTGCCGGAGAGTGGGTCTAGACTATCTCGTCCATTCCAGGCTGTGTCTGAGGGGCTCAGCAGAGGACAGCAGAGGCCAGGGTGAGGTTCAGCAAATGCCACTTATATAATGGCTCATGAACCACAGGTCAGGCCTGAGGCACAATGTTTGATTACAGTGAGAAAACCAATCTAGTTTTTAATTTCCTCAGGTGGCGTGTGGGCCATCTGAGTTCACAGAACACTGAAAGAGGAAGGGCAGCCTGGGATGGGGGATTGTTTGCCAGAGGGCGGCCCACCAAGAGGACACTCTGGGTCCCTTCCGTAGACTTCAAGAACAAGTGTGTCTTTCCATCTGTCTTTAGCCATTTCAGAGAGTAAGGAAAGCTCCAGGCAGGAAGAAAAAAGCCAAAGTTTTATGAGCACTTACTGTGTGCACCCAGCACAATGCTTAGCACTCAGACAAGCACTTTGTAACCGAGTCCTCCTTATTGTCCTCATCCTTGTTTTGTAGCCAAGTATATAAATGCAGAGAAGGTTCAAGTAAGTGGTTTGAGATCACACAGCTATCATGTGATAGAGCTGGTGTTTGAAGCCAGTGAGGCCGGCTTTTGACTCTCAAAACATTATTGTTAGCGGAGTTGTCAGGGTCCAAGTCCTGAGTGGCTGGGCTCAGCCACCTACCCCCCAACAGGCCAACCAAAGAGAAAAAACAGGGAAAAGCAGAGACAAGAAATCTATCCAGTGTGGCCACAACTGGAAGAGGAGCAATTAAAGAGATCCAGTGACCTTCCCCGACTTAAGTCCATTTTGGGGTCTGATACAAGACTTGGGTTAAATAGCTAAGAGTCTTGGTCAGGGTATGGTCCCAGCGTCACTGAACCATCACTGTCTGGGCTCCAGTCTCTTCTGCCAGGTGATCTGACAAGCTGTCAGCGTTCTGTGAACTCTTCCTTGGAGACAAGTTCTTCCTCTGGCTGGGACCAGGGTTCAGCCTTTTCCTTCTCCCTGCTTAAGATTCATGGGAAATTTCCAGTTCCCAGGGGACCACTGTTTCAATGGTTGTATAGGACAGATAGCTGGAGGGAGAGAGGCAAGTATCTCTTTAAGTCTCTTTAAGTGAGCCTGGGGTCATATCACCCCAAGATGGTAAGGTGGGGGTGGAAAGCCTGCCTTGAAAGAATGCTGAAAAGGAGCCAGGGAAAAGTGCCGGGGTGTGTGCAGGCTCCCAACCTCTGTTTCAGCAGAGAGGGGCCACCTAGACAGCACCACAGAGGTCTGGTTTCCTCCGTCAGCCCTTCCTGCCAGGTCCTGCAGTCATCTCCTAACAGGTCCCAGCACCCCTAGCTCTTCTCCCACAACAGCCCAGAGAGAGCCAACTAAAGTCTGTCACAAGGTTCCACTTTTCTGATCTGGCACACAGACCTCCCTGGGCAGATCCTCCTCTGCCAGCATGCCTCTGGGCCTTTGCACACACTGTTTCCTGTGCTTGGCACACTCTCTTCTATGTCCCCTCCCACTGAATCCTTAAGACAGTGGCCAATGTTCCTCTCCTTTTAGAACCTGCCTTGATCTTTAAGTAGAGATGAGGGATCCTCTTCCTTCCCACCACACCCACGAGGCCCACAGGGCATCTTGAACCTTCTCTCCTCTTTCTCTGGGCTTCTTGCTTGCCCACTTGCAGACAAGAGCAGCTGAGGTTCAAATCCCAGCTCTGTCACCTAGGTAGGGAGCACAGATGATGTGTTGGCTAGCTTTCCATTGCTCTGATAGAATACTTGAGAAAATCAGGGCTGGAGAGATGGCTCAGGGGTTAAGAGTGCTGACTGTTCTTGCAGAGGACCTGGGTTGGATTCCCAGCACCCACATGGCGGCTAAGAACCATCTTTAAGCTGGGCGTGGTGGTGCATGCCTTTAATCGTAGCACTTGGGAGGCAGAGGCAGGTGGATCTCTGTGAGTTCAAGGCCAGCTCTGGTCTACAGAGTGAGCTCCAGGACAGCTGGGGCTACAGGGAGACCATGTCTAAAAAAAAATACCTGAGAAAATAGACTTATAAGGGAGAAAGGTTTATTTAAGTTCAGGGTTTCAGAGGTTCTAATCTGTATCAGTTTGCTTTTTATTGCTGTGATAAAGCATTCATTCTACCAAAAAAGAACCTGAAAAGGAATCACTTAGATTTCCTGATCACGGTTCATCATTGAGGGAAGCCAGGACAAGAACTCAAGGCAGGAACTTGGAGACCACAGAGGAACACTGCTCACTGGCTTGCTTGGCTACCTTTTTATATACATACCAGCCCCACCTGGCTGCTCACAGTGGGCTGGACCCTCCTACATCAATTAATAATTAAGAAAATGTCTCACAGTGCTAGGGAGATGGCTCAATGGTTAAGAGCACTGGCTGCTCTTGTATAGGACCTGGGTTCAATTCCCAGTTAACAACTGTTCATAGCTCCAGTTCCAGTGCATCTGATGCCCTCTTCTGGCATTTTTGGGCATTGTAGGCACATGGTACACTTTCATGCAGTCAAAACATTCATACACATAAAATAAAAATAAATAAATTTAAAATGTTTTTTTAATTAATTTATTTTTATGTGTATGAATGTACTGTCTGCATGCAGGCTTGTGCACCCATGTCGTGCAATGCCATGGAGGTCAGAAGAGGGCGTTGGATTCCCCTGGAACTGGAGTTAAAGACGGTTCTCAGCTGCCATGTGGTGCTGGGGATCGAACCCGGGTCCTCTACAAGAGCAGTCGGTGCTCTTAACCGCTAGGCCATCTCTCCAGCTCCTTAAAATGTTTTAAAATAAGGAAATGCCTCTTGGATATAACCACAGGCTGAGCTGACAGAGAAAACTCCTCAGCCGAGGCCCCGTCTTCTCAGATGTGTTAAGCTGACAACTGACACTGTGTGGTACCTCGTCTGTGTCAGTCGGCATTGCTTTGAGCTTGTGTTGAAGCACAGCACTCTGGTGGGAAGGGGTGGTAGAGAAAGCCACTCAATGTCAGTGGATAATAAACAGAGATGGAGAGGGGAAGGGGCAGGGTCCCTAAAGGTCCTTCAAGGGCATGCTCCAATGATGTCACTTCCTTCTACCAGGCCACAGCTGCCACTATCTCCCAGGAGTACCGTGCACAGGGATCATCCACTCAGCTCCTAACCTTTATGGACACGAGGTGTCATCTTGTGTGTTTGTTTCCTTAATCCACAGAACAGTAGTCAGCACACAGTAGGTCCTCAATAGAACCAGCAGAGAACCTTATCTGTTTAGCCAGGTAGGTAGTCTGACAGCCCAAGGCACATGAGCTCGGGGGGAGGGACCCAGAGCACCAGGTTCACAAGAACAGTCTTGACAGCTGAGGTCTCCACAGCACCAAGAGGTCTCCTGGCTGACATGGCTACTCCTCGGAAAAGTGCATCCCTCCCCATGGCCCCAGCAGGATCACACAGCAAGACCAGGACTGCCACTGCCACCGTCATGGGAATCAAATACTCCACTGAATGCTGCTGGCTCATCCCTCCTGCCCGGCATGTTGGGTGAAAGTGTGTTGGGCTGGGGAGGCCCAGGGTCACTCTCCATGTGTGACAGGCTGGACTAGGCCTCAGATGCTCTCTGTAAGGTTCCTTGGCTTGTTACCACCTCTGCTATGGCAGTCTCCAAGGGACTGAGTGGTGCTCACTGTCCCTAGCAGGCACCTAGGCACAATCACTGCAGTGTGACTAAGTGCTCTGTGGACAAGGGGAAAGAGTGACAGTTAAGCAGATGTAGTTCCATGGCCAGGGTGACACTCAGAACCGGCTGAGAGACATGGGTTTAGAAATCACGTGGGGTCTACTAAGTACAATGCATTGGCTGCTTAGCTTAACAGGGCCAAGGAGGGTGTGTGGAATGGGAGCCACGGAATATGGAAGCGTGGGGAGAGGCCTGAGTGGGTGACACTCTGCAAGGAGCAAGCAGAGTGGGTGGAGCCCAGCAGAGACGCATCTGGGACAGGCTATGTGTGGAAGCCCCTTCCCTGGGCCCCTCGGTCAGCAGAGGCCCCTGCAGCCCTGGCTCCCAGAGGATGAAATTAACAGGAGACACCTGGAAGAGAGCTGCCCAGAAGATTAACAGAGACTGGCTGGAGTCCCAAGAGGGTCAACCTTGGATGCATCTAAAGCGCTCACGGCCACTCTGTGACTGTTCTCTGTGAACCACAGAGAGTGAGAGAAGAAGCGTCATAGAATGGAGGGGCCAGCTGCTCAGAGAGCCACGTAGCAACACCCTGCCTGTCTGTCCTGGAAAACCTCTGGAACCAGCAGTTCCTCCAACTCTGGAGCCCAGTTGGAAGGGATTTGGCCAACCTGGGATGATCATTCAAATGACTTTCAAAGAGCTAGTTTACGCTTAAATGAACAAAAGCCCTACCATGTTTTAGGGGCTTGCTGGCTGCAGGCAGGACAGTGACAGTTGCATGCCATGTGAATTGATCAAAACCACCGAATGGCACACTTTAAAACGGCGGGCTTGATGATAGATGAAGTATATTGCATTATTCTGCAAAGAATGAAAACCAATAAAAGAAAAACGGCATCGAGGACAGGCCATCTGGTGGGTATCTGGAGCGACCATCCCCCGGCATCAACTGCCACTGCGCAAACAGATTTTCCACATGCCAGACATTGTCTCTGCTCTAGTGTTTGCAAAAGAGAGGAGACTGAAGTCTGTGCCTTCAGAGTAAGAATGAAGAGTAAACTGAGGAAACAGGTAGCTGGAGCGTGAGGTAGGACATGCCGTGGAGGTGCAGGGACGGAACGTGAATTTTAGTTTTAAGAAGACTCCAGAAGGGTGAAGGCTACTGTTGGGAAGCCAGACAAGGAGAACTAGAGCCCAAGACTGACTTAAAAATGTTTTTCATTTATTATTATTATTATTATTATTATTATTATTGTTATTATCTTTTTGAGAAAGGGTCTTTTTGTAGCCCCAGCTGACCTGGAATGTGCTATGTAGATGAGGCGGGCCTTGAACTCAGAGACCCACCTGCCTCTGCCTCCAGAGTGCTGGGATCAAAGGCCTGCGCCACCACTCCTAGCTTTATTATTTTATGTGTATGAGAGTATTGCCCGGATATATGTAAATGCACCTGTTTCATGAAATGCCTGTGGAGGTCAGAAGAGGGCATCAATCCCCTGGAACTGGAGTTATGGATGGTTGTTAGCCACCATATAGGTGCTGGGAACTGAACCAGGGTCCTCTGCAAGAGCGGCCAGTGCTCTTAACCACTGATTGTAACTCCAGCCCCTCCTTTTCTTTTTTGAGACAGGGTCTCACGTATGTGGCCATTGGACTTACTTTGTGGCCAAGGATGACTTTGAACTCCTGATCCTCCCCTCAAGTGCTGGCATTACAGCATGGGTCATCATGCCCGGTTTATCCAGGGCATTACAGCATGGGTCACCATGCCTGGTTTATCCAGGGCATTACAGCATGGGTCACCATGCCTGGTTTATCCAGGGCATTACAGCATGGGTCACCATGCCTGGTTTATCCAGGGCTTCGCCTATGCTATCAATTACTCTACCAGCTGAGCCACAGCCCCACTCCTTGAAGGACAGCTGGCATCTGCTGAGATCCAGGGAGAAGCAGAGCAGGAATAAAGGCCCAAGGACTAAAGAAAGCAAGGCATTGAACTTGCCAGCCAAGGAGGGCGGTGCCAGGACAAACAGGTGTGAAAGAGCCAGAGAGCTTTTCCCACCAGCCGCTGGGAACAGGTGAATTTGTCCTAACAAAGCAGACCTTTTTAGGAGGTGGCTGAACCCAATGTCTAGTGTCCTCCCCTGCCTCTAGAGTGTCTCTGGCTTTACGAAGTGAGGCAGGTAAGGAAGGTTTGCTTTGGGACCATATCCCTACAATCCTGTCTGCCAGATTCCTAGCACCCTCTCCCCTGTTCCCAGAGTCTATCTCTTTGGTAGTCATGTACCTGGGAGATGCTAGGCAGGAATGAATGAATGAATGAACAAACGAATGAATGTTCCTTACATATAAGGCCCTCATCGCTACTTCGAATCAAGGCACTGGAGAGATTGTTCTTGCAGAGGACCTAGGTTCAGGTGGCTCACAACTGCTTGTTTGTCCAGCTCCAGGGAATCTGATGACCTCTTCTGGCCTCTGTGGGCACCTGTACTCAGGTACATATACCCACACATAGACACATACATGCTACACATAATAAAAATAAAACTAAACTTAGCGGTTAAGAGTGCAGACTGCTCTAGCAGAGGACCTGGGTTCGATCCCCAGCACCCACATGGTGGCTGAGAGCCATCTTTAACTCCAGTTCCAGGGGAATCCGACGCCCTCTTCTGATCTCCGCCACACATTGCACGACCCGGGTGCACAAACCTGC
This sequence comes from Rhizomys pruinosus, assembly GCA_009823505.1. Taxonomy (NCBI): domain Eukaryota; kingdom Metazoa; phylum Chordata; class Mammalia; order Rodentia; family Spalacidae; genus Rhizomys; species Rhizomys pruinosus. Next base: position 2,547,053 of record VZQC01004854.1, read on the forward strand.
ATGCAGACTGTACATTCATACACATAAAGAGTAAATAAAAAATTTTTAAAAAGCAACCAAATCAAATCACCTGTTTTGGTGGTGGTGAGGATTGTTGGAAATGCAACCCAGGACATCTGACATAAAGGCAAAAGCTTTTTGGGGTAGGAGAGATGGTTCAGTGTTTAAGAGCACTGGCTGCTCTTGCAAACAACCTAGATTTGAATCTCACCACCCATATGGTGGCTAACAACCATTGATAACTCCAGTTCCAGGGATCCAAGCCCCTCTTCTGACCTCCACCAGCATTGTAGAGAATGAGTGCGCTTACATACACGCAGGCAATGCACTTACACACACGCAGGCAATACACTTACACACACGCAGGCAATGCACTTACACACACGTAGGTAATACGCTTACACACACAGGCAATGCACTTATACGCAGGCAATGCACTTACACACACGCAGGCAATATGCTTACACACACGCAGGCAATGCGCTTACACACACGCAGGCAATGCACTTACACACACGCAGGCAATACGCTACACACACGCAGGCAATGCACTTACACACATGCAGGCAGTACACTTACACACACGCAGGCAATGCACTTACACACACACAGGCAATGCACTTACACACATGCAGGCAATACACTTACACACATGCAGGCAATACACTTACATGCACAAAATAACAGTAATAAAACATAAAAAACCTTTATCACCGAGCTACACCCCCCAGCCTCATCATACCCATTTCCAAACTGAAACATGCACCAGACAGTCTGGTCACACACTACCATGACAACATCATAGGATCTTCATGATGACCCAGTCAGGAAAAACGACAGCATTCGTAGAGATTCTTTGGAGGAATTCTGAGCCAGTGGAGGCTCAGGAAGTCTCAGATACCACAAGTGCCTGTCCCCATGCCTCAGATCACAGTTGTGCCCTTAGGGGACATCCCAAGGTGTCCCACTGTTTTAGAAGGGATGGCCTAATGGAAGAAAAGCCTTTTTTGTTGGTGGGCTGGTGTCAGTGCAGCAGCAATCCACTGGCTGGGCCTCCAGGCTGTGAGCTCTTGACAAGCACTTCCACGTGTGGTGTGCAGCCCTCGCAGCTCAGTGTGGAGGAAGGAACTCTTATAAGCATCAGTGGCCATCAATCTTCTGGACAGAGCCTGTACTGGAAGGTTCCATGAGCTGCCTCCCCATGAATTCAATTTACCCACCCTGGTTCTCCTGAAGTGCCCCTCAGCATTTGTAGAAATTTGTAGTTGATTTGGGCTAAGGATTTATCTTCTCCGCCTCACTCTGCTGGAGTGAAGGCCATCTTTTTCTCCCACCATGCATCAGTCTTCCAGCAGTGCCCCAGAGGGAGAGAGCAGATAAGCTGGTATGTGTGTGGTTAGTTCCCAGGTCACTACTTGCCCACGCCTAGCTCCTGGGTTTGGGGTTAGACAGTCCTGCAGAGGCAGAGCCAACCCTCTGGGCACATCATGTGCAGCTCAGGCCATCACACAGGCTCCATGCTTGGAAATACCCCATGCATTGTTTCTGTTTTAGAAGACAATATATATTTTCTTTCTCCAGTTTTTGTGTGCATGCGTGTTTGAATGTATGCGGTGACACATGTGTAGCAATGTGTGTACCTGCATGTGGACACTCAAGGTGGATGTTGGGAATCATCCTTAATGGCTCTTTAGCTTTACTCAATGAGGCAGGGTCTCTCAATCAAAACCAGAGCTCGCTGATATGGGTAGTTTTGTGAGCCCACTTGATCTGGGGGTCTCCTCTCTCCATCTTAGGCTGGCATCACAAGTGGGCTGCCAAGCCTCCCTATCATTTACATGGATTTGGGGATCCAAACTCCAGTCCTCATGCTTATGCAGCCAGTGACTCACTGCTGAGCTGTCTCTCCAGCCCCATGTTAATCTTTTTTAAGCAAGGGGCTCATGTTTCCTTTTTCCTATGGCCCCACAGACACTACATGCTCACGACAGGCTTGCTTTCCTTCGGGCCCACTGACACAGCCTGTCTTGCAGACGCGTGCTCACTACTCTTGAACTCTCACTGGTTCCCCCTGCCTTCCTGCCATGGCCACTGCCTTGGTCCGTGCCTCTACATCCCTGCTCTGGGTTCCATGGCACCGTCCCCAGAGTGCCACTTTGTGTTCTAAGTCAGTGACACTCCTGGAGTTCTGTGAGGTGCCTGGCCAACGGAGCTGTTGTGAATCCCAGTCACAGCCAGCATCAGCAGAGCTCTTGTACTCCAGGGCTGGCATGACGCACTTTGTGTGCATTTGTTCAAACACTTCATACAAGGACTCCTGAGGCAGGCATGGGGACATGATGCTTAAAGGGATTAAGTCGAGCATACTAAGTGAGAGCTAGGACTCCAGAGTCCAGACCCTGGGTCCGTATGGCAGCCTGCTTCCCGACCGGGCACAGACTTCGGGCACGTTTTGCAACCTCCCCGTGTGTTGGCTCTCAGCTTGTAACAAGAAAACTGCTTCCTATACATATGAACAGCTAGGGTGAGAATCAACAGATATACCGAGTACTTAAACATCCCTTAGTATGTACCACATGGCCCTTGTACATTAATATATGCATTGGCTATTCAAACACATCCAAGGTCATATAGGTAGAAAGTGGTCAAGTCAGGGTTTGAACTCAAAAAAGAGACTCAGATCACATTGTACCCAGGAAGGAAGCCGAGAAATACCACATCAAAAGCAAGAGCTTGGTATGGTGCAAACTCAGCACTTGGGAGGCTGAGGCAGAACTGGGTGTGAAGCCACCCTGGAGTACCCAGTGAGACCCAAGCTAGTCAGAGGTACGCAGTGAAACCCCCTCTCAGAAAACAAGCAAGGCATTAACAAAGCATGTCTAATTCAGTCCAAGTCTAAGAAGGTGTCAAGAGCTGGAAATTAATAAGCAGAAGGACATAGTTCAAAATGCCGGCTCTGATCCCTAACCGTATGCTGTTCGTTAGCTCAGAAATGGGTAATTTCACAGTGCTTCAAACTCCACTTCACTGTTTACCAGAAAATTCACCGTGGCACATCTCCATATGCTGACAATGTCATTATGAGGGACGATGCCAGCATCGTGTCTATCTATTAAATGTCTTCTGGACAGTGAGGGAAGAGTTCGGGCTATGTGAGAATTACAGGGTGTGTTGATCACCCAGGCGCTGCAACAGACAGGCATTTTCTTTCTTTATCCTGATTTAGGGAGTTGGGAAGGGAGCTCAGGAGCACGTTAAAGATGGGCGTCGGTTATTGGGATGTGGGCAGTGCCCCTCTCGGTGAGCGGCAGATGAAAATGAAGTGAGTTTATGGCGCCTCCTTATTCGAGCGTAATTTTCTCACTGTCCATTCAAGGGTGGGATCATCATGCCTAGTTTGGCTCAGTGTGGGGAGTCAGCTCTGTGTGCTCACAGTGGACACCTGATTGAGGAAGTGCGTGCTTCAAATTGCCTCCCCGCTCAGGAAAGAGACATGCTCCAAGGTCATATGCACAATTCAAGCTGCTGTTCCTCAGAATTGAGTTGACCTTGAAGCCAGCGACCTCGATGGAGACTCTGAACTGTAAGGTTACCACAGGGAGAAGACATGGGAGCCCTGATTTAAAAAAAAAATTATTTATTTATTTATTATTTATTTATTTATTTATTTATTTTTGGTCTTTTTGAGACAGAGTCTCCCTTTAGTCCCAGCCAGCTTGGAGCTCACTCTGTAGACCAGGCTGGCCTTAAACTTGCAGAGATCCACCTGCCTCTGGCTCCTGAGTGGTAGGATTAAAGGCATTTGCCACCATGCCCGGCTATTTTTATTTTTAAGTTTTTTTTTATTAATTTTATTTATTTCTGTATGTGTATGAATGTACTGCCTGCATGCAAGTTTGTGCACCCGTGTTGTGCAATGCCTTGGAGGTCAGAAGAGGGTGTTGGATTGCCCTGGAACTGGAGTTCTCCTGGAATTGGAGTTTCAGACGGTTCTCGGCCGCCATGTGGGTGCTGGGGATCGAACCTGGGTCCTCTGTAAGAGTGGTTGGTGCTCTTAACCGCTAGGCCATCTCTCCAGCCCCTTTTTTTATTTTTTATGTATATGAGTGTACTGCTTGCATGTGCACAGGTGCAGTGTCCACGGAGGACAGAAGAGGGCATCAGATACCCTGGAACTGGAATCAGACAGTTGTTCTGGGATTTGAATCCAGGTCCTTTTCAAGAACAACCAGTGCTCTTAACTGCTGAGACATTTCTCCAACCCCGAGCCCTGAATTTTTTTGGGGGGGTTCTTTTTGAGACAGGGTCTCCCTGTAGCCCTAGCTGGCCTGGAACTTACTATTTAGACCAGGCTGGCCAGGAACCCACAGATATCCACCTACCTCTGCCTCCCAAGTGCTGGGATCAAAGGCATGAGCCATGGGGCTAGAGAGATGGCTCTGTGGTTAAGAGCTCTTGCAGAGGACCCAGGTTCATTTCCCAGCACTCATATGGTGGCTAGAAAACTGTCCATAGCTCCAGTTCCAGGGGATCCAACACCTCCTTCTGACCTCTGTGGGCACTACCCTGCATGGATGCATTAACACACAGGCAGGGAATACACTTATACACAGAAAATAATAAATTCTTTAAATGTATTTTTTAAATTTATTTTTTTTTATGTGTATGAGTGTACTGTCTGCATGTAGGTTGGTGCACCCGTGTTGTGCAATGCCACAGAGGTCAGAAGTGGGCACCAGATTCCCCTGGAACTGGAGTCAAAGATGGTTCTTAGCGGCCATGTAGGTGCTAGGAATCGAACCCGGGTCCTCTGCAAGAGCAGTCGGTGCTCTTAACCACTGAGCCATCTCTCCATCCCCCTAAATAAATTCTTTAAAAGGTTTTTGCCCCAAGCCCAGCTTGAGCCCTGATTTTTTTGAAAAATACTTTTTATATTTATTTCACTTCATGTGTGTATACAGGACATGTGTGGAGGCCAGAGGACAACTTATCGGGTTCAATTCTTTCCATTCATCATGAGGGTTCGGGTACTTGAATTCAGGTCACCAGGCTTGGCAGCAAGCACCTTTAACTGCTGAGATATCTTGCTAGCCTAGGAGCCCAAATTTTTAAGAACTAGCCTCTAGTAGCACAGGTGCCTGAAATATAGATGGGGAGAAACATAGAGTAGTCAGACAGCTGTTAAGATGGAGTTGGGCAAAATAAGTGATTTATTTAATAATAGGAATTATAATAAGAAGTCCCTTTTCTTGAGAATCTAGACATCGGGCATTTTTCCAAGCAGCCCACACTCCCAGGATGTCATTTGACTTTAGTAACCTGCAAAGGCCATTAGTACTATGCTCATTTTATCAACGAGGAAGCAAGTTCACAGAGGGGGAGGTGCCTGTCTGGAGAAGTTTCAATCCCCTGGCTGCCTGCCCCCTCACCGCAGGACACAAGTGTGTGTGTGTGTGTGCGTGCGTGCATGTGTGTGTGCGTGCGTGCGTGTGTGTGTGTGTGTGTGTGTGTGTGTGTGGTCTCCATATCATCTCACTCTCTCTGGCTCCAGATGCCCCTCATCTTCCCATTCCCCAGCCACTCCCATCTCATTCCCTTGCAGGCCAGAGCTCTTGGGCTTCTGAGTCTTTCTTTTGTCTACTAGAAAGCAGGCCCGCCCCAGCCCAGCCTCTGTTTTCTGCAAAGCCCCTTGGACTCCTTCAGGGAAAGCTACGTGTTCTTCCCTGTGCTCAGGGAACCACTGCGGGATCATATCTTAGTGTTTTCCCGTGTCCTTGGATTATGGTTCTTGCCTACGGATAGAGACTGTTCTCTGATCTCTGGAGCCCAGCTCAGGATCCACCACATGGACTCACTTCTGTTCAGAGGATGTGTGAACAGAGGTGTTGACGTGGGGGTCTGGTCCTGCTGGTAGGAAGGTCTGGTCCTGCATCAGGGAGGGTCTGGTACTGGTGCAGGGAGGTTCTGCAGCAAGTGGCCACTACTCCTCTTGGCTTCTCTTTTTTTTTTTTTTTTTTTTTTCTCTTTCGAGGACAAGGTCTCCCTGTAGTCCCAGCTGTACTGGAACTCACTCTGTAGACCAGGCTGGCCTTGAACCACAAAAGATCCACCTGCCTCTCCTCCCGAGTGCTGATATAAAGCGTGCACCACCACGCCCGGCTTCCTCTTGGCTTCTCAAAGTCACCTTGAAGGACAGCAGGTCTTTTTCCGTCCCACACAGACTGTCCTCTAGACAGTGGCTAGTCTTTCAGTGAGGCCCTTGCAAGTGAGCTTTCCTGGCTTCGCTGCCTGCCTTGGGGCTCCCCACTTAGGGTGAATGCATGACTCTTAAGAGTAAAACTAAATGTTATGCTCTCTTCCCAAACACATATTGGAAATGGCATTTTTCAGAGACTGTTGGCGGAAGTATACTACAAACAGTCTTGTCGCATCTGACACACAGTGGCCAGGCCAAGCTGGACTCACACAGAGCCCTTTAGAATAGGGACCCCTCAGGGCAGTGACAATTACTTCTGTCATACTGGCTTCAGCAAGGCACCTCTCCTACGTCCTCTGGGAAGCTACCATGAAAGAAAATGGGACCAGTGATTGGAAAGGCCACAGGCAAAGGGTTAACAGCAAGCCAAGTTTACAGGGCCAAGCATACTTTGCCCTGGGCAGCTGATGGCGGAGGCCATGTTCTTTAAGGACAGGTTGGTGCAGGAACAGGGAGGGAGGACAACTGTGCACGAGATTCCTCCAGGGATCCAGCAAACGGGAAACAAAGTCCCCACATTTGGACTCAGCTGATCAAAGGCAATCATCTAATTAGGTAATTGTTTCCATAGAAACCTGGTACGGTTATCATTGCTTTCCGGGTCTCTTCAGTTACTCGGGAGGAGGGAATACACCTTTGCTGCACTGAGCCCTGAGCTTGGGGAGCAGCTCGTGAGGACAGAAGGAACATGGGAAGTCAGTGGATCTGCGGGCACGGGGTAGGGGTGGGGTGGAGGGGTGGAGGGGTGGGGGGTGTCCTTTCCTCTGCCTGGGAAACAATTGCTGGTTCCTGGAAGAGTGATTTTTATGAGGACCATAGGAAAAGCAGAGGGGTCTTTTCCAGGGCTCCAAAGTCTCATGTATGTTAGGTCAGAGTTCTACCACCGGACCACACCTCTGGCCCTAGGGCACGCTTCGAAAACTTTTATAATAATTAATTAGTTAATTGTGTCCTGTCTTAGGAGCTGTCCACCTTGTTTTTTGAGATAGGCTGGCTGGCTGGCGAGGGATCCCCAACAACCCACCTGTCTCTGCCTGTTCAGTGTTAGGATCACAAACAAGGGCCATCACATACTCACTTAAAAAAAAACAAAACATGGGTTCTAGGGATCAAACTCAGGTCCTCATGCATATAAGGGAGGTGCTTTATCAACTGAGCTATTTCCCCTCAATTTCAAACTTTTTTTGTGTGTGAGATAGGGTTTCATTTACCCCACGCTGGCCTCCAACTTGCTATGTAGCTAGAGATACCTTTGAGCTCCTGATCTTCCCGGCTCCACCTCCAGACGCTGGAACCGCAAGTGTGCGCCTCCATGCCTGGTCTGTGCAGTGCTAGGTTTGGACCTGGGACTTCCTGCCTGCTGGGAGCACAGCCAAGAGGGGGAGGAGCTGTGTTCCTATTCTGTGGGGGAGTCTCCTCTGTGCGGGAATCTCCTCTGTGGGGGAGTCTGCTCACTCTTGGTGGGTTTAAGCTGCATACTCTTCTGGAGAGGCCAGACAGCTCCCAATACAAAAAAGTCCAACCTTGAAGGTGTCTTAGGTCGACACAGCCCACTTTCTGTTTGCAGCCTGGGTTTTCGACTTCCTTATTTGCTGGTGTGTATCAGACCACAGGACAGCGGCTCCATTTGCATTCATGGCCGGTGTTCCTAAAGCCTGCTCAGGGTTATAAATACCCCCTTCTGAACTTGACCCTGGGCTTAAAAGATGTGGCCATTCTAGGAGATGTTATAAGCCACAATAAGAACTTGTCACCCTTTATAGAGAAACCAGTTTGCGGATTAGCATACCATCCAAGCATCTGTGTCTATGCTCACAGCTTAGCTTGCCATAATAATTAGTACTGCTTAAATGCCTGTATAATTGCTTGTGCTTTGTTAGTATGACTAAAAAGGTATCACTGGATAAGCTGTCAACCCATGAAGGGAAACAACCTGAACAGACTAGAGTCCAAAATGACAACTCCAAAGAAAGTAGACTGTCTTCTTCTCATCCGCTTGTGTCCCTTTCCCAAAGCCTAGGGAACAAATTGCGGAAGAGGAGGAGTGGTAAAAGTAAGGGCTGTGGAGAGATAGGGGTGAATCATGAGACTACAGGAATATAGTCTGTACTCCTAATTGATCAACATGCCTGTGCATACAAGCTTCTCCAACTGGACGATGGGAACCTTGGGTTGTTCAAAATTTGGACAAAGATACTTGCAAAATGCACCAATTACCTAATTATATGGCAAACTGAGTAACATCAATGTTATCTGCAAACAACTGTGTTATTATATTGTAAAATCCCTTAACAATAAACAAATACAAGAGAAAAAAAAAGATGCGGCCATTCATTTTAACACCTGGCACCTGAAAAGAAGTTTTACAAACGGAGGTATAATTTCTTAGGACTTGAAATCGGGCTTTGTGCCTTTCTAAGGGTCTCCCACTCGCATCCTCGGCTGTTGAAGGCTTGGAGGACACGCTGATACTAGATCCTCTGAACTCCCCCCTCCTCCTTTTCTAAATCAAGATAAAAGATGCCTTTGAACTTTCAAGTTCTATTGGTTTACACCTCAACCATCAGCGAGCTAAGACTAAATGCGTTTTGGCTAAAAAGGAGTCATCTCTTCCCCTAAGAGACAGGAGAAGATCGTGTCCAGTCATCATCTTGGAGTGCTGCGGGGGCCCAGTGCTGAGCTGGGTACTCTGCATCTTTTTATTTTATTACATTTATTTATTTACTGTGTGTGTGTATGTTTTCTCATGTGCCACAGTATATGTATGGGTCAGAGCATAACTTTTAGGAGTCAATTCTCTCTACCTCCAGGGATCGAACTCAGGCTGTCAGGATTGTGGCAAGCTCTTTTACCAGCGGAGCCATCTCACCAGCCCCACTGTGCATCTTCTATTTCTTTCCATTTCAGGATCCTTGGGTTCTACAATAGCACTTACTTTCACTGTTTCATGGGGAGAAGGGGGTCGAAGAAGGGTTTTGCTATGCAAAGAGAATAAATGAGACCACAGAGGAAATGTGGCACTGTCATCCTCCATGCAGAAGAGGAGAAGTGGCGATGCCTGTTAGGGCCACACGCTAGGAGAGAAAGCAGGTGGGCCTTGCAAGAGACACAGAGAGATTGGGACGGGGACTAGCCAGGAAGGACCTTTCTGAAGATGGAAGGCAGAGCCAGAGCGGCTACACAGAGAGCAGAGATCAGGTCACAGCTTCCAGGTGGAGGAAGAATCAATCTCCAAACCCTTCAAGAAGAAACAAGTTTGGCTGACAAATAGGTTCCCCTCCCCTAGGTCTTTTCAGAATCCTAAAGCTCCTGTGTTCTTTTTTTTTTTTATTTATTTATTTATTTATTTTTGTATGTGTATGAATGTAGTGTCTGCATGCAGGTCTGTGCACCCATGTCGTGCAATGCCGCGGAGGTCAGAAGAGGGTCTCGGATTCCCCTGGAACTGGAGTTCTCCTGGAATTGGAGTTACAGACAGTTTTAGCCGCCATGTGGGTGCTGGGGATCGAACCCGGGTCCTCTGCAAGAGCGTCGGTGCTCTTAACCGCTAGGCTATCTCTCCAGCCCCAGCTCCTGTGTTCTTACACAACACCAGGGGTGATATCAGGTCAGAGTTCCTAGGCTTGTAGGGTGAGAATAATGAGATCAAGTTGGTCACGTGCTTAGCAGGGAGTCTGACACAAACCGAAGGCTACTGTGTGTTAACCACTTTTCTGCTAAAATACCAGGACCAAAAGCAACATAAGGAAACTCATTATTTTGGCTTCTGGTTCCAGTGGGGGAGTCCATAATGATGGTGCGCGTGTGTGCGTGTGTGTGTGCGTGTGTGTGTGGAAGCAGAGCAGGAAGCTGGCTGGTCACATTTCAGCTACACACAGGAAGCAGAAACACAAAACAGGAAGCAGGGTGGAGCTAGGAACCTCAAAACCTGCTCCAGTGATGTGCTTCCTCCAACAAGGCTGCAGCTCCTAAAGGCTCCACAACCTCCCCAAACAACACCCCCAATTGGGGAGCAAGTGTCCAAACGCCTGAGCATGGGGGGACATTTCTCATTCAAACAAGTACAACCTGCAATGGCAAAAAAAAGATCATTCATCTTGCTTTCATTGTTGTTAACATTACCAGTGACAGAGACGGCTTGTTCTTGTCACCAGCATCGTGAGACTTCTTAAAGCAGAATAAGTCGATTTCTCAAGGGACTTTGCCTGTTATGGGTAAATCTTAGCCAACTGTACGAGTTCTCTGTTGACCTCTGGGGTCTGGGGAAGACATAGTGCCTGAATCTCAGGAAAAAAGAACAGTCGGACCCTTCCCAGGAACTGTTCAGAGAAGAGAGCTTGTCGAAAGGAAATTAGCAAAGTGCATCAGAGGTAATCTATACTAATCAGCCTGGGGATCAGAAAGAAATCAACTGCCTTAAGACCAACATCTTATTTGTTCAGTATTTACTTGAGGTCAAAGGACAGCACAGATCCACCGTGGTTCTTAAGCACATCACACAGGTAAATATATTCACCAGGCTCTTACTATAAGAGGTTAGATTTGTCACCCAAGAGAGTAGCTTTTGAGAATCGGTGGCAAGCATCTAGTTCAACCCTCCAATGCCAAGGCCTGAGACCCAGAAGTCACCAGGAAAGCCCTAGAAAAAAGCCAGAAAAGCCTACACTGCCTCCTAGTGGTGGGAGGTGCAAAAGGCAAATTCTGGGTCTTGAAAGAAGTCAGAACTGAGCTATGTGTCCCCAGAGGACTGTGACAATATTCCCATGGCATAGGTCCCTTCCCGACTGGCCCTACAGAGACGTGGAGACACTTTCCTTGACCTTGTACTTGGGCAAACCTTGTTTCTTGTCTTGGTCGTGGGAACCAGGGGAAGAAATACAAGTGACTTCTGAGGCTGAGCCTGCAGAGATCCACATCTCCCAACCAGAGCAGTCACTCTTGGGACTAACTCCCCTAAAAGGAACTCAAGCTGGTCACATGATGAGGTATCTGTAGCAAGAGAAGGGGGTGGACTCAAGCACTCAGGTGTCAGAGTGGTAGTGAAGTCATCCATCTTAGTCACGCCCACCCAGATCCCAGTGCTTCCCCCTCCTCCATGGAGCGGATAAGCCCAGGGAGTCTAGTTTTGAAGGATCACCTTTGTACCCAACAGGGCAGAGTTACAATGACTTTGGTCTTGCCAACGAGATATCAGTTCTAAGAAACTAAATGCCTCCCATATGCTGGCACAGTTCATACTTTGAAACAAATCATTTATAGCAAATATTTATGATTCAAAATATCAATATGTGGGTCAAGATGCTGGTTCCACCAGCCTGACCTCCTCAATGTGAGCCCTAGAGACCGTGTAAAGGTGGAAAGAGAGAACTGATTTCACTAAGTCGTCCTCTGACCTCCACACGTGTGGCATGGCATGCATGCATGCCCTCACACACAACATACGCACAATAATAACTGAAATGATTTCGATATTCAAAATAGCAACATAAATAGAACTCCTGCTCCTATTTCCCCTTCCCATCCTTTTTCTCTGATTATAATAGGAACCTGTGCTCCTGTCAAAAGTGCTCAGATGGAGAAAGTCATAATGTAGTAAGGGCTGATTTTTGGACTTAGTAATTGTTTGTTGTTCTCTGATTTTTCAGAAATACTAAATCCCCACCACAACGTGGGTGTTAACATTATAAACTGAAGTTCCTGGAAAGAAGCCCCACCTACACGGAACATTCCAGCAAGGCTGACTGACTGATTAGAACTTCAGTGACTCTGGAGAGGTTAGATTAGACTGTTACGGACCCAGAACCTAATACCTTGGACTCCTGTAGGCTCTTAAATAGCTACTTATTCCCCACCTCTGTGTGTGATCTAACATCCGGAGACTATTATAGATACTTCTGGAGCATACAAACAGACCCCTAACTTCCACCAACCTAAAAGCTAAGAATGTCATCAGATAGAACTCAAGGCCTATATCAGAGATTCCCCCCAATATATTCGAAAAGTGCCTTGATTCATAACTTTCTTTGTTCTGTTATGGTAAAAAGTTGATGAAATTGTTACCGCATTGGAACATGGGATTTGGGGTAGCCTGACTCTCTGTTCATGGGCCACAGTCAGTCCTGTTTGGCTTTAGAACAAACTGTCTCTTATTCCCTTTGAGGTATGTGCTGTGCTCTTTTTTTTTTTTTTTTTTAATGTTGCAAGACCAAGCGCAGGCTAAGGCACCTGGCTGGTGCTTTTCTGCCTGAACCGGCTCCTATGTTCAGTAAACAGAAAAGAAAATTGAACTTTGCAGGCACCTTGGTAATGCTCTGCAGAATAGAACTGGCATTTACTTCCCTCTGGGCTATCACCCCACCACTGCAGCCCACACCCTGGCAGCTCAATTAAAGTCCCTGAGTCCTGGCCTATAACATTCTGTTTTCAAGTGATTGTCCTTGGACATCAGTTGCTCAGGCTTTTCAAGGTCAGCCAGGCAGCGCTTGCTCCTGGCGCCGTCTGTGGTTATGTGCTACCAGACCTAACTGTGGAAGGTCCATGGCTGGAGACACCCCCCCCCCCGTCCCTTTGTACAGTAGGTCTGTCCACAAAGACACTGCCCAGCAGTGCCCACAGCTTCCTGACCAGCACTCTGACCCAGGGAACATATTAAGCAACACTATTTCTTGCACAGGGAAAGCGCTAGTCTCTGGACTTTCCCTGTCAGCTAAATGGAGTCTCCAGGGCATCCAGACCTAGAAAGTCTCCTCCTGTGTGACATGGTTGTATTTCCAGGCTTTCCTTCTTCTCTGGGTTTCAGCTCTGCAGACAGAGCTGTCATGGAGCAGGGTTCTATAGCTATGGACCCTGGGGGTTCCTCCTAGCCCTTCCGGGTTCCAGGGGAGAACAGCACAGACTCTGATAAATGTAGGAACCTCCCACTGGAAGAAGAGCATTGCTATCGTAAGGCAGATGCCCCATCCTCCCTGGGAATCCCAGCCTCTTGGAGATCCCATCTGCTGTCCCAATGCTTAACTGATAGTTAATGCTCAACCAACCTCAACCTCATTGTTTGCAAAATTCCAAGTCAGAGAAAAGCAAACAGAGAACGCACTCATTCCCTACTGAGCGAGGGTCCCGTCTCTAAGATTCAGCACTGAGGCAAAGTCTTCCAGGAAGCTTTCTCTGACATCACACTGCCTGTTGATGGAGTGAGGCCTGCGGCCCTCAGCCCCCTTCCCTTTATCTATTTCTTCATCATCGCAGGAGCAGTTAGGATAACATCTGGAGTGTACACAGATGTGCAGGCCGTTTGCATATGAAGGACACAGGGGACTGCTGCTTCCTCTCATTTCGTTCTTGTGATTCTAAGAACCACAGGACCTCCAGCTTCCAGATAAGGAGACGAGGTTCACCACACACCCACCGGGCATCACTGGCTCCTGGCATAGGCCACATGTTGGCATTGGCTGAACCACACTGGGAGGATGGGCCTGTCACACCTCTCTTTCCACGGGCTGCCTGGCACACTTTGGATTTGTGAATGTGGCCACAGGGGCTCTACAAGGTCACACCTCTAGGATGACGCTTGAAGCTCCCAGGGTCCCTCTGAGATCCCAGGGAAGGCAGTGGTAGCTTTAACTGTGGGGCATCTGCTCTCCATCCTTCTCCAGCCCTCCCCCTTCCTCTTTCTCCTGTTTCTTTGTCTCTGTTTCCCAGAGACTAAGAATTTCTCCAAGTCCCCATTTTATTTTTTCATTTCTCATCTTGAGTGACTGGTGGAGGGGGGTGAGGGTGGGAAGAGGGGTAAGGGGTGACTAACAGAACACAGAGTGGCTTCCTGGAGTATCTTCAGAGGGGTTTCCGAGATCTCAATACTGAGGGCTCTTATCAAGTAGAAAAACCTGTGTCTGGTGCTGCTGGGCTTCCATATGGCCCAACTCCAGGCAACCCCAATCAATGAGCTTTGGCTCATTAGTGGAACCCCCTGGAGTTATATGGTGAGGGGGCCCTGACTTGTAGCAGATGGGGAGTGAGCACTAAGCAGGGAGGGTCTGTTCCTATCTTCCCCGTGGGCATCACTCCTTGAGACCTGATTAGGGCTCACACAGGTTGATGCTTCTTTTTTTTTAAATTTATTATTTTCTTTAAAAATTTTTGTAGATGTATGGATGTACTGTCTGCATGTAGGTTAGTGCACCTGTGTTGTGCAGTGCCGAGGAGTTCAGAAGAGGGTGTCGGATTCCCCTGGAACTGGAGTTCTCCTGGAATTGGAGTTACAGACGATTCTTAGCCGCCATGTGGGTGCTGGGGATTGAACCCGGGTCCTCTGCAAGAGCAGTCGGTGCTCTTAACTGCTAGGCCATCTCTCCAGCCCAGGTTGATGTTTCTTATGCAGAACTGGCGGGAGGTAAGGATGGAGCTTCTGCCCTGGAAGAGCCTTGTTCATAGGCAGCTTGTTCATGAGGAAAGATGAGGGAGGAGGGCACATCCGAAGGCGGAGGGACGCTTCATTAATTCACTTATTCAAGTCTTGGCTTTGGTAAATGCCAGACACTGTTTCCTGTGTTGAGAACACAGCTGTGCAAGAGGCAAACAAGGTCCCCGACTGTCACAGAGCTGGCCGCCTAGCCGCCCAAGGCTTGAAAGGGTGACTCTAAACGCCTGACCGGAGGCCAACATTATACGCTAAGACAACTTCCAGTTACTTTAATTGGACCTTTGCTTTCAGTCATTTGGGCAGCAGGTATTTCTGATGCTCACGGCCCGGTTCAGGCAGAAGTGTCTCTCTGTTCATCGCAGTGGGCGATGAGGTCGCTGACGGGAGGAAGGGGACCTTCAACGACAGCCCTGGCTGTGGGTTCAGTGTGAGCATCCTCCTTCAGGGAGTTCTGGCCTCCAGCTTTGGGCTAGGGTATGAGGGCCTCCTCCCATGTGCCACCTTGGGAGGCAGAAAAGGAATCTAAGCTTTGGTATCCATGGCAACACAGATCAGAGAACTGACCATTCATTCTCCTAGCTGCTGTTTCCAGAGCAAAAGCATCCTGGCTGGGTGTGTCCAGCACTGGGAATGGTCATACCAAAGGAGAGAGACCCTGTAAGTGGGAGACATGGAGCTCAGGCCGGGTGCCCAGCACATCTGGCCCTCGTTCCCTCTAGAGAGAGCCTGAGAGAGCTCTCTATCCCCTAACAGAAACCTGTCATCCCTGGTGTGTGTGTGTGTGTGTGTGTGTGTGTGTGTGTGTGTGTGTGTGTCACTTGCTCTGTACTCCCCTCAGAGTGTTTGCAAATGTCTCCAGGGCAGAGAAGAATTTTATTATTTATTGCTATTTTTCAATATATATTTACTGGATTTTTGTGCATTTCATACATCTTAAATATATTTAGAGCTCCCCTCTCTGCAGCCCCCCATTGTCTTCCTCCCCCCCATCGGATTTCATGCATTCTGTCATATATTTTGAGCTAAGGTGTCCCCAGATTCATCCACTGCAGCCTGGTCAGCCTTATGTAACATCGCCACTCCCTTAAAGAAGACCAATTCTCCCTCACCCAGCAGTGATCAGCTGCTAATTGTTCCTTGGCCAAGGTTGGCTTATTTTTAGATCAAAGAAAGGTCTTGCTAGCCTGAGCTGGTCTAGAACTCAATATATAGCCCATGCTAGCCTCAAACTCATGATCCTCCTGCCTCAGGCCCCAAAGTGCTGGCATTACAGGTGTGCGCCTCCACACCTGGCCAGCAAACGAGTCTTCACATTTCTCCAGAGCCATGCCGCCTCTAGTGTTGGAGGCATGCTGGCTGTTGCAGCTTCCTTTGATTCAGCTTGCGAGTCCTGTGCTCTGAATCTGATCTGTCCCAGGCTCCTGTGCTTGACACTTGCTCGTCAGTTGGTGGCACTGTTCTGGGAGGTTGTGGCTAGAGGCCTAGGACCTGGAAGGTTATGGGAGCACTCTCAGTTTAGGGCTTCCTGATTCCCCCAAGGAGATAGATCCCTGAGCATACGCCCCCACCACGACAACCTCGGCCAGGACAGGCCAAACTCCTTCCTCCCTCACATGGCTTTTGTCAGGTCACAGTGACATAAAAGTTACTAAAAACATCCCGTGAAGCCTTAGACCCAGCAGTTGCAGGAAGACAGTCGTAGCCCAGTAGAATCATCCTGGTGACCCCCCCCCCCCCAGCACGCATACACACAGAGGTGGAAAGGCATTCAATCTATGAAAGCACGCTATCTCTTACCCCCATTTCACATATAAGGAACTGAGGCTCCAAGGATTTGCAAACCCACCTCCAATGCCACACATCCGGATAGCAATGGGTGAAGTGTGGCTTTGGATCTTGGTAACCCACACTTGGGAGCCCCCACCTGCTGCACGGGCTCTGCCTCCCTGACATTGTTTCTGGGTGCTGGGATATGTATTCCAAGGGAATCAGCTTCACAGAGAAATGTCTCAGAGGTCCGTGCTGCTTCTATATGGAGCAGGCTTGTGGTGCGAATCCTGCTCCCTGCCGAAGAGGCTGTCGCCTTCCCATCTCTTCACAAAATGAGTAAGAAGTGTCATTGCCTCGGTGGGTTTTTATATTTCTTCTAAAATCGAAATAGGTGATCCAACAAGCTTCAGACATTCTCTCAGGCCTGTCTGTGGCCTCATCTGTGACACTGGGCGGGGGGTGGGGGGTGGGGGAGCGGGGAGGCAGCCTCCAGACTTCTTACCCAGCTCCAGTGGAATACTGACACAACTCCTGTTGATCGGAAAGACTGTGGGGTAATAGCTTTCCCCATCACCTGGACCATCAGTTTCCTCATCTGCAAAATGGGGATGTGCAGAGTAGGTTGCTTGGGGAACATAGAATACAGGTCCAGGGGCTAACTTGGTCACGAGCCAGTGGCTCGCTTGTGGCCACCCAACCCTTACCTCTTCCCTGGTTGTTAGACAAGGGCTTTGTGCAGACGTGGGGCTCTACTAAGCCAGCCTTCCATCTCTAGCCAGGCTCCATTGAGAGGCCTATGGTCTTAGCCTGATGGCACAGCTTGATGATGTCAGACTACAGCCTCCAGGACCCATGTGTCTTTGCTTGAGATGTCTTCTCCCAGCCTGGGAGCAGTGGCTAAGGGAGTTGGGGGTAAAGACTTGGCTCCTTCACTCCTTGCTGACAGACAGGCTCAGTGTCCCATGTTGACAACCAACGTGGACCCTATTTCCTTCTTTCCTTCCTCCCTCCCTCCCTCCCTCCCTCCCTCCCTCCCTTCCTCCCTCCCTCTGTTCCTTCCTTCTGGCTCAATGCCTTGCTCCTCTGGAGTTCCATACACTTTCCTCTTTAACTTCATACATGACTTGAATTCTCACAAGGCTGGCTTCTGTGAGCACCTGGGCCCAGGTACCACATAAAGACCATCCTGTAGGTGCCAGGGATGGTGGCCGTGCTGACTGGCACAGCTGGGCCCTGCTGTGAGCTTGGTTACTGTGCCACTTGTATCATCTGCTGCATGAAATACTGGTGATTCTGAGCTTCCAGAGATGATGCCTCTGAATCTACCAATGTCCCTGTCTTCCTGGGGTCTTCCTGACCCAGTAACTAGTGCAGCCTGTCCTTCTAAGGGGTGACTTGGGCTGGAGACTGGGATTTTCTGAGCTGGGCTGGGTCGGGCCTCCTCCTCTGTTCCTCCTCCCTTACCAGATGTCAGACCTGCATTGCAGACAGATGCACTCTGCTTCCTCCTCCTTGACGTGCACTGGTGCTCCCCCAGGGAGCCCACACTTTTCACTCTCGTAGTTTTCAAGTGGGCCATGGATCAAGTGCAATCCCACATCTGCAGGACAAGGCAGATGGGGAGCGGGTAGATAGAGGTCAGGTCCCAGACTGGGGTACATCTCAGGATCAGGGCTGCCCCCAACAGCCCCTTCTCCCCTGAGAGACCTCAGGGCCAGTAGGAGCTTCTTCTATGCCATGGCACCCAGGGCAGTGGTCTGCGAATGGGGGGTATGCCTCAAGAGACGCTTAGCAATGTGCAGAGATGTGTTGAGCTGTCACACTGTGGGGGTTGGAGTGCTGCTGTCATCCAGTGGGGACAGGCTGGGGAAGCTGCCAGCTAACCCACAATGCAAAGGAAGGCCCTGCCACAGAGAGTGATCCTGTCCCAAATGTCAGCTTTACTAAGGTCTAGGGACCCTGGTGTCCTGTAAAGGAGGACTCGCCAGGCTTGGAGCTTGAAGTGGGAGGTCAGGCTTGTGGCTGGAGAGTAAACTAGTCCAGGAAGAGCCAGCCAGACAAGGATCTCCAGCATGGGGGGGGGCGGTTACCCAATGCTTCTAGGCCTCTTCTGTCTTTAAAATTAGATCCTAATGGGGCTAGAGAGATAGAGAGATGGCCTAGTGGTTAAGAGCACTGACCGTTCTTACAGAGGAACCAGGTTCGATCCCCAGCACCCACATGGCGGCTGAGAACCGTCTGCAACTCCAATTCCAGGAGAACTCCAGTTCCAGGGGAATCCAACACCCTCTTCTGACCTCCGCGGCATTGCACGACATGGGTGCACAAATCTGCATGCAGACAGTACATTCATACACATACAGAAATAAAAAAATTAGATCCTAATGCAAAGTGCATAGAATTGTCATGGGGATGGAGCAAGGCAGAGAGAGCACCATGAAGGGTTTCTCTTCGTGGAGTGGACACTCGGGACACAGGCATTCCCCTTCGGCCTTGCAGCCACTTGCTTAACCGCTGGGCTCACTGAGGGCCAACCATGAGTGCCAGACATTTGTGATACATAAGCCAGAAAATAGGCCCGAGCCTCTGCCCTTGTGCAGCTGAGCGTAGGGGTAGAAAAGAATGTGGCTGATCAAGATGTCAGTCATGGAGCTAGAGATGGCCCACCAGGGAAGTGCATCTGCTGCTCTTGTAGAGGACCTGAGTTCAGTTCCCAGCACCTTCACTGGGCAGTTCACAACCATCTGTAACTCCCTCTCCAGGGGATCCAATGGCCTCTTTTGACCCCTGTGGGACCTGCCTCCTACATGTGCACAAACATGCAGACAGATACATGATACAAACACATAAAAGTCAGTCACATGCTATGCTAGAAGGCTGGGTATAAGATCAGAGAAGGGATACCAGACATATGTACATGTATGTGTGTGTGTACATATGTTTGTATGTGTATATATATAGTGTGCGTATATGTGTGTCTGTATGGTATGTGTTTATGTCTGTAGTGTGTATATGTGTCCATGTATGTATATGTTTTTTGTGTGCATATGGTATATGTATATGCATGGTGTATGCATGTGTATGTGTTTGTGTGTAGTATGAATATGTATGTATGTGTGGTTTGCAATTTAAAATAGGGACTCTCATTAGAATGAGGACATCTGAGCCAGGACTTGAGGAGGGAAGACTTAGCTGGAAGGAGGGCTGGGAGAAGGACAGCCATGTCTAAGCCCAGTCCTTCCTTCTGCCCCACTACAGTCCAGGGAACTCTTCTCTTCCACAGTCCTTCTGAGGAGACCCACCTGCCAAGTGGAAACCATGATGTGGCTTATTGAGATGATCCCACCACCCAGTACACAAGTGTGTTCATTTGAAGTCAGTATCAGCATCCACCTGTGTGATGGTTAATACTGATTGTCATCTAGACAAGATCTAGAATCACCATGGAAACATGGGTGTGTCTGTGAAGGGTTTCCTAGATTAGGTTAATTAAGGAAGACCCAGGCTGGGTGTGGGTGGGGCCATACCCTGGGCTGGACTCCTGGATTGCATAGAAAAGAGATTTCACTGCTCTCTGCCTCCTGACTATGGATATCCTGTGATCAACAGCCCAAGCAACCACCATGGTGAACATACCCTGGGACCAGGAGCCGAAATGAATCCTTCCTTCAGTAAGTTCTTTGTGTTGGGTATTTTGTCACAACATGAAAAGTAATACAACCTCCCCACCACTAGAGAGTGTCACAGTGGGGTATTAGCAGCCCATGCTATTCTTTTTTTTTTTTTTTTTAAGACAGTTCTCAGCCGCAATGTGGATGCTGGGAATCGAACCCAGGTTCTCTGCAAGAGCAGTAGGCGTTCTCAACCGCTGAGCCATCTCTCCAGCCCCGCAAGGCAAGATTTTTCTTTTTTTTTTTAAATTTTATTTATTCTTTATGTCTATGAATGTACTGTCTGCATGCAGGTCTGTGCACCTGTGCAATGCCGCAGAGGTCAGAAGAGGGCGCTGCCAGATTCCCCAGAAACTGGAGTTAAAGACGGCTCTCAGCCACCATGTGGGTGCTGGGGAGTGAACCCGGGCCCTCTGCATGAGCAGTCAGTGCTCTTAAATGGTAAGCCATCTCTCCAGCCCCCCTCGGGTGTTTTGGACCCGTGCATCTGTTAGCTGAGGGCATGGGTGTTGATGTAGATGTGATCAGCGGGGCCCTGGCTGGTCACGGACTTGAGGAAGCAGCATCCCAAGACCCATCTCAGTGAGGCGTGGGTAATCAAAGTCGCCAGAGTGGAAGAGGGGCTCTTGCCAGGTGGGGGCTCTGGGCTGGGAAGGAAGGAGCTTCCTTATGAGCTGTGGTGGGGCGTGTTCAGGGTCAGCAGTGACAGTCCTGCCCTCTGCCCTGCCCACCTTGCTCCTATCCTCAATGGCATATACATTATACTGACTTCCTGGGGTGACTTCCCTATTGGCAATACAGTGATTATCAACGTTACTAGTTCTATTCAAAATGCGTCCTCCAACCACACAATCACAGGGCGGGGTCCACATACTATCAAGTCCTGAATAGCTCTGTTTAAATGAAGTGTTGCAGAATTAGCAGTCAAATGGAAAGGCTTATTAAAGGTGTCTTACAAATGAGTGAGAGTCTTAAGTTTCTTTGATTTATTTTATTTAATGTATATGTGTGTTTTGCCTGCAATGAGAGTGCACCATGCATACGCAATCCTGTGGAGGCCAGCAAACAGTGTCCAATCCCCTGGAACTAGAGTTACAGATGGTTGTTAGTCACTGAACCCAGGTACCTTGCAAGAACAGTAAGTGGTCTTAACCATTGAGCCATCTCTCCAGCCTCACAAGTTAGGGTCTTAACTATCCTATCAATGTTCGACTGTCCCAATCACCCATAGGGGATGCTGTTACTATCACCAGGTTCCCATAGTGGGCTGAGGCTAGGCTAATGGTTCTATGTGGTGAGGAGCCCCTGCTGGGTATGCATCCTCCTCTGGCCTCTGGCTGCCACCATCTGAGCAGGTCCCATCACCTCCCACCTAGAACCCTAGGACATTTTCCTCCTTGCCCTGTGGCCACCCAGTACTCTTCCTTCCAGCCCTCCTCTCTGGGCAGCCACGATGGGGCATCATCTGGGTCCTCCCCATGCTCCCAGGGCAGAACAAAGCTCACCTGATTGTGTGGTATTCAAGCCCCTCCACTGTTAAGGCCAGGCCCTATCTCCAGCACCTCTTATAACCCCCTGGTCCCTTTGGGGGAGCAGAAGCCTGTCCAGAACCCTCTGTCTTCAAGTACCAAGTAATAAAAGGAGCAGCCAGCACTCCTGGGATCACGGCTGCCAGGAGGACGCACGGCTGGCGTTGCTGAGCACGTGTCCTCAGTTTCCCCATTAAAAGCACCAGGGGCCTAGGAATCAAGGATGCCAGGAAGGCAGAAGCTCCTCTTCCTGCAGAATGAAGTCACACTCGTGTATCAGATGGAGCGGGAGGCAGAGCATCGCAGAGTAGGAAGCACACCTGCCCCCCAGATGTTGACTGATTCCTAAATCCCTCCTTAATTAACTGGGAAATCGCAGAGGCGCATTTGGAGGACGCCTTCCTCAGGGTGTCTTTAGCCTTGAGGAGGAGGTTCATGGTCCCAGGCTTGGGACCAAGGAAAGAAAAGTGAGGATTTGCTCAGGCAAATCCTCCTTGGAGAGACTCCATTTAATGGGGTAATTGGTGGGGGAAGAGAAGCAAGGAAGATTCTGGGGGAGGGGGTTGAAGGGTTACCACATGGTCAAGGCAACCTCATGCAATCTTAGTGCTTTTTAGATTCAAAACTGCATTTGGGGGGAGGGGGCATGTGTTCAAGGGGACCCACCCCCAGGGAACCACCAAGTAAAAACAATGCTTATTTATAGCACCTCTGGGTACCAGATCCTATGACATAGGCACCATCAGACAGTATTAAAGCTTGACTCCCAGGGGACAGAAACATCCCCAGAGAAGTGAGGAGGAGACTAAGTTAACTGTGGAGATGATACAGCCAAGAAGGGCTGGAGCCAGAGGACCATGGAGAGGCACGGAGCTGTGAATGTATTTTTGAAGGGCAACATTTTAAAAAATTTAATTGGGGGCTGGAGAGATAGCTCAGTGATTAAGAGCACTGGCTGCTCTTGCAGAGGACCTGGGTTCAATTCCTAGCAGCAACATGGTGGCTAACAACTGTCTATAACTCCAGTTCCAGGGGATCCGACTCCCTCTTCTGGCCTCTGTGGGCATTGCATGGCATAGGTACAGTTATAAACATGCAGGCAATACACTCATACACATAAAATAAAAAAATGTAATTAAGCCGGCCATGGCGGCACACACCTTTAATCCCAGCACTAGGGAGGCAGAGGCAGGCGGATCTCTGTGAGCTCAAGGCCAGCCTGGTGTACAGAATGATCTCCAGGCCAGCAGGGACTAAAGGAAGACCCTGTCTCGAAAATACCAAAAAAATTAAAAGATACCTCAAATTTTAAATTAATTCATGTTTTATGTGTATGAATGTCTTTCCTGCATGTATGTAAGTGCACCCCTGTAGTGCAATCCTTGCAGGGGCCAGAAGAGGGCATTTCAGTTTCCCCTGAAACTGAAGTTACAGATAGTTGTTAGCTACAATGTGGGTGCTGGGAACCAAACCTGGGTCCTCTGCAAGAGCAACCAGTGCTGTTAACCACGGAGGCATCTCTCCAGCACCAGGAAGTAACATCTGAACTTGACCTTGACCAGAACCAGCCATGCAGAGGCTTCAGGAAGAGGGTCCCTGGGCCCAGAGAGAATGTTAGCTGACACACAGTGTGTCCAGTACAGAAATGCAGTAGAAGGCTCCAGGAAGTGAGTGCATCAGGGGGAGAATGGGTAGGATAAGCAATCCACTCCATTCACCTCCAGGCCAGGCACGATGGCTGAGGTGCTGCAGACAGGTTAGCTAAATTGTAAGAAACTGTCCAGAAGGGAGATCTACCATCTTGAATAGAAGCAAAGCCTAAGGCAAGAGTTTGGGCATGAAGGATTTTTTTTTATGATGTGAGATATTGAACCCAGGGCCTCAGGCATGCTGAGCAGGTGTGCTACCAGAGCAACAGCCCCAGCCATGAGTGGTATTTCAAGGCAGCCTTCTACAAAGAGAGTTGGTAAGAAGGTCAGGGAAGAAGAGCCCAAGTGAGGGCTGCTTCCAGGCAGCCTGTACCTTGAAGAGTGGATTAGTTACTTTTCTGTTACTATGATCAAACACTGTGGCCAAGGGAACTTATAGAAGGAAGAGTTTATTTGAGCTATGGTTCCACAGGAATCAGAGTGCATCTTGGCGGGAAGGCATGGTGGCTGAAGGCCTGAGAGGAAAGCAGAGGCTCACATTTTCAAGCAAGCACTGAGGCAGAGAGTGACTAGAAAGAAGGCCAGCAAGGCTTAAGCACTCTCAAAGCCTGCCCCTAGTGATGAGGGAGCATCGTCCAGCGTGGCCATGGCTTCTAAGACCTCCCAAAACAGTGCTACCAACTCCAAATACTTGGAGCCTATGGGGGACATTCTCGTTCAAACCACGGCAGCCGTCCTTGCCTTGAACCCTGGGAATTCTAGTGAGTAAGGCAAACCTCAGCAGTGTCCTGCTGCTCAGTCACCCACAGGGGTCAGTCACTGAGTGAAGGCTGCTGGGAAGAAACATTAAGTCCTAGGCACTTCCAGTTCTCATAGGGGCAAAGTTGCTCCAGAGACCAAGGGAGACTTAGGAGAGGAGCCGAAAGTTCAGGATGTGGGAAGGAAAACCTCACAGAACTGGTGGGGGCTGTACACATGCAAAGGAAATGGGGGTGGCACACAGGCCTAGAGGGATGGGCTGTGGAGGTGGCTCAGTGGATGAAAGCACTTGCTGCAGAAGCGTGAAGATCTGAGTTTGGATCCCCAGGGCCCATGTAAAAAGGCCGGAAGTGGCTGGGCAGCCTAGTGAAAACCCAGCAAGCCCCAGGTCTTGAGAGAATAGGGTGGAGAAAAGCAGAGGAAGTCACCTGACATCCTCCTTTGGCCTCCATGTATGGACACACACATGTACATATCCATGCATCACACAAACACAGACACAGACACACACAGACATACACATAGTCACAGACACACACAACAGATGCACAGATACATACCCACAAGGCGGGATCCAAGGGCCTACACTGGAGTATGCATCTGTGGCTCAGATGAGGACTCATGGCTGCTCACTTGCCAACCAGTGGCAGCCAGGACCCTAGTCTCTGGCCTGCTTTGATCCCACCTCTGGCTTTCGTCCCTAGCAAACCCCCCCTGCTTCCTCCTGTGGTCATGCAAACAACCCTTCCTCTGTTTCCTCCACATGGACCACGCTTGGCAGATCACATTTTCGTAACTGTAATTGCAGGATCAAAACCAAACAAGGTCTATATAAACTGGGAGTGCTCAGTGCGCTCTGAACAGTCACCAAGGCTATCAAAACACCAAAGTTTGGACAAACACAGCTTTCCTCCTTGCGTCTCTTCCAGCCCTCTGCGAGCTGGTTCTTTCCAAGAAGGACTGGGAGATAAAGGGTTTCTCCTTTCATCAGTAATAAATCAAGCAACACTCCATGGACAGTGGAAATTGATTTTTCTCACTCTTCACAGAGCCATGGCACTACCAAAGCCACAGCGAGATGTGCTCACAGTGACAAGCTTCAACTTGGCCACATCAGTTATCAAAATAAGAAATGTCAGGCCTTGGCAGGGCGATGCTGGGATGCCAGCTGGGGCCCCGTGGGTACCTCTCCCCAATGGCTTCATATTTAAAGTGTTCAAAGGGGGCTGGGGAGGTGGCTCAGTGGGTGAAGTCCTTGCTGCCTAGGCATGAGGACCCAAGTTTGATCCTCAGGACCCAAGTTTGATCCTCAGCACCCACGTAAAACCTGGGCATGGTGGTATGTACCTATAACCTCCGTGCTGGGGTCAGCGTTGCATACCGTTAAGACAGGAGGATCCCAGGTACTCACTGGTCAGCTAGCCTAGCAGAAATGGTGATCTCCATGTTCAGGGAGTTACCCCATTTCAAAAAATAAGGTAGATAGAGGAAGATTGATAGAGGAAGACACCAGATGTTGACCGCTGGTTGCCACAGGCATGCTCAGTGTGTATGTGCACATGCATGCATACACTGCAGACACAGACGCACATACACATGAAGAGTCTATGAGGACTCATCTGGGCCAAAGTCATTATTCAATTAAAGAAAAAACTTCCCTTGAAAATCCCCTTCAGGTGTTCACAAGACTGCAACTCCCTTCCACAGAGAGTTCCAGCTCCAGGTGAAATGATGGAATTAAAGTCCCTGTGGCTGTCAGTGGTGGCTCATACCTGTTGTAGTCCCAGCATTGGAGGAAGCAGAGGCAGGAGGGTCTTGAGTTGAAGCCCCACCTCAGCTACATAGTATCTTGGAAAGTAAAGGCTGGAGATACAGCTCAGTGAGAGCCCCTGCCTTGTATACGCTGGGGACCAATTAACTTCCCCCCTCCCTCCCTCCCTCCCTCCCTCCCTTCTTCTCTCTCTTTCTCTCCCTCCCTCCCTTCTCTCTCTTTCTCTCCCTCCTTCCCTCCTCTCCTCCTCTGGTCCTCACATTCACTCTCTTCTCATTCATTTCTGAATTCCAAGCACCCAGCCTGAGAAGTACTGGTTTTCAGACTCACAAAAGTGCCCCATACAAAGTCACACTTGATCACCATTGGAAAGGCAACCCTAGGAATGATGGTTTCCCAGGAGGTGAGATTTCCACCGGCCTCTGAGCATGCAGCCATGAGCACTGTGGGAGGAGCCCTAGGGAAGAACAGACTCAACAGCCTGGCTCATAGTGGCCCACTAGCTAGCGTCCCATTGACTGAGCAAGTCACGGTGGCTGAGTTAGTTCACCTCATCTACTTGGTGGCCATAGCAATGGTGCATACATAAAATACTGCCATGGGGAGCAAAGACTGGGCCAGGAGTTCCACCTGCCATGGGTGCTAGCTACGTGACGTCAGATTCCTTTCTCCTTTTTTCTTCTGCTCTCCCTTCTCCCTCCTCTTCCCCTTCTCCCCTAAGCAGGAAGAAAACCAAGGTGACGAGAGATGACATAAACGATTAGATGGTAATGCCCTGGAAAATGAATTTTTTTAAAAAAATTTCAAATTTTTTCCCATAGGGGAGATGAATTCTTGGTCCATACTAGGAGGTAGTGGGTACTCCCAGAGAAGACAGGAGTGGAGGTCTGGGAGCTTATCTTGATGCCCCCACTGGTGGTGAGGGGGCTCTTAGGGCATCCCATTTGAACTAACAGCCAAGCTAGCCAGTTTGGTCCCTGCACTGTCTTCTGAAGAATGAAGCTAGAGCCAGTATCTAGTGTCTCCACACATTTTGTCCATTTTCCCCATAAAACCTCCTGAGTGATGGATGGGCTGGGGAGATGGCAAAGTCTGGAAGCACATGCTTTTCCAGGCATGAGTGTGTGCTCATGTGTGTGTGCTCATGTGTGTGCGTGTCTGTGTGTGTGTGTGTGTGTGTTAGGGGGCAGGCAGGATCCCTGGTACTCAGTGACCACCAGTCTAGCCCAATTGGCAAACTCTAGAACAAGGAGAGACTGTGTCTCAAAGATAGATAGATGAGTAATGGATGGACAGATGATAGAAAGAAAATAAACAGCAACAAATAAGTAAACATGGACTGTAGCTGAGAAACAACACCTACAGTTGTCCTCTGACCTCTATACACATGCACACACACATATACACATGCACACACATGTACACACACACACACACACAGAGCCATCATGAAGCATTGTTGAGGGTACTGAACTTTCATTTATCCAAGATCACAGAGCTAGCATGTGGCAGAGTTGGGATTCCAGCTCAGTTCTTAGGTTGGAATGTGTTTGTACCTTCCAGCCTTTCTGCTGGCCTCAGCAGCCAGCTCTGCCACTGAGTAGAACCCGGACCCCGCAGGCAGCAGGGAAGGAAGGCAGGTGCTGACTGAATCCGGGCTGGGAGGGATATACCTACGTGCCAGAAGAACTGAGCATTGCTACCGTGCATTCTGCCTGTGGACACTGCAGGCCAGGAGAAGGTGCGCTGGGGACCTTAGATCTGCATCACCCCAGCAGCAGCCCCGGCAGTGACTACTCTGTGACCTTCTGAGCTCATGCTCAGAGAAGCTTGGAGATTCTCAAGTGAGTTTTGCAACCTTTTAGCAGACAATCAACAATTTCTCCCCCTTGGGACAGTATATCTCAAACCTCAACATACAAATTAAAGGCAAAAGGGCACTTAACAAAAACCACGACCAAATCGACAGGCCAATCCTTACCCTCCAATGGCAGAAACACAAAAGGCTTTGTTCTGGGCTTTCTTTCCCCAGTATTGAAATGTGGCCAAGGCAGTTATGATAAAGAGATGAATTGTCCTTCTTTCAGAAAAATCCTTAATAAGTAGACATTCAAAACCCACAAGTCACCTTCTATAGTCATTGTGTATAGATTTAGAGGAGGACTGTAAGAGAGAGAAGCTGGGTTGATGTGTGTTTATTTGTGATCTGGAGTTGTTCAGGCCACCTGACCCACCGTCCTCTGGGATGAAGCAGGTTCTATTCCTGGTATCAGTTCTCTGCTGATCACTGAGGATTATTATTTTGAGAAAGGGTCTTATGTATCCCAGGCTGGCCTCAAATTTGCTTTGTCTTTGTAGACAAGGATGACCTTGAACTTCAGATGCTCCTTCTTGCACCTCCTGAGTGGTGAGATTACAGTAGTATGCCACATGTGTGTTTCGTGTGATGCTGAGGATGGAACCCGGAGCTTTGTGCATGCTGGGAAGGCACTCTGAGCCACCTCCTCAGCCCCTAGTGCATATTTTAATGAGAACTGCACGGACAAGGAAGGCCTGCCTGGGGAGTAATATAGGTCTGCTTGTCAGCAACACTGGCAAGGATTGTTTCTAAACCTCAACCTGAGTGTCACGTAAACATTGTATTCATGGGATTCCTACCGGTGCTGGGCAGATGGTGTTTTTGAAGGTAAGTCAGTGGGAGGTCAGTCGGCTTTCTTGACCTTGGGACAATTTTCTGAGTCCCTTTAAAGAATAACTAGCATTAGGAAACCAAGGGTGAGGTAGAGATGCTTGGTTTCAGAGGAGCTGCCAAGGGGCCCCACTTGGAGCAGTACGAAGCCTCTGGAAGATCTGGATGTGGCTCAGTCAGTAGATTGCCTGCCTGGCTCTCACGAAGTCTTGGGTTTGATTCCCAGCATTCCATGAACCAGGTGTAGTGGCGCATATCTAATCATAGCACTTGGGGAATAGAGTACAGAAGATGAGAAGTTCAAGGTCACTTTTGGCTATGCAGGGAAGTGGAGGCCAGGCTCAGCTCGAAAGTAAAATTAGAAAAAGACCTGTGCAAGGGGACTTCCAGCAGAGCCTTAGGGTCCCACAAGCTTCCTGAGGGTCTGGGACAGGCTTTCTATAGACTTGAATGTGCCTACAGAGAAACCAATTTGTGGTCACGCCTCCCAAGTTCAAGGCACAATTCTAGACTTGGTCAGTTGTGCAGTCATTTCCTTCCCAGCTAGTAGGGGGTAGACAGTCCTGGGAGCCTTCGAGGCGTCTGGTTCAGTCACGAGGTGGCTTTGTATGCCTGCTAACTCTCTGGGCTTCCTCTAAATGGGTGAATTTTCTGGAACGTTTGCCTCATTTGGCCCCAGCCTTTCTTTGTGTTCTTAATTGGAGGCTAAATGCCACTTGAGTGATCATTAAAGTACCATTCTAAGAGGGACCCTGTGGAGCCCTGGGCATGAGGGTGTCCAGGCCAGGAAGGGACTGCCCTCCTCACGGTGCTCCGCATGGTAGCACTGAGCAGCAAACAGTGGCAATTATGCAAATCTGAGCCCGCATCTCATTTTCTTCTCTGTAACTTGTGGGAATCTGCACTGTGACCCCTGCCTAATGATTGTTAGTTACTGCTACAGATCAGAACTTCCCAGGAGCTCGGTTCTCCTCCTGCCTTTAAAAAAATCCACAACGGAGGGCCAGGGAGATGGCTCAGTGGTAAGACTGCTTGCTACGCAGGCATGATGGCCCCAGTTTGAACCCCCCAGCAGTAAAGCTGGGTGTGGCTATATGTAGCCTATAACCCCAGCACAGTGGAGGAAGGGGAATGGGGAGACCCAAAGCTGGGACTTGCTGGCTCTAGGTGAGAGACTCCATCTCAAGGGAGTAAGATGGAGCGCCATAGAGCAGAGCAGTCCTCTGACCTCTGTATACCCACATGCACATGTGTATAACAGACACACAACAGACACACACACACACACACACATACCATCCATAACCACCTAATTTTTTTTTTGTCTTTTTGAGACAGGGTCTCTCTTTATCCCTGTAGCTCCAAAGCTCCAACTGACCTGGAACTCACTATGTAGACCAGGCTGGCCTTGATCTCACAGAGATTCACTTGCCTCTGCCTCCCAAGTTCTGGGATTAAAGGTGAGCACCACCACGTGTGGTTCCCACTAAGGTATTTTAGACAAAGGCTCACGTAGCTCGTGCTGGCCTCGAACTCAATATGAAGCCATGGGATGACCTTGAACTCCTGGTCCTTCTGCCTCTACCTCCTGAGTGCTGGATTCTGGGCAAGCATTAACATGTCCAGTTTAGGCAGTGCTGGAGCTTCATGTGTGCTAGGCAAGCATTCTACAGACTAGACTACACCCCTGCTCCATGTATACATATGTACATATATGTATGTATGTATATATTTTAATGGTCAAATTTTGAAATTTTCCCATATGGCATTGGAGTTACAGGCACATTTGTGACCATGGCTGGACTTCTATGTGTGTACTGGGGATTTGAACTCAGGTCTTCATGACTGCTCAGCAAGTACTTTACCTAGCCCCAGTTACAAACTTTCTAAGGAGCTTCAGTTTGCTCCAATGGGGTCTCAGTGCTCAGATATGAAATATAGGACACCTTCAAATTCATTGCTATTGTGGACTTCAGCCACAGCTGGCCTACAGAAGAAACTAGATACTCCTCTCATTTTGCAGTGGAGAGCTGGCGACCATGTCTGCCTTCTTCTAACAGGACCCTGACTGAACAAGACAGAGGAGGCTGCATAAGGGGCAAACCCCGCATGTGCTGCCCTGGCATGCATTTATTATTTATTTTTATTTTATGCATATGAGTATATTGCCTGCACGTGTGTAAGTGCATCATGTGTGCAATGCCTCCGGAAGCCAGAAGAGGGCATCAGATCCCTTGGAACTGGAGTTAAGAATGGTTGTTAGCCATTATATGGATGGTGGGAACTGAGCCCCAGTCCTTTGTAAGAACGTGGGCTCTCCTAGAAGGGGAGTTACAGGCATTTGTTAGACACCATGCAGATGCTGGGATCTGAATCCTGGTCTTCTTAGGAGCCAGTGCTCTTTACTGCTGAACCATCTCTCCACTGTCTTGTCTATGCTTTTTTTTATTATTTTTTTTATTTCTGTACGTGTATGAATGTACTGTCTGCATGCAAGTTTGTGCACCGTGTAGTGCAGTGCCGCGTAGGTCAGAAGAGGGTCTCGGATTCCCCTGGAACTGGAGTTCTCCTGGAATTGGAGTTTCAGACGGTTCTCGGCGGCCATGTGGGTGCTGGGGATCGAACCTGGGTCCTCTGTAAGAGCGATCGGTGCTCTTAACCGCTAGACCATCTCTCCAGCCCCTTGTCTATGCTTTTTAAAATTATTTTCTTGGTCTCACTATGTCGCCCCAACTGGCCGAGAACTCACTTAGTAGACCATCACAGGCTGCCCTTAATCTCACAGCAATCTATCTGCCTTTGCCTCCTGAGTGCTGGGATTAAAGGGGTGTGCCATCATGCCTGGCTCATCTACACATTTTTAAGGATCATACTGAATTTTTAAAAAATTCTGATATCATGACATACACAAAGTTGCAAAAATAGTATAGAGAGTTCCCATGTGCTCTTTACCTAGTTTCTCCCATCAGTGGTAACTTACATAATCATAATCAAAACCAAGAAATTATAAAATTATGGCTGGTATGAGGGATCGTGTCTATAATCTCAGCCCTTGGGTACTTGGAGCAGGACGTTTAGGAGTTCAAGGTCAACCTCAGCTATGTAAAGAGTTTGGAGCCAACCTGGGCTACAAGAGTCTCTGTGTCAAAGGCGAACAAACCCCAGAACCAAGAAATTACCACTGGGGGCTAAGGATGTAGCTTGGTGGTAATAGCAAGTGCCACAAATATGTGAGGCTCTGGGTTATATCTCCAGCTTTGGGAGGGAGGAGGGAGGAATGAAATGGAAGGAGGAGGGGGGGAAAGAAGGAAGGAAGGAAGGAAGGAAGGAAGGAAGGAAGTAGCTCAAATTTTACTCCGTGCTCACTTTTGGTTTTGGTGTGGGAACGTCATCATATGATCTATCACAGGTTTAGATTCACACAGCCACCATCACAATGAGAAACAGAACTGAGCCAATACAGGTCTCACGCATCTGTAGTGACCCTCAGAGAAAGCAGGTGCTGTGCAGGGCAGTTGAGAAAACTGAGGCCCAGAGAGAGGACATGAATCCCAAGGTCCCTTAGGACTGGCCAAGGGGAAGGTTTCCAGGACAGGCAGGAAATCAGGAAGCTGCAGAATGTTTCTTAACTTCATCCTGGACAGGCGGCCTAGAGCCTTGTGCAGGATGCACAGGCTCCTAGTGAGATAGAGGCCCTAAGTAGAAAGCCAGTGTTGAGAACACTCCCTCTCCACCAGGAAGGCAGTTGGGGGGAGTCTCCCTGCTGCTCCCCTTCTTTGACAATGGCAGAGCAGGAAGAGCCAGTCGGCAGTTTGTCAGGCCATGGTCTCTTCCTGCAGAAGACTTAAGAATAAGTCAAAAGTGCTTCTTGCTGCATTGAAGGTGTTCTCAGCAACTGGGCCCTGCAAAGCAATCCATGGCTACACCTGGGATGGTCTCTCTCTCTCTCTCTCTCTCTCTCTCTCTCTGAAGAAACCTTATTGGTGGGTGCTCTCTACAGCACTAACTTGAGAAGAACTCAGAGGCTAAGTCAAGTGTCTAGACGGGAATGCTGGCATCAAATAATTCCTGCCATGGGAAGGGATGGCACAGGTGGTGGTATGTTCGTTGGCCATTCTGAATGCTCTGATAAGCAGGAAACTGAGGTCCTGAAGGCAGGGTGATTTGCCTAGGGTCAGTAAACTAGAGGGACAGAGTGGGAACAGTCAGTCATTTTTTAAGTTATTATTTTTTTTTCCTATAGCGTTCAAGAAATCATGATGTTTACAAAGTTCTCTTCTTAGGAGTCATGGCTCTGTCAACTTAGTTTGGATATGATCACATTTCTTTGAGCTAAGGGACCAGATAAATATTTTCCTGTGTAGGTGACTGGAGGTTAGTGGCAGCTTTCTGTCACTGTGAAAAAATACCCAAGAGAATCCACTTCTAGGGAGGAAAGATTTATTTTGGATCATGTTTCCAGAGGTTTCCTTCCATGGTTGTTTGGGCTGTGGGGACACAGCCTATTAGGGAAGGAAGTCATGTGGAGGAAGTCTGCTCGTGTCATGGTGGCAAGGAAGTAAAGAGGGGAAACCCGGAAGAGGCCAGGGTCCCCATATCCCCTCCAGGGGCGCATCCCTGAGGACTTCACTTCTTCTCACTAAAGGCTCCAGCACCTCCCAGTAGCTCCCCAGAGCCTGCAGCCAAGCCTTCAACACGGGCCTTTGCCTTTGGGGTTCACTTCAGATCTGAACTATGACACTGACTCCCACTTCCTGAATAATACCACGAAGCTGGACTGTACATGAACTGTGTCGCTGAGCCTACACAGTGACTTCCAAACAGAAACTGTTTTCAGTCTCGTTTTCTAGAAGAACAGGTTGAGTGTAGGAGATGCCAACCTCAACACAGAACAGTGACCCTGTGTCAGCTATCTACACCAACTCATGGAAACTCCTGGGGGGGGGGTCAGATAGCCACATATTGCAGGAATGTCAATACAAACAAAGGGATGAATGAAAAAAGAAATAGACAATTCCCCTTCAAAGAGGTGCAAAAATAAAAGCCAGTGGTTGAGTCCAGGCGTGAGGGGTCCCACTGTGTTATCACCCTCGCTTTTTTTCTGCGCTTCCTGGAGCAGGTTCAGCCAGGCATGTACATTCATCTGCTCCTATGAGCTGAAGACCATTGGGGGTGGAGACTAAGGAGATTTCTTGCTTCTAATTTCCATAAGGTCTGGGAGAGCTCATTTAGATCCATTGTTTTTTATTATGTATTCATTGTGCCCTGTGTTTGTTGGGATGCATGGGTCCTGGCACTCATGTGGAGATTAAGAGGACAACTTGTGAGACTTGATTTTTCTCCTTCTACCATAAGGATTCCAGGAATTGAACTCAGGTCATGAGGCTGGGTGCCAAGTGTTCCCTGCTGAGCTATCTCAATGGCCTAGATCCATTTCTAAGAAATGCTTACCTAAAAGAAAACCTAGTAGAATCTGAAGAAATTTGTGAGTCTGGGTGAAAACAACCACACAGGGTCAGGAAAGAACTGGTGTCCACGTTGCAGGAAAGAGGCGCCAAGGGACAGGTCAGCTTTCCAAGCCCAGGCCTGATTCCGGGAGGCTTCTTGGCAGCTCCTCTCTGCTCCCTTTTCACTCAAGAGTGAAAATGAGTAGAAGGTAAAATCTTTGAAAATCATGGGGAGAAGCTCAGAAAGGCTAGGGGAGAGTCAGCAAATAAAGTCTTGAGCAGAAACAGCCTTAATCCCTCGTAGTGTCTGTAGGATGGGGTGAGATGCTCCCAACAGGCTCGTGCGTCTGAACATCTGGTCCCCAGTAGCTGGTGCTGCGTTGGGATGTTGTGGAACCTTTGGAACTCTGTTTCTGGGGGAGACTTGAATGTGATACCCACTTCCGGTTCTGGCTGGAGCATACTGATCCACTCAGTGTACCTGAAGCTGTCACACTCTCACTGTCACAGAATGAGCTGCTTTGTTCTCCCTTCCCAGCCGTGGGTGGTCTGTATTCCCTGAAACCGTGAGCCCAGCCATCATTCCTCCTTTAAATTGATTCAGGCAGGTGTTTGGTCACAACAATGAGCGGTCCCAGTGCAGGCCAGAATGTGGAGCAAGTAGCGATGCTTCCTCAAGAAGTTAAATACACGATCCAGCTCTACCACTCGTGGGGAGATGCCCACAGGGAACTAACAGCCTGGGAGACACCCCAACTTCCAGGCTTACCCTGGCACTATTCACAACTGCCAGGCTGTGGAGTCAGTCCAGGTGTTCATCAACAGAGATGTGAATGAAGGAAAAATGCAACATGCACACAACGGAGCTTTGTTCAGCCGTAAAGGAAATGGATGGAACTGGAGATCATCATGTTTAGCATAATAAGACAGACTCAGAAAGAGAAATACAGTGTGTTCTCTCCCAGACGTGGAGCCCAGATTTTAAATGCACATACACACACACACACACACACACACACACACACACACACACACACGCACATGTGAATATACACATACACGCACACGAGCACATACATGCAAACAGGCATACACAACATGAATGCAGACGGGGGACTCTTTGGGTGAGGAAGGAATGGATGAGCAGTGAAGGTATGAATGCAGCCAAAGTACATGACATGCTTGAATGAAAATGTCATTACGAAAACCATTACTTTGTACAGTGAATGGATGCTAATAATTTTTTAAAAATTATTTAGAAACAGGGCTTGCAAGATGGTTCAGATGGAAGAGTTTCCCTGATGCAAACCTGATGACCTGCTCTGGATCCCTGGAACCCAGATAAAAAGCTGGGTGCTGTAGCATGCATCTACAAGCTAGCACCCCCACGAGATGGGGGGCAGAGATGGGGGGAGTGGCAAGAAGCCCAGAGTATGAAACACAGCAACAGAAGCATGGGAGACCCCACCTCAGTAAAAAGGTAGAAAGAGAACCAACATTAATCGGTGCCCCAAATTGTCCTCTGGTCTCCACCTGTACATTGTGGCACATGTGAGCATGTACACACACACACACACACACACACACACCACACCCCCCCCACCATGCAAAACCACAATAATAGTGATATAAAAGGCAAATTGTTATTAATATTTTACTACCAAAAGAAAGCAGCCTCAAAAGACAAAACAAAACTGGTCACAGCAGTGACACCTCAAAAGGACTAGTCTAACTTTCTTCCCCATTCTGATGTGGAGAACTCCTCCAAAGTGCCCTCCTTTCATGGATTAAGAACCACAACCCTATTCTGTCTGAGCAAGCTGGTAGGAACCTGGTTACATGCCAACTTGGCCTTCCCTTGGCCCTGCAAGGGTCACTGGAATGCCCCCCCCCCCGTTTGACCTGTCCCTCTCTCCAAGGCTGTCGCTGCCATCTCCTCCGACAAGCCTCCCCAAGCATCTGGCCTGCTGGGAATGTGCTGTGCACTGCCCAGGCTGCTGCACATGGCCCCTTCCTCAGGCGAGGGATGGCAGAGGTTTCATCCTCCATTCTCTTAGTCTCCCATAATACATGTGCTGAAGGACCTGGACTCTTCCTCCAACCCAGTATCCTGTTAAATAGGTAAACATGGGTCTCTGTGTTTGTCCTGACTCCAGAACTCTAGCCTGCATCTTTGAGGAAAGATGTCTAAGCAGGTTGAGAAATCAGGAGAATCATCTATCATTTAAAAAATTTTTTTTTTAATTTTATTTATTTCTGTATGTGTATGAATGTACTGTTTGCATGCAAGTCTGTGCACCCGTGTCGTACAATGCTGCGGAGGTCAGAAGAGGGTCTCGGATTCCCCCGGAACTGGAGTTCTCCTGGAATTGGAGTTTCAGATGGTTCTCGGCCGCCATGTGGGTGCTGGGGATCGAACCCGGGTCCTCTGTAAGAGCGGTCGGCGCTCTTAACCGCTAGGCCATCTCTCCAGCCCCAGAATCATCTATCATTACTGACCTTAAAATCAGATAACCAGGCGTGGTGGCGCATGCCTTTAATCCTAGCATTTGGGAGGCAGAGGCAGGCAGATCTTTGTGAGTTCAAGGCCAGCCTGGTATACAGAGTGAGTTCCAGGACAGCTGGGACTACAGGGAGACCCTGTCTCCACAACGACACAAAAAAAAACAAAAAAAAAACACAAAAATATCAGAGACTATGCACCACACAAGGGCCACAAAGTACCTGCTGCCATGCTTGAACACACTCTGCGGGTGGTTTTGCTTCTCTATTTTTGTGGTTCTAAGCATGTGCTCTACCGATGAATGCCAGCTTGAGCCCTGTAAAGGCATTAATAAGGACTTATGAAATGAAACCAAACCTCTTAAGAGCTTATATTTGTTACTTTTCTCATTGTGGTGACCAGATACCCTACAAGAAGCAACTTAAAATAGGAAGGTTTTATTTGGGTCAGAGTTTGAGGTGGTAGTCCATCACTGTGGGGAAGGCGTGGCGGCAGGAGTGAGGCAGGTGGTCCCGTCGCATCTGCAATCAGACAGTAGTGAGATGAATGTGGGAGCACAGCTTGCTTTCTCCTTTTATTTTTATTTTTATTTTATTTTATTTATTTATTTATGTGTATGAGTGTACTGTCTGCATGTAGGTTTGTGCACACATGTCGTGCAATGCTGCGGAGGTCAGAAGAGGGTCTCTGATTCCCCTGGAACTGAAGTTAAAGACAGTTCTCAGCCGCCATGTGGGTGCTGGGGATTGAACCCATGTCCTCTGCAAGAGCAGTCCATGCTCTTAACCGCTAGGCCATCTCTCCAGCCCCCTGCTTTCTCCTTTTGACTCAGTCTGGGTCCCCAGCCCATGGATGCCACTTACATTCAGGATGGGTCTCCCCTCAGTGAAAGTGCTCTGGAAATAAGCTCAGAGCCGTTCCCAGAGGTGTGTCTGCTAGGTGACTCCAAGTCCTGTCAAATTGGTAATGAAGATGGGTCATCATGGAGCTCATGATGAATCACACTGCACAAATAATTGGAGACACTTCCTTCCTCACCCATCAACTTGTGTCATATCTTGTTCCTGCTGGGTGATGGCTTCCTGGGAGCTGAGACCACTGGCTGTCCCAATGGGTCCCTCTGCTGTGCCTAGTGTCCAGCAGAAGTGCTCCCATAGAGAAGGCTCTAGAAAACCAACTTGCGACAATTGAAAATTCTGCCCCCAGTAGGAAGGTAAGCAGTGCCATATGGAGTGACTGTGACATTGCCTAAATTGTTTTATATATATTTATATATAATATAATACAATATATTTATCTGTATAAGTGTATTGCCTGCATGTCTGTAAGTGTATCTGTGTTGTGCAATTACCACGGAGGTTAGAAGAAGGCACTGGATTCCCTGAAACTGGAATTACAGATGGTTGTTAACCAACATGTGGGTGCTGGAAATGGAACCTGTGTCCTCTGCAAGGGCAGTCAGTGCTCTT
Organism: Rhizomys pruinosus; assembly: GCA_009823505.1. Classification (NCBI taxonomy): domain Eukaryota; kingdom Metazoa; phylum Chordata; class Mammalia; order Rodentia; family Spalacidae; genus Rhizomys; species Rhizomys pruinosus. Next base: position 2,584,985 of record VZQC01004854.1, read on the forward strand.
AACCACTGGGCCATCTCTCCAGCCCCGTTATTAACATTTTACTTATTTTTATTTTATGTGTATGAGTGTATTGTCTGCATGTATGTAAGTGCACCCATGTCATGCAACGCCTGCAGAGGTCAGAAGAGGGGATCAAATCCCCCAGAACTGGAGTTATAGAAAGTTGTTAGCTTCCAGGTCGGTGCTGGGAACTGAACCTGGGTCCTCTCCAGAGCATGTGGTGGTGGTCTTAAATGCTAAGCCATCTCTCCAGCCCTGTTTGTAAACTATTATGACATTGCCCTAATTGTTAACCTGAGGGACAAAGGAAGCACTCCCTGGGCAGCATTTGCTCAAATGAAGCTCCACAGGAGGAGACAGCTGTTAATCTCTTCCATTAGTGGTGGTAATTCTAGGGACTTGAGGACCGCTCTCTTTAGTCTTCTGCATTTCCAACCGCTGTTCTCCCCATCTAACCTAACGGCATCATACAATGAATCTGGGCCAAGTTTATGGCCCCCGAGAAGGAAGGGATCCCCAATGTTGAGCATGTGGCTGTCCCAAGCAATCACTCAGGGGTGAGATTTAAAAAGCCTCCTTTCAGCTTTATTATGACTATTAGTAACTGTTAATTAGCGTGTTGCAGGAGCAGCAATCACATCCCCATTCTCACAGTGCTAATTACTCTTGGCTTTGCTACCAGCAGAGAAAAAAATACCCCAAGAAGGGAATTCTTTATTTACTGTCTCATATTATTGTTCCTGTCTATTTTGAGCTGTGTACCATTTAAAAGTGTAGGTAAAAGAACCTTTTTATTTAAGGAAGCCTTTCTTTCTTTCCATGATAATAGCCCATCTTCACTACCAGGTGGGTCTCAGGGGTGGGAGCTCCAGGTCCAGGGCACTAGGGTAGGCCCTGTGCTGGCATGAGATTCTGGCTGCATTGGGCTTTGACTGGATTTGGGGCCAAAGCTTGTGTTTAGGTCTTACGATGATCTCATTGTCTCGCCGAGATTTCCCTTCATCAGCATCTGACCCTCGTGGTCAGTCTGTAGCAATGTCTCAATGTGTATGGAGAGGGACCACGTGGGTCAGGAATATGACACCTAAAACACCTCCAGTGGAACTAGAAGTCAGGACTGTGGCCATGTTGGGGATGGGCAGTGCCTGAGAGGGGTTGCAGGTGGCTCTGGGTGCTGGGGAGGAGCAGCAGCTTGATTTCTATGCTTCCTGTCCAGCTCTTCACCTAGAAACTCTCCCACATTTAAAGTGCCATCATCATCAACATCCTCGCCACCACTGCCACCACTACCACCACCATTACTGTCATTACCACAACCATCGGTGACATCATAATCATCACTATTGCTATCACCATCACCACCACCATAACCATTACCACCACTACCATCATCATCACCATCACTATCATCACAATCATCAATGACATTGTCATCATCAGTATCACTATCACCACCATAACCAACATCACCCCTACACCACCATCACCGCCATTATCACCACAACCATCAATGACATCATCATCACCATTATCATCATCACCACCATCACCACCATCACCACCATCATTACCATCATAATCATCATCATTACCAGCATCACTGTCGTAAGCTCAGGGCAGGCCACCTGAACTCTTGTGCCTTGCTTTCCTTCTCTGATAACGAGGACAATGCTTTCTTTCTTTCTTTTTTTATAGTTTTTCATTTTTATTTTGTGTGTTGATGTGAGTGGTGTGTGTGTGTTTTGAGACCAGGTCTCCCTTTAGTCCCAGCTGGCCTGGAGCTCACTCTGTAGACCAGGCTGGCCTTGAACTCACAGAGATCCATCTGGCTCTGCCTCCCTAGTGCTAGGATTAAAGGCGTGTGCCACCACGCCTGGCCAATGCTTTCTACTACATACTGTCATGAACAAAACTAAGAAGGGTAGTCTTAAGCCTAGTACTCAGCCAGGGAATGGAAAACACTGAAAGCATGAAGATGGCCATTATTAAGGAAACTTTAGTACTGATGTTGGCGTTATTCAAATGTGAAAGCAGACAGGGTACTGCTATCCAGATGTAAGAAACCACACAGGGGCATGTTGACAACCTTGGACAGTAACTCCCCAAACAACTAGAAAACCTCTTTCTTTAATCCATCCCATGAGAAACTCTGATAACAAGCTATGACTTGTGGGTCTGAGGCCCAAGGGAAGTGCTTGGGTTATCTTATTTTTCTTGAGGGTGGTGTAGAGTAGCCAGGATTGAGCCCCTTCCCCTCCCCTCCCCTCCCCTTCCCTCCCCTCCTTTCCCCTTTCCTCTTTCCTTCCCCTCTTCTCTTCTCTCCTCTTAATTTGCTTCCTTCCTTCCTTCCTTCCTTCCTTCCTTCCTTCCTTCCTTCCTTCCTTCCTTCCTTCCTTCTTTCCTTCCTTCTTTCCTTCCCTTCCCTTCCCTTCCCTTCCCTTCCCTTCTCTTTCTCCTTCCCTTTCCTTTCTTCTTCTTTTTTTGTGGCCTTATACATCTGTGCAGGGCCACTGCTCTGAGCTACATCCTTAGCACTACATTTGTGGGTTCTGACACTGTGGCTCCCCACAGGGCTTAACAAACCTTGGTTCTTTGCTGTTCTTGTGCCGGGGTGTCAACTCTGAGTGTTGTGCATGCTAGACAAGGGTTCTACTTCTCAGCTATTTCTTTAGCTCAGCAAATGAGTTTTGAGCTGTGCTCAACATCTTAGATGAAAAAATTATGGTTAATCCTGGTTGTCAACTTCACTGGCTCTGGAATCCAGTAACAGCCAGGCCTCTGGGTACACCTCAGAGAGTTTCTTGATTATGTTAATTGAGGTGGGAAGACCCAGCCTAAATGTGGGTGATATCTTCCCGCAGCAGTCCAGATATAAGGAGGTCCCTGGGAAAAGCTTTTGCTTTTCACCTGCTTGCCTTCACATGTAATAGGCGTGTTCATCTACTGTTCATGAGGTCGTCCATCCCATTGTTTCCATGGCTAGTTGCTGACGTCAGAACCCAGCTCCTTTGGCCTTCCAGTAGCAGCTTTCTAGGAATCCTTCCAGGCCTTCAGTGCCTGGTTGGGACTTCTGAGACACCCAGACTTGTAGACTAAGCAGCTACCCAGTGTTCAACCTCTCCAGTGATTTGCAGAAATTCCATAAGTTCTGGCACATGGTGGGAGTTGGTAAGTAGGGAGGACTGGGATGGGCTGTCCGAAGGATAGAGGCTGCAGGAATATAGTCTCCGGGTCAACACGGGTGAGCTTGGGCATTGCGTGTGGGATGAACTGACTCTCTGGACCCTCGTTCCTTTCCTCATTCATTTGTGTATGCATAGATGGGTAGTTGATTCCACAACTTCTTATCCAGGGCCCTGATGCACTGAATGAGGTTCTGTCAGGAGGCTGAGTGGTGGGGGCACATTACTGAGCCTAGGTGCTGGCTCTGCCATGACAGAGCACGTGAATCAACGACTTGTCCTCCTGGGGTCCAGCAGCAAGCTACACACACAGGTCGACATTTTTACAGAGCTGACACTGGAGTGGCTGGAAAGGACCCTTCTAGTGGGCTCCTGGTTATTCTGCCCGGGGGAGACTGGAGGAAATGGAGGGCCCACCGGGCTGGTTTTCAAGGGAGGGAATCTTTGCTGGGGATGGTTCTGGTTTTGGTGTTTAGTTGTCAGACAGTAATATGAAAGTGGACATGTTGTACTTCAGAGACAATCCTGAACAAACAACATACCAAAACCCAAGGACAGCAGCTAGGTACCAGCAAGCCAATATCTGAGTTCTGGCTAGCAGCAGGGTTCAAACGGATTTCAGGGTCTCAGCAGTCTCATACAACATGCAGTGCACTGGAGCTCAAGGGAAGATGGCTTACGATTAATATGTCTTGGAAGAGTTTTTCCCAAAGGGCCACTTGGGACAGCTGATGCTTGAATGAGAAGTGGGGCCCTTTGAATCCTGAAGCCCCAAGATGGACTCCTTCTCAGCCCTACTCATTTGTACTCCAGCCCAGTTAAAGAAGAAGCAAAGACGGGTCTGGAGAGATGGCCTAGTGGTTAAGAGCTCCGACTGCTCTTGCAGAGGACCTGGGTTCGATCCCCAGCACCCACATTGTGGCTGAGAACCGTCTTTGGCTCCAGTTCCAGGGGAATCCGAATCCCTCTTCTGACCTCTACGGCATTGCACGACATGGGTGCACAGACCTACATGCAGACAGTACATTGATACACATATAAGAATAAATAATAAATATTTAAAAAAAGAAGAAAAGACACAAAGGCTTAGAAAGAGGAAACACAGTTGCACTTTCCCATGCCCTCAACCTGTAGTTCAGATGGAAGGCACTGCTGTAGTCCAGGAGGAGTGGCAGAGAGGTGAAGATGCTCAGCAAAATGCAACCGTGGATCTGGTCAAGGAGGAGAAAGGCAGGTGCATCCATGCATCCATGCATGCATCTATCTATTCATGCATCCATGCATGCATCTATCTATCCATCCAAGCATGCATTCATCTACCACCCAACCATTCACCCATGTATCTATCCATCCATCTTCCAACACATGCATGCACCCATCCACCAAGTAAACCACTCAGTCATGCACACACCCATCCATCCATGCATCCCTGCATGCATCCATCTATCCATTCATCCATGTATCTATCTACACACCATGCATTTATCCATCCTACTTCCTTCCATCCATCCATCCTCCTTCCTTCCATCCATCCATCCTCCTTCCTTCCATCTATCCATCCATCCTCCTTCCTTCCATCCATCATCCTTCTATCCATCCTCCTTCCTTCCGTCCATCATCCTTCCTTCCTTCCATCCATCCATCCATCCATCCTCCTTCCTTCCATCCATCCATCCTCTTTCCTTCCTTCCATCCATCCATCCATCCTCCTTCCTTCCATCCATCATCCTTCCTTCCATCCATCCATCCTCCTTCCTTCCATCCATCCATCCTCTTTCCTTCCATCCATCCATCCGCCTTCCTTCCATCCATCCATCATCCATCCATCCATCCATCACCCTTCTATCCATCCATCCATCCATCTTCCTTCCTTCCTTCCATCCATCCATCCATCCATCCATCTTCCTTCCTTCCTTCCATCCATCCTCCATCCATCCATCTTCCTTCCTTCCTTCCTTCCTTCCACCCATCCTCCATCTTCCTTCCTTCCTTCCTTCCTTCCTTCCTTCCTTCCTTCCTTCCTTCCTTCCTTCCTTCCTTCCATCATCCTTCCATCCACCCAGGCATTCATCCATACATTTACTCACACATGCATCCATCCACTCACCTATTCACCTATCCATACCACACCCACTGATCCATGTATCCATCTATCCATCCACCTACCCATCCACACATGCATTTATCCATTTAAAGGAAAAGAACTTAGATTCAGTGGGAGAAGATGACCCAGGTGCTTTAGCATCCTGCGGTACACACATGTGGCCAGCACACAGCATCATCATAGCAACATAAAGGAGAGAACGGGAGGCTGACTGTGCCTCAGAGAAGCTGCCTCCAATGCTGAGGTCATCATCCACAGAGCTCTCTTTCTCTCTCTCTCTCTCTCTCTCTCTCTCTCTCTCTCTCTCTCTCCCTCCCTCCCTCCCTCCCTCCCTCTCTAACTCTTCTTTAGAACAGAGGGTCTTGCTCTAAAGACCCCCTGCCTCCATGGCTACCATGGAGGGAAAGCCTGTCATTACCCAAGAAATAGTAAGACTGACCTTCCTAATGCTGTGTTATCCCTCAATTTAGTAACTGTAGGCCGAATATCAGTACAGGTGGAATCTTTCATGCTGGGGATGGTGGCAGAAGGGAGTGCTTAAGGCATTATAGGCAAAAGAAGGCAAGTGAAGAAGGAATGGAGAGGGACTGCCCATGGAGTGGCTCGGAGTCATAGCAGGGCACAGTGGGGTGAGAGCTGGTAGTGGCAGGGTCCAGAGGCCCAAGCTAGGTGGGGCCAGAAGTCACTGAGAAGTGTACAGAGTGCAACTGTTGGGATCTGATCCACACTTTGTTTGTGGCTATGGATGAGCAGGAATCAAGCATGCAAGACATCTGTCAAGGAGACAACAACTCAGAGAAAAGACCTGGCCACCTGCAGCTTTGCAGAGGAGGCAAGGATGGGAGATGTGGGAGGCAGGCGTGTGAGGAGTTGCCCTGTGAGTGGCTGCTGGGGACATTTCTAATCCAGGTACCTCATCCCCATGCATCAATGTCAAGGCCCATGAATCTGGGATCACGGCCCACTGGCACAGGGGTTCTCAAATCACAGCCAGTGCTGCCTTCCCTGCCCAGACCGAAGGGCTCAGGTGACAGTTCCCTCAGAGGGCTGGGGCACTCCTCTGAAAGGTGAAAAGAACCCTTCCCTTCACTGTGGATATTGTAATGCTGATGCATCCCTCCTTGAGTGTGTAATGTAGTGCCCGGAGAGCAGGGGCAGGCCACAGCCTAGGATGCGGACGCCAGAAGAAATGGCACTTCTCATTCTCTTCCACCCCCATCTTCAGCTGGGTCCATTTGTTTGGCCTCTTCATCTAGGTAACTCCATGAGTTCAATTCCATGTAATATTTTTATATTTATAGTTTGTTTTGTATGTATGGTATATGACTTGTTCACATGTGTGCACATATATGTGGGTACATATGCACATGTGTATGTGCTGAGGCCAGGGGTTGATGTCAGCCTAAGGCCAGTCTGGGCTACATAGTGAGACCCTGTCTAAAAACGGAAACAAAACCAAAACCCACCCAAGGATCTCTCTCTCTCTCTCTCTCTCTCCCCCCCCCTCGACTTCTGACTCAATACCTGACAAAGCATGGGGACAGGCAGCATGGACAAATAGTTTCTCACCTTGTACAATCCCAGATTTAAGACCTAGCTCAGGAGGCTGCAGAGATGATGGCTCAGGAGTTAAGGGCACTTGCTGCATGGGCATGAGGACCAAAGTTCGGATCCCAGTACCTGCACGATAAGCCACACCTCTCGCTAATGGCTGGAACTCCAGCTCTGAGGGATCTGACACCCCCTTATGGAATTCTCACTTGCACAGATGCACACACATGCACATATGTTCATGCACATGAATAAAGTAAATCTTTAAAAAGCCAAACGATCTGCCTTAACAACCTATTCATGATTTCTTCTTTAGAGCTTTTCTAACAAGGTGTAGGGTAGACATGCTGTGGCCCTTAAAACTACACAGGCCCGTTTGAACTCAGAACTCATCCTGTATGTTGTGTGATCTGTGGCAATTTGCTGCACGTCTCTGAGGCCATTTCCTTCCCTGCAAGACCTGGTTCATTATCTTTACTTTTCAGGGATGCCTTTTTTAATTAATGAAATCCAGTCTGTAAATCTCCTGAAGATAAATCTGCCTATACTGAGCACCTATAACACAGATCGTAGGGTCTTAGGAGCACTCTGAAAGTTACCTGTGTACCTCCTCTGTCTTCCTACACTCTCACCTGAGCTGTGTCAAGTCTAAGTTCAATCTTTTCTAGGGGCAGGAAGCCAGAAGCAGCCTCTGTGCCTGCCTGATGAATGGCCACAGGCTTATGATTTATTTGCTGATTAATCGGATGCTTGGAGACAATTCTACTTCAATTACCTTATTGGCCTGGTGAGAGACACAGGCCTGCCAGTGTCAATACACTAAGGTTGAGCATGGCAGGGCAGAGCCAGGGAGCAGGTGGCTTGGAAAGCAGTGCAGCGTGAATGCTTCCTTCCCTTCAGACCTGAGCAGAGAACTGTTAGCACACCATGGGCAAGTCATGCTGAAGTTGGGGTGTTGCCACAAGAAGCCCATCCTTACGTCACAGACAGGCTCAGGTGGTACAGTGAAAGAGGGAGGGGTTCCTTATTTCAATGACCTGAGGCCTGGACCCCAAAGCGTATATGGTATTCTCAGATGCTCCCAAGACCCCACCCTTGGGTGCAGGCAGAACAGGGAAAGTGATAGATTTTGTATTACTGTGTTTGAGTTATAGTTGTCTTTGGGTAGAGGCAGGAGTTCAAGGCCAGCCTCAGCTACAAAGTGAGTTTGAGTACAGTCTAAGCTACAGGAGACCCTGTCTCAAAATAAATAAGAAGAGGATATGGGTGAGCCTGACCTAATAGAGAGATCCCTCGAAAGGGTCGATGGTCCTTCCTAACAACAGATCAGAAGGGTTGATGGTCCTTCCTAACAGATCAGAAGGGTTGATGGTCCTTCCTAACAGATCAGAAGGGTCGATGGTCCTTCCTAACAGATCAGAAGGGTTGATGGTCCTTCCTAACAACAGATCAGAAGGGTCGATGGTCCTTCCTAACAGATCAGAAGGGTTGATGGTCCTTCCTAACAGATCAGAAGGGTTGATGGTCCTTCCTAACAACAGATCAGAAGGGTTGATGGTCCTTCCTAACAACAGATCAGAAGGGTTGATGGTCCTTCCTAACAACAGATCAGAAGGGTTGATGGTCCTTCCTAACAACAGATCAGAAGGGTTGATGGTCCTTCCTAACAACAGATCAGAAGGGTTGATGGTCCTTCCTAACAACAGATCAGAAGGGTTGATGGTCCTTCCTAACAACAGATCAGAAGGGTTGATGGTCCTTCCTAACAACAGATCAGAAGGGTTGATGGTCCTTCCTAACAACAGATCAGAAGGGTTGATGGTCCTTCCTAACAACAGATCAGAAGGGTTGATGGTCCTTCCTAACAACAGATCAGAAGGGTTGATGGTCCTTCCTAACAACAGATCAGAAGGGTTGATGGTCCTTCCTAACAACAGATCAGAAGGGTTGATGGTCCTTCCTAACAACAGATCAGAAGGGTTGATGGTCCTTCCTAACAACAGATCAGAAGGGTTGATGGTCCTTCCTAACAACAGATCAGAAGGGTTGATGGTCCTTCCTAACAACAGATCAGAAGGGTTGATGGTCCTTCCTAACAACAGATCAGAAGGGTTGATGGTCCTTCCTAACAACAGATCAGAAGGGTTGATGGTCCTTCCTAATAGATCAGAAGGGTTGATGGTCCTTCCTAACAGATCAGAAGGGTTGATGGTCCTTCCTAACAGATCAGAAGGGTTGATGGTCCTTCCTAACACATCAGAAGGGTCGATGGTCCTTCCTAACAACAGATCAGAAGGGTTGATGGTCCTTCCTAACAGATCAGGCCAAGAGGGGATGTAGGGTCTGTTTTGCAAAGCACAGCAGAAATACCTCCAGGGATCAAGTGTGGCCGTAAACAGCCACCAAAATACAAAGACTACAAAGAACAGAACTCTCCCAGTGACTTGAATTTAACCTTGCAAGAGGTTCTGAAGTTCTAGAGAGGAAGGCAACATGGCCAACATCCGAATCCAGTCTTGGGAGAGTTGTAACAGACAGTTCAATCCAGCCATGACCAAGTTTCTGACCTTCAAGGTAACAAATGCCTATCATTGCAAGCTGCTGTGTGGGGTGACTTGTTACATAGCAGTTGATAACAGATACACAGGCAACTTCCCAGCTCTTCTCTTGCCCCTGCCCCCTGTGAGAGCCTCCTGCTCTGCTATTGCTTTTCCTATCTATCTGTGTTTCTGTCTTTCCCTATCAACAAGGTCCCCTTTCTTCTGTGTACAGTGTGGATGATACTGTCCTCTTCTGCTTTGCCAGATGGACTCAGCTACTCAAACAGTACATTGACCTAGCTCCTGGGTATCACAAAGCTTCTCTGGGCCTTCTGCTAAGGTCATGGCTGTGCCTAACAGACCTGTACTTTCCCCTTCTTGTGTGCACTGGTCCCTGAGGCCTCAAAGTCTTGCACTTGCTTTCCCTGAGATCCAAACAGCTCCCAATACCCCTTTCCAGTCTCTGCTGACGTGTGCTCTCTTTTGTGAGGCTGTCTCCAGCCTCCCCCAACACTTGCTGCACGAGCTGGCTCTGCACCATTTCCTCTTGCAAAGTCTTCTCTTTCTCTTCTTCCTCCTCTCTCCCTCTCAGCTTGCCTGTCTCTATCATGCAGGGGATGGAACTCAACCTTTGTATTGAAGGCCAGTGTTTTGTCACGAGTGCCACAATAGCCTTCTCCCTCAGCTGTGAAGGAGCCTAACACTCTGCTTCCCTGTTTTGTCATTGAGCTCCTTTGAGCCAAGGATTTCTGCCCCAAGGCCACCTCCCCTTTTATTTGAGACAGGGTATCATATTGCCCAGGCTAGCCTCAAACTCACTCTATAACTGAAGATGATGTTGAACTTGTGACCCTCCTGTCTTTACACAGCCAGTGTTGGGATTACAAGTAGGAACCTCCACACTCAGTTTATGCATGTAGTCTCCATGTAATGATGCTGGGGTGGACCCAGGGCTTCCCACATGCTAGGCAAACACTGTACCAACCGAGCTCCATCCCCAGACCCTAGCTGAGAGTTCTGAAGGTTCAAGGGCTTGGCCTCGACATCCTCTCACCTTTAGAGAGAGTCTCCTTGGCCAGGTCACATGACAGATGGGATCTTTGCTGGAGTGAAAGTCACTTGGTAAGACAGGAAGGCAGAGAATGGAGGGGGTGTGTCTTGCTCTTTTCCAATCATTCTCTCTTATGGGAGGGACCTGGGTCCCCTGAGAACCACACTGATCCTTCTAAGGGCAGTGCCCCCAATGACATAGTATCTCGCACTAAACCCCACTTCTTACTCCTCTAAGATGTCAGGCCCCTGGGCACATCCAGGTACACCCCAGGTGGAGAAGCACAAACTGGGCTGTTGTTTGAACTTTATGGTGGGTGCAGGAGCTGAGGGAGGCCCAGGAACTTATTAAGGTCTTTGATAATTTTAGGCTAAAATTATTTCAGCCACCAATTCTGACCTGGAAAAGGATGTATTAGTTTTCTTTCCAGTTGCTGTGATAAAATACTCTGACAAAAGCCATTTAGGGGAGAAAGGGTTTATTCCGTTGACAATTCCAGATTACAGCCTGTCACTGAATATCAAGGCGATGGGAGCTTAAAACAGCCCCATCCACAACCAAGAGCACAGAGACCATGAATGGCCGCACGCTTGTGCTCAGCTCAGGGACCCAAACCCAAGAAATGGGCCACCCACCATGGGCTGGGCCTTCCTACATTAATTAACATAATCAAGACAGACCCCAGCAGACCCACCCACCGTGGGCTGGGCCTTCCTACATTAATTAACATAATCAAGACAGACCCCAGCAGACCCACCCACCGTGGGCTGGGCCTTCCTACATTAATTAACATAATCAAGACAGTCCCCAGCAGACCCACCCACCGTGGGCTGGGCCTTCCTACATTAATTAACATAATCAAGACAGTCTCCAGCAGACCCCACCCACCGTGGGCTGGGCCTTCCTACGTTAATTAACATAATCAAGACAGACCCCAGCAGACCCACCCACAGGGCAGGCTGATCTCCAGAGTCCCTCATTGAGACCCTTTCCCCAGGTGATTTGAGATTTTGTCACCTTGATATAAAACGAACCATCAGCCAGGCATGGTGGCGCATGACTTTAATCCTAGCACTTGGGATGCAGAGTCCGGCAGATCTTTGTGAGTTCAAGGCCAGCCTGGTCTACAGAGTGAGTTCCAGGACAGCTGGGGCTACAGGGAGACCCTGTCTCAAATAAAAAAACACACACACACACACACACACACACACACACACACACACAAAACAAAAACCTAACCATCCCAGGACCCTTGGCTGAGCTCAGAGGAGGGTGAGGCAAGGAGCACCCAGAATTTAGGGGCTGTAGCACAGAGCAGGCGGGACAGACACCCACAGAGGCCATCAAGCTGAACTTAAAACCTGTTCAAAAAAGTTCTTTCCCCAAGTCTCCACCCTGAGCTCAAACAGGCCTTTGAAGAACACAGGTCCTCAACTCTAGGAGGTGTGTGGAACCTTCTAGAACTCCTTGCAAAGAGAGACCTCTCTGAGCTCTGAAGGCTCCTAGGTCCTACCTCAGCCACGTGGCTGTTCCCACAGTTGCTAAGACAGTAATTGGCAAGTGCCCGAGCACTGGGCCTCAGCTGGAAGGTGAGTGCGTAGGGGGAGAGTGGCCAGAGAGGACATTGCTGTCCCCTTTGCAGGAACTGAAACTTCCTACTGTGTCAGAAACAAACACCAGCTTCTCATCAGCTGAGATTTCCTGGGATTTGTCTGGCTTTCATCCTGGCTCCTGCTCGACTACCCAGGCCTGGGGCAGCATGGTCATCCCTCCATCCCACCATTAAAGTCTGAGGCTGAAATCAGAACCACGATCTCCAGAAACACTCTTCCAGACTGAGTGACAAACGCAGTGGGACCCTGAGAGAATGGTGTCTTGCGTGGACCCTCACGAGGGGTGCAGTTCAATTTCCAGCTCTCTTGAGCTTTCTTTCTTTCTTTTTTTTTTTAATAAGCTTTTCTTTTTTTTTTAAATTTTATTTATTTCTGTACGTGTATGTCTGCATGTAAGTTTGTGCACCCGTGTCATGCAATGCCGCGGAGGTCAGAAGAGGGTGTCGGATTCCCCTGGAACTGGAGTTCTCCTGGAATTGGAGTTTCAGATGGTTCTCGGCCGCCATGTGGGTGCTGGGGATCGAACCCGGGTCCTCTGCAAGAGCGGTCGGTGCTCTTAACCGCTAGGCTATCTCTCCAGCCCATCTCTTGAGCTTTCTAACCTCACCTGCTGCACGCAGGAGGAGGGGAGGCATTTCCCCTTCCTCGCTCATTCCGAAAATAATTATTTATGAAATGGTCTCAGAGGAAAGGAAGGTGGGAGAAGTAAGATAGCTCAGAGTGTAAAGGTGCTTGTGGCCGAGTCTGATGTCCTGAGTTCGATTCCTGGGACTCACATGGTAGAAAAAGAAAACTGACTCCTGCAAGTTGTCCTCTGGCCTCCACATGTGGAGCAATAGCATGCACACAAACATACAGAGAATACAGAAGTATAACTTATGTTTTTATGTGTATGAGTGTATTGCTTGCATGTAGGTAGGTGCACCTGTGTCATGCAATGCCTGCAGAGGTCAGAAGAGGGTGTCAGATCTCCTGGATCTGGAGTTAAGGACAGGTGTTAGCCACCATATGGGTGCTAGGAATCGAACCCAGGTCCTCTGCAAGAGCAGTCAGTGCTCTTAACTGCTGAGCCATCTCTCTAGCCCCAAAGAAGTATAATTTAAAAAAAAATCAATAAAAAGGCCCAGGGACCCTCCAGCTTTCCAGGTCCCTGCCCTTTCCTAGAGGTACAAGACACAAGGAACTCTGTGTTTTGCTTCCCTGTCCACAGAAGGGGATGGTAAGAAGGCACCACACCAAGCTGTTGGGAGGACTGCATGAGTCCAGACAAACAGAGGGCGTGTAGTCAGGATTCCGCATGTCAGGGAATAAAGCTAAGGCAAGCAAGTGATGAGCAAGCCGGTGAATGAGTCTGAAAAGGGCCAGATGGCCGACTCAGCCGCAAATGCTCAGCTCTGCCGTAGCCAGCCAGCGGCTATGGCTCACACAGGAACAAACAAGTGTCTGTGTTCTGGTGATGCTGTTCCCATGGGCACCTAAAGTCAAATGCCACACAGTTTTCCTGTTATGAAATAGCCAACTATTATTCTTGATCTTCCCCAATCACTGAAAGACACACGCCAAATTAGGGGCTGAGGAGATAGCTCGGTTGGTCAATTGCTTGCTGCACAAACAAGGCTGTGGATTTGATTTTCAGCAATTACGTAAAAAGCCGGACATGGTGGCATGTGTTTGTAATCCCAGCACTGGGGAGGAGAAGACAGGAGGACCCTCAGAGCCCCCCTGGTCAGTTTGTCTGGCGAACCGGTGAGCTCCAGGGTAGGGAGGAGATCCTGGCTCAAAAGAACCAAGGTGGATGGCTCCAGGGGAGTGACACCCAAGGCTGACCGCTGGCCTCCACATGCGTGTATATACATGCACACTTGTAGACCGGGATTGAAAACCCTGGCTTCAGGGGCTGTGTGGGAGGATCTTGTCAGTATCAGGGTCTGGAGAGCACTCCTTTTTCTTTCATTTTTCATGTAGATCCAGTGACCACTGACTAGAAAAATGCTGGTGGTCAGGGTGGATCAGACTCTGGTCCTAGGGGTCAAATCTTCACCAAGGGAATTCTGAAGTCCTGGGTTCACCATGTAAACCAAGCTTGGTAGCCCAGTATTGTAGAGGTAGAAACAGAAGGATCATAATTCAAGGGCATCCTTAGCTACTAGGGAGTTTAAGGCCAGTTCAAGGGCATCCTTAGCTACTAGAGAGTTTAAGGCCAGTTCAAGGGCATCCTTAGCTACTAGGAAGTTTAAGGCCAGTTCAAGGGCATCCTTAGCTACTAGGGAGTTTAAGGCCAGTTCAAGGGCATCCTTAGCTAAAAGGGAGTTCAAGGCCAGTTCAAGGCCATCCTTAACTACTAGGGAGTTTAAGGCCAGTTCAAGGGCATCCTTAACTACTAGGGAGTTTAAGGCCAGTTCAAGGGCATCCTTAGCTAATAGGGAGTTTAAGGCCAGTCTGGGCTATAGGAAACCATATCTAAACAAAAACAAAAAAACTTTTAATGGTTCAGCGGGGCAGCCTGGGGTGGGAGAGAAGGAACTCCCTGGCAGCTGGAGGGAAGAGGGGCGAAGGGCTGGGCCATGTGGCAGCCTCTCTGTGGTACAGGGTCCTGGTCAAGTTCTTTTTCCCTTAGGGATGCTCTAGTAGTCAGGGTCCATGACTGGGTGTCTCTGGGTCCCATGGGGGTGACAGGAGCCGGCCTTTTTCCCATTTCTTTGCAGTCTCACATTGTTTTCAAAGTCCTTCAATATGTGCAGGGGCCTGAGAGACCTGGTGACAGTGCCCCCTCCCCAGCCTGCTCCCAGGCCTCGGAGCACATGACAAAGATGAGCAGGGAAGCATGGGATCATGGGAAAACAGCAACCTTCCAACTACATTACTGGTCACGTGATCTTCGGGAGCCATTAAAATTACCTATTGTTGATCTACAAGAAAATGTTACAGAGAGTTTACACAGGGGGAACCCCAAGGCTCCCCAGCATCTCTGAGGATGGATTCCAGGGGTCTGCAGGCTACCAAGCACCCCAGGGAATCTGAGAACTACTCACATATGCCTCCCAGACGTTACCAGCTTAGTTTATCATATATTCATCCAGTTAATTAACTGCTAGGGGCCGCCTGGAGCCCCCAAAGGCATACATGCAGACCACAGGAAGCCCTGGGTTCTAGTGAAAGGCTTATCATTATTATTGCTATTATTATCATTATAATTATTATTGCCATGATGGGGATGGAACCCAGCCTTGGGAATGCTGGACGAGTGCTCTCTGAGCCACCCCGGCTCTTACAAGGCCTGCATCATTCTCTGCCCCTGCCTGTAATGCCCTAGCACTGGGCTGTGCAGCAGGAAGGCTAAGATGAGAAAGAAAAAGACCATTTGGAGAAATATTTTATTCTATGTAAACAAGCATTTTGCTTGCATATATGTAAGTGTACCATGTGTGTGCAATGCCCGAAGAGGCCAGAAGAGGGTGTCAGAGCACTTAGATTGGAGTTATGGATGGTTGTTAGCTGCCATGTGGGTGCTAAAAACTAACCTGGGTCCTCTGCAAGAGCAACCAGTGCTCTTAATCACTGAGCCATCTCTCCAGCCCCAAATTCTATTTTATAATATGTATTTAAACTCATCGAAAGACTTTCTGAGAAAAAAAAAAACCCAGGCCAATGTGACATCCTATCTGACTCCTCTGGTGTGTTAAAACATACTGAGCCCTGGTTCATGTAGAAACACAGCTCAGAGCCTGGCCTGGAGACAGGTGGCTGTCTGGGTGACCTTAGCCAGGTGAGTTCACCTGTGTACCTAGCAGGGCTGTCTTTGGGGTCAAGCAAGCTTGTGTGTGTTGCTGGTTTTCAGGGCTAAGCATGCAGCTGAGGTATAGAGGGTGTGTTCTAATACAGAATCCCAAGTCTCTGATAGGCAGGTGGGGCATAGGCATTCAGGTTCCCACAGGATACAGACACTGCTGGTCTGGGGAACCCACTTTGAGGACTTCAAATGCTGAGCACCAATTTAAACAGTACTTGTCCATGGAAATTAATTGCAATGCATTGGCTGCCCTTGGAATTACTGTCCACTGCTATACAGGTATTCCTGTTTTTTGTTTGTTTTGGTTATGTGCTTGTGTGGGTGTACATGTGTGTGAGCATGTGGAGGTCGGAGGTCAAGCCTGTGTGCTATTCCTCAGTCACTGTCCACTCTGCTTTTTAAGACAGGGTCTCTCACTAGTCTGCAAATTGGCTGGTTAGCAAGGCTAGGGCTCTGCCTGCCTCTGCCTCCCCAGCTCTGGATTATAAGCATGCGCTCTGGTTTTTATGTGGGTTCTGGGGACTGAACTCAGGTCCTTATATCTGTTTGGCAAGCACTTTACTGACTGAGCCATTATCTCCCCAGCCCGTGTTTGTGGGCTTTGTTGTCAAGAAGACACTAAGGGTCTGGTGGGGTTGGCAGCTGCCTGAAGGTCTCCATGCAGCCCTGCCAGCCCTGGTCTATGACTGGTAAAAGGGTGATTTTTGGACAGAGCCCTCTGTGTGAAGGCTTGCAAGTTGGGGGTGGGGAGGAGTCAAAGACTTAGAGCCGAAGACTCTGGGAGGATGCTGTGTCCTAGGAAGGGGCCACCTGGAAGCAGGGTTCTCTTTGCTGAAACCAGGGAGCCTATCTCCTGGGAGATACTTCCTGCAGGGAGCAGGAACATATAATTAGTCACTGGGGTGACCAAGCCCGTCAGCGTGCAGGGCCCATCTGGGCTCTGACTCTCCAGGCTGTTCCATGGGCTCACATCTGCTTCTCCCAAGCACCAGCTGTCAGTGCCCAGCTGGGAGCTGCTTCCCCACAGTTGCCCTAGGGGACCTCCACAACAAGGGCTTGTCACAAATCTTTATGGAACCCCAGGGGGTGGCCTTGCCTAGGGAGACAGACCATTGGGAGCCTCTTTCACACAGCCAGTGGTCGGTGAGGTGAAGTAGGCGCAGACTTCCCCTCCCCCACCACAACCTGCTCAGCTCCTAACCCAGCATGACTCAGAGACAGTATGACTGAGGCCTAGAGAGCATGCTCAGTGAAGCCTGAGGCTCCTTGACACTGGCCTTTGGCTTTGATCCTGTCCGCTCCCCTTCACTGGTTGGACATTAACACTGCTCTTCAGAGAGTAGCCAAGGCCCCAAGACAGAAACAGCAGCCGCAATCTGCCAGAAACACAGGCTCTCAGCTACCTCTGGTTTAAACTCCAACCCCTGGGGTTCAGTGTGTCCATTTTAGTCAAGGGCTGAGCTGAGGAACCTTGGGATGGAAGGGAAGGCAGCTATGAAAACTGGTACCTAGGGTTCTCAGCTTCAGTGCTGACTCTCCTACTTGGCACCTGTGAACTTAAGGCAGCAACCCCCTTCTGGCCTCTGAGCCTCAGTTTCCCCACCTGTAAACAAGAATAGTATTAACACACGTATTATGCCACCCACTTTTACCCCCAAATATTTGAGTACCTGTCATGAGCCAGGGACTGGCGATCTACCAGGGATAAGAGAAGACACTGTGCTCCCTCAGGGGCGTTAGGTGAATTAGACGAAATATTAAAGAGTAAGAAGTGGAAGGGACCCTGTGGGAAATGTTCTCCCCTTCCCTTCTTCCCTTCCCTTTCCTTCCTTTCTTCTTTTCCCTCTCTTCCTCTCTCCCTCCCTTCCTCCTCTTCTATCATCTTCTGTATGCCTTCTACTAACAGGGTCTCAACAAATACTTTGACATTTTCTTTTCTCCATCTTCAGTCCTGGTCATATTTTTAGCCCTAGCTCGTACCGGATGCTGGGAGGCTGAGGCAACTTCGCTCCTTCTTCCAAATGCGGCAAGTCAAGTGAGAATTGGTGAGGCGAAGGAAGTAACTGAAAACTGACCAGACCGAAGCCAAAGGGCTAGAGAGATCCCAGTTCCTCTGCAATCCTGTGAAGTTAAAGAGTTGACACTGGGAAGAGGTGAAGAGAAAAAAAAGCCCCCAAGACAAAAACAACCTCCCCCCAAAAACCCAAACCGAAATCCCTCAAAGATGTGGATAGAGAAGGAATTCATTTTAATGAAACATTTCAGGTTTAGAGAAAAATAAGAACAACAAGAAGAAATAACAGCCTAGGCAATAAATCCACGGACTGCCATCCAGGCACAAGACAGGACAGAGGACGCTGAGGAGTGACTTTAGATTAATTGTGAACAGTCAATAATGTGACTCATTTGGGGACCCTGAGGTGCCTGAGTTGGGCTGGCTAATCTACTTAGGTTGGTAATTAGTGTTTGCATTTGTGGAATTAAGGACACAAAAAGGTGGTTTAGAGAAAACCCTGCAGAGCAAAGGGATTCTAATCCCTGAGTTCCCAAGCTCCATCTGCGTCCCCGGTGGGGGTGGGGTATCTATCTTTCTGCTACTGTGTAGAGTCAAAGGAGAAAGAATGTGTTACCCAGACCCAGGCTCTGGGACCAATTCACTGCCAATTCCAAAGAACCCATTTTTTCCCCAGACCTCATTTATTTTTATATTCAAAAATTGGCTGGGGGATTTAAAAAGGAGATCAAAGAATAAATAAGAAACAATAAGGCAGATGTGGGCAGATGTTCACCACGCAGGGTCGATCACATCAGCCTCTGGCCCCTTGTGCTTGCTTTTTAGTGTTTTGCCCAAGTTGGCCTTGAACTTGAAGTCCTTCAGCTTCGCCCCTCCACCCCGCTTTGCCCCATCCGGTGTTAGGATTGTAGCCTTGTGCCGCCATATCCAGCTCTGGACATTTCAAGAATAACACATTTGGGGGAGTAAAGAATGAAACACACATATGCTTTGCTTTTTTAAAAAATAGTTTTATTATTTTTATTTTATGTATGAGTGTACTACTTGCATGTGTGTAGGTGCACTGGTGCCACGCAGTGTCCACGGAGGTCAGAAAAAGACATCGGAGCTCCTGGAACTGGAGTTACAGATGGTTGTTAGCTGCCATGTGGGCACTGGGAATTGAACCCTGGTCCTCTGCAAGAGCAGTCAATGCTCTTAACCACTGAGCCATCTCTCCTCACCCACTTTTCTTTCTTTTGTAATGAGTCCTTGTAGTGCAGGCTAGCTTCCAAATCACTGTGTAGACAAGGATAACCCTGAACTTCTGATCTTCCTGCCTCTACCTCCCAAGTGCTGGGACTACACGCATTTACCACTACCATACCCGTTTGTTTGTTCGTTTGTTTGTTTTTGTTTGTTTGTTTTTCATCTTTTTGAGACAGGGTCTTCCTTTTAGTCCCAGCTGGCCTGGAGCTTACTATATAGACCAGGCTGGCCTTGAATTCACAGAGATCTTCCTGCCTCTGCTTCCTGAGTGCTGGGATTAAAGGCGTATGCACCACACCCAGCCATACCTGGTTTTATATGGTACTGGGAATGGAACCCAGGGCTTCTGTATGTCAGACAAGCACGTATCAACTGAGCCACATCTCCAGTTCTAAAGCATACTTCTTTAAAAAATGAACACATGTTAATTATACCAGTCACTGCATTTCCTTGTGGCATTTGCATACATGCCTAAGGGCGCCTGACTACACCCACAGCCCCCTCAACCCCACCCCTATTCCTTGTTGCTCTCTGGCTTCTTTCCCTGTCCCTAATAGTTCCTCTTCTGCTTCCACATTCTCTTCCTTCCTCCCACTTCCTCTTCCTCCCCCACTTCACGTAGACACACTCACATAGGAGGGAAGACCCAATATTTGTCTTTGAAGCTGTTTTTTCCCCTTAATATGATGATCCCGTCTCCTGTCTATTTTCCAGAAAAAGATAGGATTTTGCCCTTTACAATTAAAAAAAATTATTTATTGTTTTTATGTGTATGAATGCATTGCCTCCATGTATGTAGGTACACCCATGCTATGCATTGCCTACGGAGGTCAGAAGAGAGTGTCAGATTCCCCTGAAACTAGAGTTATGAATGGTTGTTAGCTGCCATGTGGGTGCTGGGAATCGAACCCAGGTCCTGTGCAAGAGCAGCCAGTGCTCTTAACCACTGAGCCATCTCTCTGTATTTACAACTTTTACTAATTAATTTGTGTGTGCGTGTGTGTGTGTGTGTGTGTGTGTGTGTGTGTGTGTTGGGGGTGCACTAATGCCAGGACACATATGCAGAGGTCAGGGAATGACTCTTAGGTGTCACTTCTCTCCTTCTACCAGTGGGTCCAGGACATTGAACTCAAGTCATCGAGCTTGGTGGTAAGTGCCTTTACCTTCTGAGCCATCTCACTGGTCAGTTTGTTCTTTTTGATAATTCTCCATTATGAATATATACTATGTGTTTTTTTTTGTTGTTGGTTTTTTTTGTTTTTTTTTTGTTGTTGTTGTTGTTTTTTTTGTCTTTTTCGAGACAGGGTCCCAGCTGTCTCAAAACTGTCCTGGAACTCCCTCTGTAGACCAGGCTGGCCTTGAACTCACAAAGATCCACCTGCCTCTGTCTCCAGAGTGCTTGGATTAAAGGCATGCGCCACCATGCCCGGCATGAATATATACTACGTTTTAAAACCAATCGTTTGTTGATGGACACAGCCGGCCTGATGTCATAGCTTAGGAACTGTGAACAGCACCATAAGAAACATGGGTAGGAACACATCCTTCTAAGGAAATGGAGGAATGGAGAAAGTGAGAAGCTGGGAGGTCAAAGGTTCTTCCCTTCTGCACTTAGCGGCTGCCTTGCAGATACTGCTCTAGTCTTATTTTTTTATTTAAAAAAATTTTTTTTTAGTATTTTTGAGACAGGGTCTCCCTTTAATTCCTGGAGCTCACTATGTAGACCAAGCTGGCCTTGAACTCACAGAGATCCACCTGCCTCTGCCTACCGAGTGCTGGGATTAAAGGTGTGTGCCACCACGCCCGGCCACTGCTCTCGTATCTAGAGTTTCTTGTGCCTCTGTCCTGGTCCCCTGGGCCCAAGACAATGTCCAACAAGTAGGCGATGCCCAGGAAAGTCCCCACTGGAAGGCTTGCCGACCTGGCCAGACTCAACAACATTCCAGGGAACTGGCCCACAGGATCATGCCACATTTGTGATTCTGACTCTCAGCACCTCTCCCCTACTTGTGGTTCCCCGGGGATTCCAGGGATGGGTAGGAGAGAGGAGAGGAACTGGAGATTGGATGGCTGGCTGTGAGAGGCCACGCAGTAGAGCTGGGATGTTCTGAGGCTCACTCCCCATCATGGGGTATACATGGGGTGACTTGTAACACTCACACTAAATGGACAAGGCTAGGAGGCGCCATCGGCATGGCCAGCAAGCTCTGGACATCCCAGGTGTAAAGACCGGATTTTGGATTCCTAGAACCCATAGTGAAACCAGTAACAATTTGGTGGGTGTGGGCAGCCCTTGTAATCCTAGCATGGGGAAAACGGACACAGGGGATTCCCAGAGAACACTGGCTTCCTGGCTAGCTGTAAAGGCAAGCTCTGGGTTCAGTGAAAGTCCTTACGTCATATAAGGTACAGAGCAATAGTAGCCATCCCTTGTCCCTTAAGAACAATATTACTCTGGTCACTGAGAGTTAACAGGATCCTGTCACTTGGCTCACTAAGAGTTCACAGACTTCTCTGGACTTTGTTGATGTGCAGGCTTGAGGAGGGGGTAGTCTGCTTCCAGGACTGCTGGGAAGTTGGCCGACTAGACCACTGTCCTTGGGATGCCAGAGCATGTGGGTAGCCCCAACATATATCAAAGGAGGTCTGTTACTGGGCCAGTCACCATGGCCTTGGGGACAATATGCTGTGTGTCACTGCTATGATGGGAAGATTCCTATGTGTTTTCCACTGACTGAGCACTTATATGTAAATGCTGTGCGGACTTCAAATGCTGAGTGAATAAAGACTCCCAGGACTGCAGTGAAATTGCTACTGAGCAGCATAGCTGGGGGACTCTTGGTCTAATCTCAGTTTTTTTTTTTTTGTTTTTTTTTGGCGCCAACCAAATTGGGGGGGGGCACTACAAGCAATGGAGGAAGACACCTGACCAACATTTGGTCTCCCTTGGCATTTGCACATGCACATGCATGTGCACCTCACACGTGCAAACATGGCTATTGCAGTGGTTTGAATGGGGTACCCCCATAGGCTCAAGTATTTGAACACTTGGTGAGTTGGTGCTGGTTGTAGGTTTAGGTGGTGTGACTATGCTGGAGGAAGCGGAGGAGGTGGGCTTTGAAGTGAGTTCATCGACACGTCCCATTTCCAGTTTTGCTCTCTGCTTACTGTGCTTGTTAAGATGTGAGCTTTCGGGGCTGTCCTGGCGACTGCTGCCTCCATGCCTCCCACCTTGACAGACTCTTGCCCTTCTAGAACCTTAAGCCAAATAAACTCTTGCTTCTATAAGTTGCCTTGGTTATGGTGTTTTATTATATCAACGGAAAAGTAACAGGCACACATATGCATGCACGCTGCACACAGACACACATGCACATGCACACATCCACATAAATGCGAACGAACACCTATAATAGAGGAATGCATACCACACAGAGAAAGACAAAAGCCACTGTCCGGAGCTCTGGACAAGAAGGCTGCTACTTGGTATGGATTATATAAACACAGTCAGGTCCAGGCTGGATTGTGAAGGTGACCTGAGGCTGTGGGGATCCCCTGTCGTCCATGGGGGAAGCAGCAGCAGAAGCCTCAGAAGTGAGGGAGGCAGGAAGAGGAAATGAGCAAAGGGCAGCCATGAAGATGATTAGGAAGCAAAGCTGTGAAACAGAAAGGAGACAGCACAGGGAGCTAAGCAAAGAAATATGTCTCCAGCGCTCTAGGCAAGAAAGGTCAGCTGCAGCAGACGGCGTCGGAGTGGACTGACTGTACAGGTGGAGGCCCGAGATTAAATGCACTCAGCCTCCACAGTGAAGTGGGTTCCAGAATGAAACAAGGAACTCTAGGGGAAAGAAAGAAAGCCACAGAAAGGAGCAGGAGTCCCTGTGGGCACTGGACAACCAGGAAGATGCAATAGTGATGGGGATGCAGGGGAGGAGGGGAAGGGGATGGGGACGAGGAGGAAGGGGATGGGGACGGGGAGGAAGGGGATGGGGATGGGGAGACAGGGGATGGGGATGGGGAGACAGGGGATGGGGAGACAAGGGATGGGGATGGGGAGACAGGGGAAGGGGATGGGGAAACAGGGGATGGGGATGGGGAACTGGGGATGGGATGGGGAGACAGGGGATGGGGATGGGGAGACAGGGATGGGGATGGGCAGACAGGGATGGGGATGGGGAGACAGGGGATGGGGAGATATTCTCAGACCTGCTGCGCCCCCTGAAGGGTGTGTACTGGGCTCCAGGTTCCCTGCTGTTCTGAGTGGACATGCATGCTGGGGTGGGCTTTGGGTGATGCAGCTGTCTTTGAGTCATTTCGGCTCCTATAAGTGACCCCAATAAACTCATTGGCTTTCCAAGTTGGGCTTTGATTGTATCCTTACATTTGCTCACGTCTCTCCAGGAATAGTGTCACACCACAATGATAGTGCTAATCTTGATGAGATCTGGAATCACCTGGAGACGGGGCTCCTGTGGGAGTCTTGCCTGGGTTAACTGAAGTGGGAAGAGTGATCCACTGTTGGTGGCTCCCTTCCCTGGCTGGGGTCCTGGACCTTGAGCGGAGTGGCAGCCTGTGTCTCTGCTCTCTGCCTCCTGACTGAGCATGGGGTGTGAGCAGGGCTTCAGGGTCCTGACACCTTGAGTTCCCAACCATAACAGCCTGTACCTTGAACTATGAGCTAAAATAAACCCAACCTTTCTTAAATTACTTTTGTCAGGAAACCAAGATAGCAATTGAGAGCAGTTCTGGCTTCCTGTTAGTCTTGAAAACCAGGCTGCACTTAGAGACCCAGCAACCCTAGGTATAAATCCATGCCACCTGGAGAGTTCAAAGCTGTTAACCGCATCTCCCAGCCCTTGTCCTCACCATGTCTTCTTACTTCCACCACATCCCCAAGGACCCAGTGCTCCCAGACAGGAAAGCATGGACATCTTTCAATGGTGAAGTTAAATTAAGCCCAATGTCCCTTCCCCTCTAAGGCTTCTGTGTCCTGACATCATGCATCACACGTCCTCCAGCAAGCCCTCTTGGACTAAACCCCCACACAGAAGAGACCAAATATTTAACAGCCAGCATAGCGGCAGCCTCCAAAGCAAACGAAATGTTAGGTCTACATAAAAAGAGAGAATCATAGCTAATTTAGAGAAAATTATTCTTGTAAGAGCCCAAATTTGTGAAAATTGTCAGCAATTCCACTCCTTTTATTCCACAAAGAATATTATGAGATATAGAAACCCTTCATGAGACAAAAGTCCCTGAAAGGACAGCACCACATCAGGATAAGGGACCCTGAATCTCCACTCCATGAAAAGCAGGTGATTAAGGACCACACAGAATGTGGAGGGGAGCGAGTGGGAGGGCAGGATGCCTACCATGGATGCCACTCACAGCACGAAGGGGACGGAGGCAGGGACAGTGCGGGCGGGAGAGAGGGACACTCAGGGGAAGTGAGTGACTCGAATATCTGGAGGAAGCGTTGACTGAAATGGTTAGAAAACAGAGCTTAAATAAAGCGCTGCTGGACTTGAGCCAGGCTCCCCAGGAGCCCATTCATGAACAGCCTGGAGGTGGGAACCAGCTGCAGATGTCCTCGGCCTTTGGGGTTGACCCTGGAGGTGCCATCTCAGAGGAAGAGCTCCACTGCATGGCTGTCCTCCAGCCTCTGCCCCCGCTGCTGAGAGGTCTAGCTTTGCTCTCCTTGCCAGGAAGCAGAGGGCACGTTGAGCATGGGAGCAGCTGGTGGGCCACACCCTGTGCTTCTAGGTAGAACAGGTATGGCAGAGGAGTCCCCACTTTGGGGCCATGGCTCAGTTTATCTTTGTTCAGACAAGACCAGCCGGGAGGCCTGTGGCATACTGCCTCCTTGGGCCTCCGTCTCCACTGCTGTCTGGACCCACAGAACAGTGTGAGGGGCACTGCTGTCAGTGGAGGGCCCAGTTGTTAGTTTTTGTTGGCACCCACCCCAACTCACACTCAGAATCCAGAAGCTTTGGAGTCAGTCTTTGTAGAGGTCATTAGGATGAGGGGCAAGGTCAGTAAAGCTGGATTAGTGTGCAGCTTACATCCAATGAGGGTGTCCTTATGAGACAGAAAAGGAGACGATACAGAGACACCACAGAAGATAGTCAGGTGAGCCATCAGAAACTGGAGGAATCCTTGTGTGTGTGTGTGTGTGTGTGTGTGTATTCTGGGTAGGACATCATGATGGATGTACACAATGTGGAGGATGACAAAGGTACACCAGTAAAAGGCTCTCAAGTAAAAGGCTCTCAAGTACAAGGCTCAGGTCTGGACAAGCAATCAGAGCATGTCTCTCTCTATGGGCAAAGGTCCTCCTCACAGGGTCTTGAAGTACTGGGGTGGAAGGAGAAGGCACTCCAGAGGGAGGGACCCAGTGAGTAAAGCCTAGAGAGCACTGGACATGCCTAGGGTCTGTGTGGAACCACTCTGTCTTTCTTCTTTGAGGAGACCTGACCCAGAAGCTTAGTTATACAATGGATTGATAGGACCAAACAAGGTGTGATGTTAATATCGCCAAAGCCTTTGGGCAGATGTGAGGGAGTTTCTAGATTGGGTTAATTGAGGTAGAAAGACCTATTCTAAGGTGGGTGGCACCACTCATGGGCTGGGATCCTGGGCTGAATCGAAAGGAGAAGGAGAGCTCAGCACCAGCATTCGTCCATCTCTGCTTCCCGACAGCAGACGCAGCACAACCAGCTGCGTTACTCTCTTGTTGTCTACCTCCCTGCCATCACTGACAGAATCCTTGAACTGTGAGCCAAATAAATCTTTCCTTAACTTGCATTTTTGTTGTTCTTGTTTTATCTCGGCAATGTGTAAAATAACTAATAGAGACAGGTGTGTCAGGAACTTTGGTGGTGAGAGCTGAGTTTGAGGTTGGAGAGGAACTGTGGTGACCTTGAGTCCCCTCCCACTCCTTGAGAGAGGGCTCAGGGTACAACTGCATGTGAGGGACTCAGGGGAAGGGCCTGGGCTTTGCTGAGGGTAGCAGAGAAGACAAGACGTGGAAGACTCGGGAATGCTTTGCTTGCTGTGGCTGGGCAGAAGCCTTGGGCTGAGATTCCAAAAAGTGTCCTATGGTGGAATTATGGCAGGGTCCTTCCAACAGCTGCCTCTGACTGCTGGACAGGTGCAGTCAAGGCAATGTCATCGCGACGTCCTAGTGGAAGGGTCCTCGGGGCTGACCGACTGCTGCGTGGCAGTGGGAAAGGGGAAGAGTTGACAGGCATGGAAAAAGGTTGGAAAGGGATAAACGAAACACTCAACCTATTGCATGTTCTCAAGAGATGGGAGGAAGGTGTTGAAGATTCACACTCAGGTAACAACAGCAGCTTTGGGGAAACACTACATGGTTCCCATAAGAAAGATCTAGAAACATCTACTCATGTTAATTTCCACATGCTACCAAACCCTCCTGTGGACTCAGTCTACAGAAAGTCTTGTGGAAAGGGAAGAAGGACCTTACAAAAACACACACACACACACACACACACACACACACACACACACCATTTGGGTTTGACTCTTCTGATTACACTGGATGTGGTGGCACATGCCTTTGACTCCATGCCTTTGACTCCAGCCTTCAGCAGGCAGAGGCAGGCAGATCTCTGTGAGATCGAGGCCTAACTGTCAGGCAGGCTGGGACTAGGCAGACACTCAAAAAAAAAAAAAAAAAAAAAGGTATTCCTGCTCAAAAAGTCCAAAGCTTTCAGGGTTTCGAAGGAAATGTCATTTCCTTTTCTTTGCTATCTGAGGGTTGATTAAAGACCCTCAGTCCTGGGGCTGGAGAGATGGCCTAGCGGTTAAGAGTGCCGACTGCTCTTGCAGAGGACCTAGGTTCAATCCCCAGCACCCACATGGCAGCTGAAAACCATCTTTAACTCCAGTTCCTGGGGAATCCGACACCCTCTTCTGACCGCCTCGGCATTGCACGACACAGGTGCACAAGCCTACATGCAGACAGTACATTCATATAAATAAATTTTTAAAAAAGACCCTCAGTCCAGCCCCTTTCATCTCAGCCCTTAGAAAAAAGCTCTGGGGTCCAGCAGAGCTTGAGATGGCTACAGTGTTCGTGGACAGATATGCAGGACCTCTTCAGCCCCCATGGCCTGCAAGAAAGAGAGCTTCATTCCTCAGAAAAGCCTTTTAAATTCTGGCTTAACCCAAAAAGAAAAGAAAGCAAAGTTGCTGGTACTTTTGGTTCAATCAGAGGAACTGGTTCTGGGTGTACATCTGTCAAGCAGCCTTTCAGGGGAAGGGAGACATCAGCGTGCATTAAACCTGGAGAGGTGAGAGTCTTTGGAGAAAAAAATACTCTATGGGGATGGGAAACATCCATTACTAAGTTATCCCCCCACCCCGAACATGGAGCCCTGGTGCGCCAGGATAATGCACAGGCTGCTCACTTCCAAACAGGGCTGTGCCCTCATTCCTGTCAATTGCCTGCTTGTTTTGGAAACTTGGTCAGCACTAAAGGAATAGGCCCTGTCCCTCCCATTACCTGGGAACTCTTAGAAGGTGGAGACAGGGGTAGAGGGGGGTCCCTGGGGAATGTAACTGATGGACAGCTATGTGCTCTAAGCCTTTGCTCCTGACAGCTTTTTTGGTATAGGCAAAGTGCCAGAATGAACACCCGTCAGGACAGGGCATTTCAGTGTGAGAAGCCAGAGGAGCCAGGACTTCCAGGGACTACAGATTAAGGGGAACTGCAGGGTCCTCTGACCAGATTTCCCATCAGTGAGGAGACAGCAGACCCAGGCTGCCTGGCCACTCTTGCTTTGTATGGTGTGTGTCTCACTGTTGCGTCTTGGGGCCGATAACATCTGACAGAAACAACTTAGGGAAGGGAGGATTTAGACTGGCCCAGGGTTTAGATGGTCTCTGTCTGATATAGTGGAGAAGACGTGGCAGAGCTCATGGTGTCCGAAGTCCATGGTGGAAGCTGCCCAGGACATGGTAAACCAGGAAGTAGAGACAGGAGGGCCTGAAGCGGGGATCTCAAACTTCAAAGGGTCTATCCCTAGCAGCCTAGTTCCACCTGCTTCCTTCCACCAGCTAGGCACCGCTTCCTGAAGCCTCCATAGCCCCAAACAGCACTACCAGATGGGGAACAAATGTTTCAAACCTGAGGTCATTTTAGATTCAGACCATAAGGATAGTTTGAAGCACAGACTTGGGTCATTTCTTTGATGGGTGGGTAGGAGGTAAACTTCATAGCAGTTCCTTGCCAAGGGAAACAAAGCTTGGAAAGCAGCTGGCATGTCCTGGGCTCAGCACACAGACCAGTCGTAGCTTTAATTATGAGTCACATTCTATTTGGTTGTGAGTCCGTAGTGCACTGTGAGCAGCACTTGGGAGGGGTGCAGTAAGATCAGCTGTGAAAAAACTTGAGATAATGGGGTTATCGATCCCCTTAAGAGAAGAGGTGTGCAGGAGGACGTGTAAAGGGAGTTTCTCAGATTTGAACATTCCCCAGTCCCTTCCTCCCTGCAGTCACCTCCTGCCTGGTAAAGCATCTTATAAGGAGGAGGCAACCTGCTGGCTCCAAAATGCAAATCTGAGACCAAAGCACAGCTTCCAGAAAGAACATCCAACAAAGATGTCCTTAAAACCACATTTTGTAATGAAACTTGGTGAATGTTTCTGTCCCCGGCTTACTGAAGAAGAGAACACCAGTCATTTCTTGGTGAAACTCGTGGTGTGGAGTGTGCCAATGTGCAGATGTGACTCATGAGACGCTCTGCACACAGGTGAGTGGACACAGGCTAGAGCCAGGGAGCTGGGCGAAAGGACACAGTCCAGGTGACATCTTGGTTTTGGCTTTGTGAGACCCTGGACAGCCCTGCCCCATTCGGCCACACCTGGCACCCAGACCTCCAGACTCTGGGCGGGGAATCATTGGTTGGGGCCAAGCTTGTGGTTGTTTGCTATTCAACGATAGAAAACGCACCCTTCTCGACCTGCAGTGTGCTCACAGAGAACAGGCACTCTGTTGTATTCAAGCTGGGAGTCTGTGCAATGGCAATGAATGAATGAATGAATGAGCAATATTTGAGGAAGGTGCTGACTAAAGAGGTCAGGAGCACGTTGGGTTCTACAGCCAGAGACCCTGCCCCTGTCACTTATTGTGTTACCTTGGGCAAGTTGGTTTCCTTGCCTTTGACATGGGATAGTGAAGTGCTGATTCCTCTCACAGAGATCACATATATGGTGCCACTCTAAGTTATCTGTTCTTGCCTTTTTATGGAGGGGAGGGGTCCTGGCGGGAGCTAGCATTGGGTACAGTGACAGTGCGTGTGAGGAAAGATGGGTGGTCCAAGTTCAAGGTCAGTTATGTCTGCTGATAGTGGGAAACCTCTGTGAGGCCATTTTCTCACCTCCAAAGTGGAGGTGATGAACCTGTCAGCACGTTCTCTCTCTGGCTAGAGGTTTTAGTGAGAAACTCTGCAGACATTTTACTAACTGGAAGCACTGTGCCCCTGCAGCTACCCAGAGGGGAGGAAGGGGGAGGAGGAAGAGCATAGAATGGGGGGAAGGAATGTCCACTGGCAAAGCGGTATGGGCAGGAAAAATCTGGAAATGGGCACAGGTTTCAGACCGTGAGGTCAGCACTCAGGACCACAGGGACGGCATACAGGCAAGATGGTGAGAACTTAAGGCAAAGATTTCTTGAGACCTGGCAATGGTTGAACAATTATTTTAGGAATTACAAGCCAGGCATGGTGGTGCATGCTTTTAATCCCAGCACTTGGGAGGTAGAGGCAGGCGGATCTCTGAGTTCAAGGCCAGCCTGGTCTACATAGTGAGTTCCAGGTCAGCTGGGGCTACAGAGAGACCCTGTCTCAAAAAGACCTAAATAAAGGCAATTACAAAGTGAAAAGAACCAAGAAGATAAAAATTACCAACTGAGCAGGCAGAATTCAAATAACCTCATTGCTGCACTGGGTCTTCCTAAGACACCTTAACCCAAGGCTGCATATAAAAGACAGTACTCTGGGTGCCCTGTGATTGGTTACTGTGGTAGTCTGGGCTGGCATCTTGTACTTGGTTGGTGTGGTGAGGGAAAGCAGTGTCTCCTCACTGGAGCCTGTCCATGCAGTGAATGCCAGAGCTGGGAGGAGCTGTAGGAGTCTCTGGAAAGACGGCTCAGCAGTAAAGAGCAGTGGCTGCTCTTGCAGAGGACGCGAGTTCAGTTCCTGGCATCCATACGACAGCTAACAACTGTTTTTAACTCCAGTTCCAGGGAACTTGGTGCTGTCTTGTGGCCTCCGTGGGAACTGCAATAGGCAACACACATAAATGTAGGCAAAACACTCAAATACATCAAATGAATGAATGAATGAATGAATCAATCAATCAATCAAAAAGAGTCACATCAGGTGAGGCACGGCAGTTCACACCTGTAATTCCCAGTGCACCTCGGTGTGGGTTCATCCACTGGAGCCTGCTCCACCTACTTAAAGGAGACATAATCTCCCCTCCCAGCAAGCACCACTTGCCAGGTGGCCAGCACTTTTTTAGATACGGCTGGGGTTTCCTCCCCACTTCCCCACGTCAACGCTGGGATTCTGTCTGGCTTGAGCCTACATGGGACTGTCCATGCTGTCAGCATTAATAACAGTAGTCCTTAGCTGACACGACTGACACTTGGGGACTGTGCTGTGCCCCGTATCATGCTTGGCGGCACCCCTAGCCTCTTTCCATGTCTCCAGACAAAACTGCCCCAGCTGAAGGACACTGACTTGATGTAAAGTAAGAAGTTACAGGACTAGGTCTACAAATGGGAGTGATGGACTCACAGATGCCAGTGCTGTGATAGATCTGAGAAAATCAGCAGCATCTAGGGACCAGAGACAAATATAAAATGTCCCCAGTTCTGGGCTGGAGAGATGGCCTAGTGGTTAAGAGCACTGACTGCTCTTTCAGAGGACCCGGGTTCGATCCCCAGCACCCACATGGCAGCTGAAAACCGTCTTTGACTCCAGTTCCAGGAGAATCTGACGCCTTCTTCTGACCTCTGAGGCATTGCATTACATGGGTGCACAGACCTACATGCAGACAGTACATTCATACACATATGAAAATAAGTAAAATAAAAAAAAATGTCCCCAGTTCTTCACCCTGGGTGTGGTCATGTGACTGGTCTTGGCTAATGACATGCTGGCATGCCAATGATCAGGGACAAGCAGAGACTTGAAGAGGCTTGAGTGATAGAACTCCTCCTTCCTTGTTGCCATGACAACCAGCCCAAGCTAAATTGATGTAGAAATGAGAGGTAGGACAGGTGTCGGAATCCAGTTACCTCAGAAGATAACCAGATGGCCAATAGGCACTGCACATGCTCAGTCAACGATCTGTGCGCCCAGGCTGGACACACCAGACACACCCACTTACTAAGAGTTGAGTCATATACTAACTGACATGCTGGTCACTGTCTCAAATACCCAAGGGTTGCATAGGACTGTCCTCTGCCAGATGGGCAGATGCCATTTCCCCAGCTTGGCTCCACCGGCTCACCTTGGGTCATCACAGTTACGCTCCTTGAGGGGGAGTCAGCCACACCTCCCACCCAAGCAGTCGCCCTAAGTTGTGGAGGGGGTGAAGTGTATACAAACTGAGGAAGCAGAGGGGGGGCTTGGTCACCATTTTGTGTGGTTGTGGGGACGTTACCATCCACGCTGGAGCGGAGACCTTCCGACACAGCTTAGGAGGGGAGCACCCACTTCTGTAAAGTAAGCCCTCGCCCACTGCTCTGTAAGCAAGCCCACTGAGCTCGCTGGTTTTCCAGACTGTAGCTTGGTGAAATCACACCTGGGTTTGTTGTGGGGACCAAGGGAAGAGGGGCTGGACATTGTTTATGCCTCTTAGAGGAATCTTAGGGACACTGAGGAAAATAACTTCAGAGAGGAGAGATGCACTGTGGTTCCTTTTTCAGAGAATTAAGCTAGAGTCAGCCAGCTCTGCAGTTTCTGGGTCATTCTGAGGCAGAACGTCGTGGCGGGAGGGCGTGCAACAGCAAAGGTGGAGAGAGGAGGCAGGAAAGGCCTGGAAACAAAGTGTGTCCTTCCAGAGCACGCCCCCCCCCCCCAGTGACCTACTTGCTTCGTTTGACGACCGTCACCTCCCAGTGATGCCAGGTTATGCATTCATCAAAGAATGAATCTACTGATTAGGTCAGAGTAATTGGGATACAGTCACACCTGAGTGATTGGATCCCCCAGCCAGGACCAACGCACAAGCTTAATGAGGGACTTCACAGCCAAAGTCTCCACTGTCTTGGTTATTTTACTGTTGCTGTGAGGGGAACACCTTGAAAGAAGCTACTTAGCTCACGGTTCCAGAGGGATCAGGTCCATCATGAAGGGCAGACATGACAACAGTCAGAGAAAACTTGGCGGCTGGGGCAGGAATATGGCTGACCTTCACACAGGGAGCGGAGAGGGAGAGCAGGAAGATGGCTGATCTTCACACAGGGAGCAGAGAGGGAGAGCAGGAAGATGGCTGATCTTCACACAGGGAGTGGAGAGGGAGAACAGGAAGTGGGATGAGGTTATGAGACCTCCTAGAGCGAGGCTGGCATCACACTTCCTCCAGTGAGGTGCCACGTCCTGAAGGTGCCATAACCTTCCCAAATGGTGTTGGCATCTGGGGACAAAGTATTCAAACACGGGAGCCTGCAGGGGACATGTTACCTTCAAACACAACAGCCACTGCCTCTTGACCATCTGTCACCCAGAGTAATTGTAGAAAACCAATGAAGGGACTGGGGAGATAGTTTGGTCAATGAAGTGGTTGCCACGCAAGTGTAGGATGTGAGTTTGACCCCCAGAACCCATGTAAAAAAGCTGGGTGTGTGGCTTTTAGTCCACCTCTGGGGAGGTGGAGACAGGCGAACCCATGCAGCTCATTGTCCAGCCAGTCTAGTGAGAGACCCTGTCTCAAAAACCAAAGTGGATGACGCCTGAGGAGCAACACCTGAGGTTGACCTATGGCTTCCACATGCACACAGATACACGGACACACACACACACACACACACACACACACACACACACACACACCAAGCCAGATACGGGTGCCTACCAGGAAGATGTCATCAGGCATCATACCTGGAACCCCACCCTTTGCCCTGAGAGGCAGTAGGGAAGAGGTGGGCAGGAAGGAAGCATCAACTCTGACTCTGGTTGATTTCACCTCTGGGTCACCCTAGGAATATTCTTGTCAGTCAATACAGTCCATATCTGGTCTGCATCTGCCATCGACATTTGACTCTATGGCTTCTGTCCTCATGAGGTCCAGCTTCGGTTTGGTTCTCTGGATGAAATGGATGATTTCACAGCTGTAGGAGAGTGAGATCTTGGGGTGACTCAGTGAAACACAGTGTGGGACCTCCAGTATGTGGCTTTCTGGAGAGACAGCAGAGCTCTGTGTCGCAGGGCCAAGTTTGCCTTCTACTCAAAACGAGGCTCTGGCTTCACATTGCTCCTTCCTTCTAGAGAGTATCAACTTCCACATTGGAGAAGCAGCTCAGTGGTCTGCAGTCTAGGCTGAAAACAAAGGCAAGGACTCCTACCATCCTCCATCGCTGCCCACACCCAAGGCAGCTGCCACCATCCTGGGCACAGATGGTTGAAGCATTCAGGTTTCCCCACATTGACAACTCCTTGATCTCTTCTTGTACCAATGTTAAAGTGAGACCTCTCTCTCTCTCTCTCTCTCTCTCTCTCTCTCTCTCTCTCTCTCTGTCTCTCGATACATTCTTGTTATGTAGCTCAGGCTGCCCTTGAACTCTCAGCAATCCTCCTGTCTCAGCCTCTCAAGTGCTGAGATCACAGGCATGCCCACTCTACCCAGCCCAAAGGGAGATCTCTTAAATGTAAATTAGGAAATGTTCTTCTTTGAGACTGGCAAGTTCAGGCTAGACTCAAAACTGCTTTGAGGCCAAGGACAACCTTGAACTTCGGATCTTCGTGTCTCCATCTCTGAAGTGCTGGGAATTACATGTGTGTGCCATACACCTGGCTCCTCTATAACCCTTTTATACCCAGCCCCTGGGCCTTTTGTTCCTTCTTTCTTAGAGGTCCCTTGGTTCCTGGCTCCAGGTTTCTCTGTCCTTTGATGTCCCCTCCAGGCAATAACTATGCAGTTCTTTTTGTGACCATGTTAACAGGGAGTCTCTCTGGAATGATGAGTCAGGAGGGCTTTCTTTCTGAGATGCTGCCCTGATGGTAGGAGAGGGCTCTCGGCAAAGGGCAGCCTCAGCCTATGTTCTTTCTGTCTTGGTGCCCACCTGCCCTTCCACCTTCCACCATGGATGGCACAATATGAAGGCCCCAACGGAGCCAGGTACTCACACTTCCCAGCCTCCAGATCAGGAGACTAATACTTAGCATTTCTTTATGGCTCACACAACATCTGAACTTCTTTCCTTTCTGCTGTGGTGAAGCAACCTCAAGAGAAAATGGAGCTTTCTTTTGATTCAAGGGAACAGTCCATCTGGTGGGGACGTCGAGGCGGCAGTTGCTTGAAGCAGCTGGTCACATCACATCCACAGTCAGGAATCGGGGGGGGGTGGAGGCATGGTGGGCTCAGCGCTTTCTCCACTTACACAGTCCAGGACCCCAGGTGGGGAATGCTGCTGCCCAGAGCAGGTGAGTCTGCTGGAATCACTGTAATCCTCCAAGGGGTGCCCAGGGGCTTGTCTCCAAGGTGATCCCAGATTCTGTCAAGTTGATAATAACTGTAGCATCTAGGCTGCAGTCTTCAGTTATAGCTCCAGTAAACGAGGAGGGCCGGACTAGACTCAGGTTGCTGTTTCCTAGGACTCTGCCCCTCTTACCTCCATGACGGGTGTCTCCCCAGCCTGTCTGGCTCTCTCCCGCAGGAGCTAGCAACTGCTGACTGCTACCTGACAAGTCCCTCCAGTGCTGAGAGTGATGTTAAGCATCCCACAGGCTCGGAGTGCCTCGAGTCTGGTCACAGAATTTGCAGTCCCCTCAGTCCTGTGTCTCGGGGTCTCTCATAGGCTGTGAGGTGCCAGCTGAGGCTGCTGTCATTTAAGGCCTTGTGGTGAGGGAGATCAGCTCTAAGCTCACTCGTCCCAATTGCCATCTCTGGCTCCTTGCCACATGGTCTTTCTGAGGTTTTGGACCCGGGAGGTGCTTCATCGGAGTGGAACTATTGAGAGAAGAGAGACTGGGCTCTCAAGACTGTCATAGTCCCATAACCTGGTTTCCGGAGCAACATCTTACC
Organism: Rhizomys pruinosus; assembly: GCA_009823505.1. Classification (NCBI taxonomy): domain Eukaryota; kingdom Metazoa; phylum Chordata; class Mammalia; order Rodentia; family Spalacidae; genus Rhizomys; species Rhizomys pruinosus. The sequence continues at coordinate 2,620,356 of VZQC01004854.1, forward strand.
TCCTCCTCTGCCTTCCATTGGAGCAATCACAGGTACTGCAGGGTGTGAACAGTAGGGTGGGGGTGGGGGTGGGGGTGGGAGAACCTCCGAGAAACCATTTGCATCATTTATCTTCCCCCCAAAGAATCCACTCCCACCTTCAAACCACCACGGGAGCCTTCATTGTGTATTGATTAGGTCAGTAATTACTATGGACCAGGGTGGCTCTCATCCTGCACAGGGACCAGGGTGGCTCTCATCCTGCACAGGGACCAGGGTGGCTCTCATCCTGCACAGGGGCCAGGGTGGCTCTTGTCCTGCACATGGACCAGGGTGGCTATCATCCTGCACAGAGACCAGGGTGGCTATCGTCCCGCACATGGACCAGGGTGGCTCTCGTCCTGCACAGGGACCAGGGTGGCTCTCGTCCTGCACAGGGACCAGGGTGGCTCTCATCCTGCACAGGGACCGAGGTGGGCTCATCCTGCACAGGGACCAGGGTGGCTCTCATCCTGCACAGGGACCGGGGTGTGCTCATCCTGCACAGGGACGAGGGTGGCTCTCATCCTGCACAGGGACCAGGGTGGCTCTCATCCTGCGCAGGGACCAGGGTGGCTGTCATCCTGCACAGGGACCAGGGTGGCTGTCATCCTGCACAGGGACCAGGGTGGCTGTCATCCTGCACAGAGACCAGGGTGGCTCTCATCCTGCATAGGGACCAGAGTGGCTCTCATCCTGCACAGGGACCAGGGTGGCTCTCATCCTGCACAGGGACCAGGGTGGCTCTCATCCTGCACAGGGACCAGGGTGGCTCTCATCCTGCACAGGGACCAGGGTGGCTCTCATCCTGCACAGGGACCAGGGTGGCTCTCATCCTGCACAGGGACCGGGGTGGCTCTCGTCCTGCACAGGGACCAGGGTGGCTCTCATCCTGCACAGGGACCGGGGTGGCTCTCATCCTGCACAGGGACCAGGGTGGCTCTCATCCTGCACAGGGACCAGGGTGGCTCTCATCCTGCACAGGGACCAGGGTGGCTCTCATCCTGCACAGGGACCGGGGTGGCTCTCATCCTGCACAGGGACCAGGGTGGCTCTCATCCTGCACAGGGACCGGGGTGGCTCTCATCCTGCACAGGGACCAGGGTGGCTCTCATCCTGCACAGGGACCGGGGTGGCTCTCGTCCTGCACAGGGACCAGGGTGGCTCTCATCCTGCACAGGGACCAGGGTGGCTCTCATCCTGCACAGGGACCAGGGTGGCTCTCATCCTGCACAGGGACCAGGGTGGCTCTCATCCTGCACAGGGACCGGGGTGGCTCTCATCCTGCACAGGGACCAGGGTGGCTCTCATCCTGCACAGGGACCGGGGTGGCTCTCATCCTGCACAGGGACCAGGGTGGCTCTCATCCTGCACAGGGACCGGGGTGGCTCTCATCCTGCACAGGGACCAGGGTGGCTCTCATCCTGCACAGGGACCGGGGTGGCTCTCATCCTGCACAGGGACCAGGGTGGCTCTCATCCTGCACAGGGACCAGGGTGGCTCTCGTCCTGCACAGGGACCAGGGTGGCTCTCATCCTGCACAGGGACCAGGGTGGCTCTCATCCTGCACAGGGACCAGGGTGGCTCTCATCCTGCACAGGGATCAGGGTGGCTCTCAGCCTGCACAGGGACCAGGGTGGCTGTCATCCTGCTCAGGGACCAGGGTGGCTCTCATCCTGTGCAGGGACCAGGGTGGCTCTCGTCCTGAACAGGGACCAGGGTGGCTCTCATCCTGCGCAGGGACCAGGGTGGCTCTCATCCTGCTCAGGGACCAGGGTGGCTCTCATCCTGCTCAGGGACCAGGGTGGCTCTCCTCCTGCGCAGGGACCAGGGTGGCTCTCCTCCTGCACAGGGACCAGGGTGGTTCTCATCCTGCACAGGGACCAGGGTGGCTCTCATCTTGCACATGGAGTGGGACACAGAGGATGGAGGCCCTGCTGTCCGGGAGCCTCCTTCCCGTTGGGAAAATAGACAGTGGGTAAATGGAAGTGGAGATTAAGTAGGGATCATTGCTGAGGGGGCAAGGAAGCAAGGGAGACTGGGGCACCTACACAGGACCCTCCTATTCAGAGTCTTACAGGAAGTGATTATTAGCCAGGGTCAGCACCCAAGGGGACAAATGGAAAAGCTAGTGTAAAGGCCCTGTGGTGGGCATCAGAGATGGGAAATAGTACAAAAGAGGCAATGCCTATAAGCTCTGGGTCAGTGGAGAAGAGGAAGGAAGAGGAGGAGGAGGAAGATGAGGTGGAAGAAAAGAACAGGAGAGGGGAAAAAGAGGGGGAAGAAGGGGGAGGAGGGAGAAAGAGGAGGAAGGGAAGGAGAGGGAAGAGGGGAGCCTCTGGGAAGCTTGGGCTTGGTAGTATGTAAACTGATCTGTATTCAAAAGTCCCTCATTTGCCAGAGCAGAGACAGGGCCATTCAGAGGCGACTCCTGGATCCAGGAGGGAGGTGGTGGCAGCTGGCACCACTGATGGCTACGAGTTCTCCACACACACTCTCAAAGACTGGCCCCCGGCCACAGCACTCACTGGAGTCATAGGCAGTCTACTGTGCAACCAGTAATTCCAGCTGTGACTTCTGAATATGAATCCCAGCAGGGTACACACTGTACCTGCCTCGTCTTTGAGGCCTGGGGACAGCGTGAGCCCATGGACAGAGACTATGTCACGATGCATAACTTATGGCCTGTGACTCAATACAGGTGGAGATGTCTGGAAACTTCTGTTGGGCAGAGTTCTCCTTCTACCTCTCACTACCTGTTTTGCATGGGGCTAGTGTCTTAACCTCTCTGGTCTTTGTTTTTCTCATCTGTGAATCAGAGAGCACAAGTCCTTATCTCAGTAAGAAATGTGAATGTGGGAATGTGTGGGAATTCGCGACACGCAGTGCTTCTGGTCACACTGCTGCAAGTGAGCTGGCTCCTGCCGACATTAGCTGGGGTTCGGGGGGGCTGCCTGCATTGGATGGCAGGCCTCAGCTGCACTGGTTTTCACCCAGTGGAGGTCCAGGCATGGTATTGTATCACAGATGTCTGCATGAAGACGGCTGATCTTCTGGATGGAGAAACCTACTCTCCTCTCAGCTGAGCTGACTGGACAGCTGTCCTCAGTGGACACTTTGGTCAGCATGGCCTTGCTTTCTTATGAAGCTTGAGATGTGTGTGTGTGTGTGTGTGTGTGTGCGCGCACAGAAGCCAGTGATCAATGCCAGGTGTTCTTCCTCAGGTGTTATAACCTTATTATTATTATTATTTTTTGTCTTTTTGAGACAGGGTCTCCCTGTAGCCCCAGCTGTCCTGGAACTCACTCTGTAGACCAGGCTGGCCTTGAACTCACAAAGATCTGCCTGCCTCTGCCTCCCAAGTGCTAGGATTAAAGGCGTGCGCCACCACGCCCGGCCATACCCTTATTTTTTGAAGCAGTCTCTCATTGAGCCAACCAGGCTGGATCGGCTGGCTGAGAGCTCCAGGCACCCACCTGTCTCGCTCACCATAAAATAAATTTACTATTTACCATTTTTGGTAAATTTATTTTTATTTTATGTGTTATGCCTATATGGATATAAGTGTACCCATGTCATGCCGTGCCTGTGGAGGACAGAAGAGGGGTCAGATACCCTGGAACTGGAGTTTCTGATTGATGGTTGCTAGCTGCCATTTGGGTGTTGAGATTCGAACCTGGGTCTTTTGCAAGAGCAGCCAGTGCTCCTAACCACTGAGCAACTTCTCCAGCTCCAGAGCCCACCTTTTTTGCATGAATACCAGGACCTGAACTCAGGACCTTATGCTTGCGCAGCAAAGACTTTACCACTGAGCCATCCCCCAGCCCCAGAGCCCACCTTTTTTGCATGAATACTAGGACCTGAACTCAGGTCCTTATGCTTGCGCAGCAAAGACTTTACCACTGAGCCATCCCCCAGCCCCAGAGCCCACCTTTTTTGCATGAATACCAGGACCTGAACTCAGGTCCTTATGCTTGCGCAGCAAAGACTTTACCACTGAGCCATCCCCCAGCCCCAGAGCCCACCTTTTTTGCATGAATACTAGGACCTGAACTCAGGTCCTTATGCTTGTGCAGCAAAGACTTTACCACTGAGCCATCCCCCAGCCCCAGAGCCCACCTTTTTTGCATGAATACTAGGACCTGAACTCAGGTCCTTATGCTTGCGCAGCAAAGACTTTACCACTGAGCCATCCCCCAGCCCCAGAGCCCACCTTTTTTGCATGAATACTAGGACCTGAACTCAGGTCCTTATGCTTGCGCAGCAAAGACTTTACCACTGAGCCATCCCCCAGCCCCAGAGCCCACCTTTTTTGCATGAATACTAGGACCTGAACTCAGGTCCTTATGCTTGTGCAGCAAAGACTTTACCACTGAGCCATCCCCCAGCCCCAGAGCCCACCTTTTTTGCATGAATACTAGGACCTGAGCTCAGGTCCTTATGCTTGCGCAGCAAAGACTTTACCACTGAGCCATCTCTCCAGCCCCAGAGCCCACCTTTTTTGCATGAATACTAGGACCTGAACTCAGGTCTTATGCTTGAGCAGCAAAGACTTTACCACTGAGCCATCTCCCCGGCCCCAGAGCCCACCTTTTTTGCATGAATACTAGGACCTGAACTCAGGTCTTATGCTTGAGCAGCAAAGACTTTACCACTGAGCCATCTCCCCAGCCCTCCTGAGCAGCTTCGGTTCTTCCAAGAGTTCACTTCAGCCCCCGGAAGGTTCTTCTGGACCCTTGGAGGGTAAGCCATAGTTTTCCTCATAGTCTCATGAAAGACGGTGTTTCACAACTCTGCATCAAAATTCCAATGCCTGAGGCGGCCTCCTTAGCTCTCAGAAGCTGATTTCATTACAGATATTCTTTGACTGACTGTGGGTCAACTCTGATAATCTCACTGTTGGCTAAAAATATCCCAAGTCAGATGTACATTAGCGCACCTGGCCTCCCCGACATCACAGCCCCGTCCAGCTGGCTTTGGTGTGCTCAGTACACTTCTGCCCCCTGCGGCTGGCAGAATCACTGAACACAATGTGCTCCATAACACACTGGGTGTAAGGGCCTGATTTCATACCATCATACGGTACAGAAAGCATTTACTGAACCACTGTGACCTAGAGACCATCTGTATATCCTTCCTGGTAAATGCCTTCATACATAGGACCAACAGCAGTGGACAGACGGCCACTTTGCACCTTATTAATTTGGCCTTTTATCCCAGAATTCAAGATGGAGCTTTGGGCTGTGGTGTGAGATTCACAAGGGTGGACCCTCCATTCTCCATGAAACCCTGGCTCATGCCCTCTGTAAACATGGACCCTATGGCTGTGGTTCATCATGCAGGCAGCCGGTGATGACTGAACCTCCCGTCCTCTGTGGTTCTAAAAACTCATCAGACAGAGGTGACAAGTCACCTGCCATGGTATCTGCCACATTCAAAACCCTGAGAACACTGGTTCTGCACCTTCAGTATCACAGCCGCCACCATAGTCAACAGCCAACAGGCAATGTGCGTACTGGGAGCCTCGCCAAGCACTCTGCACGCAGAGGGAGTGAATACAGGGTCTCAGTGCTTGAGACAGTCACAGTTTGCTTAGTTCAAAGCTCAGCAGAGCCTCTACACTGAAGGACTTGGCAAAGGAAAATAAAATATAACCCTAACCCTTGTAAGAAGAAAAAGGAAACAAATTCTGAAAAAAATCAAGTGATAATCAAATGACAACCTCAAACTGCAGGACATAAAACAAAACACACAAACAAAAAAAACAAAGCAAAACAAAGGGGAAAAGCCCCTTGTAATCTCTGTCGGGTGTCACTGACTGGGTACCACTCGGGCAATAGGGCTGATGGATGGCAGTACATTAGGATCTGAAGCTGGAACATTCCCCACCTCTGTGTGAACAGAGGTGCATTACAGAGTTCCCTGTGGGCTCCACGGTCTAGGAGTGCAAGAGTCCCTGTTTGGGGTTCCCACTTCAGTTAGTTTTGGTTATCATCTTGATTTGATGAAGAAATGTCTAGGGCATTGGTGAGACTCACCGTTGGGTGTGTCTATGAGGGTCAGAGAGGATTAATGAGCAAGGAGAAGGGAAGCCCTGCATGTGGGTAGCACAGTTCCATGGGCTGGGGGTCCTGGACTGAATAAAAAGGGGGGGAGGAGAAAGCCAGCCTCACACCAGTGTTCCTCTCTGCTTCCTGCTCTGCAGAGAAGTGAGCAAGCGGCCTTGGACTCCTGCTGCCATGGTTGTAAACCATTGTCGCCGCCGCTGCCAGGCCATTCCTGCCACAGTGGACTGTGTCTCCTCAAACTGTAAGCCCCAAATATAGCCTTTTCCCTTAACTTTTTCTTGTCATGCATTCGTTTGTAATGATGAGAAAAAGCAATGGACACATCACCCCTGGATCTGGGATGCTATCTCTGGGAGGTCACCCTAACATAATTTTATTAATTTTTTGTTTGACTCATGAAATGGACCCTAGAGCCTTGCATGTGTTAGGCAAGTGATTTAACACTGAGCTACACCCCAGCCCTGACCTGGCATGGCGGCCCACCTCTATAATCCCTGCCTTCAGGAGATTGAGACAGAAGGATCACGGGGAGTTTGGACTATGTAATGAATCCAAGTCTATCCTGGGCTACATAATGAAACTCTATCTCAAAAAAAGAAAGAAAGAAAGAAAGAAAAAGAAAGAAAGAAAGAAAGAAAGAAAGAAAGAAAGAAAGAAAGAAAGAGACAAAGAAACTCAGGCAAGCCAGAAAGGATTATTTTCTTGAAGTAATTTTATTTATTAGTGGGGACTGAGAGGGCGAGCATGTGCTGTGGCTCAAATGTGGCCGTCAAAGGATGGGGCTGGCTCTCTTTCTTTGCCTTGGGGTCTGGAGATCAAACTCAGGATGTCAGGCTTGTGCAGCAAGAGTTTTTACCCACTGAGACATCTTGCTGGCCTCCACAGAAACAATTCTCAACTAGAGACTTGGCAAGCGTAGTACACAGGAATTACTTCAGAAAACACAATGCTAATGCCCCCTCCATGGTAATGAAAGGAAGAAAGGCTTTTTTGTGCTTTGATGAGGTTCACAGGTACCCAAGAGGGGAGGATTTAAGTCAGCTCCTTGGCCAAGATCACACTCTGAGGTGGTGAAATGGAGTCAGCAGAGCAGAACTTGGCTCGTTCCCTCTAATTACTTCTGATTTGCGCCTAGGCCATGGAGGCCCAGGTCCACACTGCAGGTATCAGCAGGCTCTCTCTGAGGAGCAAAGGATTTCTTTCATCTATGGAAAGGCATGGTAAAGTTGGGGGGAGCAAAAGAGGCTTCACACAGAGTGAACTGAGATTCTGGGGCTGTTTTGCTAATGTGTCCATGGCCAGGAAAGAGGAAGCCCGAAGCTTGAACCTACCTGGGTACACCAGACATGAACTGTTCAATCTTAGGGTTGTGGAAACTCAGAATGAGCTCTTCACCATGAAGGCAAATTCTAAGAGCCCTTGGCAAGGTGGTTCATACCATAAACTCTGTGAAGAAGAGCTCTGGGCTCTATCTGTCCTGCAGCTCAGGGCCTGGTGCCGAGGACAGAGCATGCGCCATTTCCTGATGCTGGGTGCCTGGCATGTAATCAGAGACGAAGCTGAGGATGAAAACCATCGACGTGAGGGCTTTATGGACTTCACGAACAGTGTTTGATGACACCGGAAATGACTTAGCAGCATATGCTCTGAGATTCCTGGCAATTTACAGGACAAATAAGTAAATACAGGAGCAGAAGGGATCTTGGAACACCAGCTTGGATTTTCAAAGCAGCTCCCACAGCAGCAGATAATTCCAGAACTTGGAAGCAACCAATCCCCAGCACTTTTGATAACACTGTGGGTAAGCAGAGAGTTCAGTTTGGGCGATAAAAGAAAATAAAGGATTCAAAGGGAAAAAAATGTTCTATTATCAGAGAGAATTATGGGAAAGAGATCTGCTAAAAGCAGGAAGCTGAGGGCCGAGGAAGGAGCTCACCAGGTACACGGCATGGTCCTAGGGTGGGCACTGGATCTCTTCACCTGAGAAGGTGCTGTGAACGGAAGTTTCCAGAAAAAAAGCCACACCTGTGTTAAACACAAGGCTGGAAGGCAGTGGAGAGTTGGAGTGCTGTCAGTGGGGAGCCCAATTCATTTGGGGCTATCTTGACCTCTAAGCAGCCATCTATCAACCACGTCTGTGTGTCACCTAGCGCCCTTGTGATTATTAGGTAGATCTTTCTGGAGTGCACGTACAGACCAAGCTTCCACCAACTCAAAGACTAAAAATGTCATCAGACAGCATCTGAGGCCCCTACCAGAGATTCTCCCACTCTGCTGTAAACTGCCTGCCTCCTGTTTCTACCAATGTATTTGAAAAGCATCTTGAGTCATGACTTTTTGTTCTGTCACTATAAAGACCTCATGTTGGAACACGGTATCTGGAGAGACCTGAATCTGTGTTCCATCATCACTCACTTTTGGCTCCAGGATAAACTCTCCTATTCCCTTTTAAGTTAGAGCTGTCTTGTTGGTGTCCACAGTGCCAAGATGCAGTCCTGGTTTCTGCACTGTCTACACCTTCTGACCCTGTAGCAGGTGCTGACGTCAGAGCCAACCTGTTAGCACCCGAGTCCTCTGATGTACGTGTGAGCTCCCGGAAGCCTTTGCTGGCTGCAGAGCAAGAATTCTAGGACAATGCACAATGACTTAAAGCCCTGCTCTCTTCTAGCCAGGAAACTGCAATTCTCCAGGAATGACCAGAACCCTCATTTATATGGAAAAGGCATGTACTAAAACCTTCTGAGTGCCTCTGTTCTCTTAACCCTCAAGCTTAATCTATATTAAAATATCTTTATGGCTAGAAAGATGGCTCAGCAGTTACAGGCACTTGCTGTTCTTCCAGAGGACCCCAGTTCCATTCCTAGCACCCAGGTCGAGGAGCTTACAGTTGTCAGTAACTCCAGCTCCAGGAAATCCTGCACCCTCATCTGGCCTCTGTGGGCACTGCAGTCATGTACACACACACACACACACACACACACACACACACACACACACACGCACACACAGATAACACACATAAAAATAAAAGAAATATTTAATGAGGCTGTAGAGATGGCTCAGCGGTTAAGAGTGCCGACTGCTCTTGCAGAGGACCTGGGGTCGATTCCCAGTACCCAGGGAACCATCTCTAACACCCTCTTCTGACCTCCATGGCTTTGCACAAGATGGGTGCACCAACCTACATGCAGATAGTATACTCATACACATAAAAAGTAATAAAATAAAATAAAATATCCTTTATAAAAATATTTAGATATTATCTTTAATAAAACTTCCAACACTGCCTTACCATACTAGTTAATCCTGAAACTCTCTTCAGTGTGGAAGACACAAATCCTGGTTTGGCCTGAATCAAGTTCTCTTAAAAATCCAGAGGAATTCCCCAGGCTAGTGAGAGCAGCAGTATGGAGCTATGTTCCTGTTCTTTTACCACTGATAAACACTTCATGACTGGCATCCTCTGTGGAGGAAAAATACTTCTTCTTCATGGAAAAGGACCGGACTGTTACACTCGTGGGACCACTAGGAAGGAGCTGGACTTTAGAGCCACACATGGCTTCTGACATCTTGTAAGTGCAAGATCATGGGCCAGACACACTAAAGGGGAAGGCCTCACTTAAGCAGGGATTGATGGCTCTTCAAACAACGTGGCCCGGACTATAGTTTCGTGGTTGTAGGGGAGGGTTTCAAGTAGGTGACAGCGCAAATCACCACAAGTGAGACGGGGACTGGTGTTTCCTTAATCGATCAGGCAGCAGAAACAGATGGGCCATTCAAACAAGGATCAAGAGCTTAATAAAGGACATGTGGGACTCGCCACAGGCTGAGCACGGTTACCTCTCCCCCACCCCCACCTCTCCTGCCTCGCTGCCTCACCCCCAATTCATGCCTTGCAGCTCTAAGCCTCAGAGGGTAACAGGATTTGGAGATAAGGTCTTTAAAGAGGAGATTAAGTTAAAATGAGGTCGAGGTCGTTAGGGTGGGGCTCTAATCCAATCTGACCAGTGTCCTTATGGAGAAAAGGGACAGGGAACGTGTGAGCACAGAGGCTGTCTATGAAGAAGGAGCAAGACCTGCCCAGGAAAGAACTTGCCCTCCTGGACCTTGAGCTTGGACTTCAGTCTCCAGAACTAAGAAGACAAATGGTCACTGGACGAACTACCCTTCTTTGGTGTTAATGGTGGCAGCCCAGCTGAAGGGTGTAGGAATCATGGGGTCATGTAGCTGTGAATATCCAGGTTGTAACTGCCTACATGTTACCTACTACCAGAGGAGGGCGCCTTCCCAGAATTCTGCCTTGATGGAGGGGCGTGGCCAGCAAGCCATGCACAGAGAAGCCAGGACAGGCAGTACCCTGACCTTCCTTCTCTCTCTGAGTGGCACTGGGTAGGACTCCACAGTGGTGGATCCATGGATACCATTCATCCAGGTCCCAGGACTTCCTAGGATGGTTAGTTTTAACTGTCAGCTTGACACAATCTAGAATCACCTGGGAAGAATATCACAGTAGGGGTTTTTCTAGGTCAGGTTGGCCTGTGTGGATGTCTGTGAGGGACTCTCTTGAGTATGTGAATTCATGGGGAAGACCCAGTCTACTGGGTCAGCGCTGCTCCCTGGGCTTGGGGTCTGGACTGTATAACAGTGAGCAAAGTGGTGGCTGAGGTGGGGCACACACTTGTACTCTCAGCACTTGAAAAGGCAGAGGCAGGCACATCTTTGTGAGTACAAGGCTAGCTTAGGGCTATGTAGTGAGACCCTGTCTCAAAAAAAAAAAAAAAAAAAAGGTGGAGAAAGAGAGCTGGGTCCAAGCAGGCTTGTGTTCATTCTCTCTGCTCTTTATCGTGGGGATGATGTGACTCTTTTTCAAGTTCCCGCTGCCTTGAGTCCCCGCTATGTTGAACTGTAACTTGGAACTCTAAGCATTTTATCAGGGTATTTTTATCACAGCCACAGAAATGAACCCAGGATATCTCTTGAGGCAGCAGACAGCAGACAGCATGGAGTCCATGGAGGAAGTAGGCCATCAGGTGGCCACAGTCACGTGTTCTGTCCTGCAGAGCTCAGGGTTTCAGTTGGCATTGCCCTCCCACGGCCCTGTGCCTTCTGACTTTGCAAAGGGGTAACTGGGGCTCTCAGATACACAGTGGATCTGGAGCTGGAAAGATCTGCCTGGAGAGGCTGCAGAGCACTGGGCTGGCTTTTAGTAACCACGCCAACAGGACATGCTTTGAATGACATACCTAGCTCTCTGCCATGGGGCTGATGGGAAAGTCCAATAAATAAGCAGCTTTAACTGATATCTCTGGCTTCTTTCTGCAAGGAAATAAGCTTTCAGTTCATAGCCCACTCCCATTGCCTGGGGTCCTCCGCTGGGCTGACATTCCCATGGGGGACCAGGAAATTTGTGAGAACTCTCACTCTGGACTGATCTTGGACCCACTGCATCGAAGCCCTACAGGGGTGTATTCTTGCCTCTGCTCCTTTCCTGGCCCCATGACCAGGATAGTAGAAGCAGGGACAGTCAGAGGCAAAGGAGCCACACCTCCCTGGCCAGCATTTTCTGGGTCCAACTACCTCTGGCAAGCAGTTCTTTACTTCTTCAGTGTAGAAGCAAGCCCCCATGTTCAACTTTTCCCAGTGACATTTTGAAGCAGAGAGTGGGTGGGCCACTACAGTATTTTATTTCCTAACGGAAACATTTGATTCTCTTGAGCAGTAAACATAGGCTTGCCTCAGACACAGGGAGGCCGGAAATGGACTGAGGTAGCAAGGGGAGTCTCTATTTTTACCCATTGGGTTAAAGTTTCAAAAATATCCAGGGCGAGCATGCCTTCTGCTAGAAACCTGCTGACCCCGCCTCCATAGTGCAGGGACTCTTCCATCACTAGCCTCTTTACCCCTCGCTCATTGGGAGTCTCTTCTGACTGGCAAGCACATGGCTTAGCCCCAGCTCAGGGCCTTTGTACTTGCTGCACATTGTCCTTGTCAGGTTCACTCGGTGCTGAGCTGAGTCACATGGCTCCTAAAGGTGATGTGGCAATGTCAGGCCAGTGGTTTGAAATCAGTCACGTGAGGGGAATTTGCACCATGGCCATTGACATACTCTTCAAACGCCCTTTCCCCAACGCAGAAGAGATGGTGGTTCTTTCTGGTTCTGTCTTGCTTTTCGGAGTTCAGCTCAAATGCTACTTTTCTAAGAAGCCTGGGCCACACCCCAATGCTGAGTGCTGCTGTTCCTCACTACCCTGGTTCCCAGGCATGCTGTCATTGTTGCTGAGATCTGTGATGTGTCCCTTCTCCAGGAGCTCTTCAGAGCAGCCACCTGCCTCTTCCCTGACCCTGTGTGCCCAGGCCCAGCACACCACTCTCTGCACAGCGGTTGAGCTGACCCTAAGGGGCAGTGGGCTTTTTCCTCTGATCTTCTAGATCACCAGGAAAGGCATACACTGCTCCCAGGGAGAACCCAGCCTTCAAGGCAGAGATACCAAGGAGGTTCTTACCTGGAGTTCATGAGGTCATTAATTCCCCAGTGAGGCTCATGTTCTTTAGCCCCTGTCATTATGTCTTTGTGCCCATGTGCCCTTATCCCTGAATAATCCAAATATTCCCCTGGGAAGGGCACGAACCAGACTTGTTTGCTACTTACTGTCTGGTCTGAGTTCTGCCAACTGCAGGTCCGGGTGGCTGGATGCCTTCATATATTTGAAATGCGAGTGTGCATGTGTGTGTGCAGATGGCTGTGTGTGGCCAGTGGACAGCCTCAGCTGCCATTCCCCATGTGCTGCCCACCTTGTGTTTTTAAAAAGGGCCTCTCACTGGCCTTGAACCTCACAAGTAGGCTGGCTAGTCGACTTGACCAGCCAGTCCTGGGAATCTGCCTGCCGCTGCCTCCCCTTATTGCTGGGATTATAAGTTTACACCACCATGCCTGGCTCTTTTTTAAACATGGGTTCTGGAGCTCAAACTCAAGTCTCCCCTCTTGCTTGCCATGTGCTTGTCTGACTGTGCCATGTCCCCAGCCTGGCCTTTGCATTTTAATTTAACCAAAGTTGTCCACCCACACTTTTGCTTCACTCTGGGTTTGGGGAACAGGGATATAAACCAGGCTGGTGCCACCGCCACCCCGTGGGCAGGCAACGTTTTTGTGGCGGAGATGGATGTACACAGAGGATTTTATCAGGGGATGATGTGTACTTAGTGCTGGCAGCTCTGCTACAAGGTGTCCCAGGTATAAAACACACTGCAAAGGGGAGAGGGTGGGCAGGATCACCTTCAGGAGAAGATGGTGTTTGAGGCAGGCCCTGTGAGATCCACTTGCTGAGGCCCCATGTGGGCAGGGAGACCGGGCAGTCCCATGATGATTCTATAAGCCACGGGAAAATCTCTGCAGCAAGCCACCTGGCCCGAGGGTGACTCTAGCCATTTGGCTCAGGGCCAAGTGCTAGATGGGATGATGGAGGTTCTAGCAGATGTCTGGGTACACAGATGACAGCAAGGGGCAGGGAGGCCCCTGGCCCAGTCCCGGGACAATTAAAGCACCTCCCCAACCCATCCAACTGATGACACCTTTCTGTGTGTCACTGGCTAAATGGATCTCCCGGCTGAAAGTGACGCTGAGTGTGCCAGAGGGAAATCTTATAACACGGGCCTCGAGAAGCCTCGGAGTCTGCAGCCCGACACTTGAGGCTGTTGTGTGCACAGTAGGAGTCCAAGACTGCAGACTTGGAAGCATCTCTGGTAGGACACTGGCGGGGCAAAGACCCAAGTCAGCCTCAGCAACCCGGCCAAGGTGTGGCCACCCTTTCGTAGACTCCAGAGAAGGGAGGGAGGCTAGGATCTTCAGAAGCCTGCCTCTGGGAGCTCCATAGTGGCCTATAGTGACTGTCCACTTGACGGGACCTAGAGTTGCCCAGGGAAGGGGCCTCTGGGCCTTTCCATGTGGGATTATCTAGATGACCTTGACTGAGGTGGGAAGATCCATGCTAAACGTGAGTGGTGGCACTCCATGGTCTGGGGCAAGGATGGATGTAGAAGGAGCAAGGGAGCGGACCAGCAGCACTCACCGCTCCCTGTTCCATCAAAAGCTAGTACCATTAATTAATTAGTTAGTTAATTAATGTACCTTTAGTAATTTATTCACGTAAGTATATATGTATGGATGTGGGTGTGTGGGCACACGCCCTTCATGGTATGAGTGTGGGGATCATGGACAGTTTGCAGGAACTGGTTCTCTACTTCCATCATGTGGGTCCTGGAGATCAGACTCAGGTCACGGTGCTTGGCAGCAAGCCCCTCCTCCCACTGAGCCATCTCGCTGGCCCGCTCTCTTCTTTTTAAAATTTTATGTTATGCGTATGAATGTTTTGCCTGTATGTATGTAAGCACACCACATGTGTACAGTGCCCACGGAGGCCAGAGGAGGGCATCAGGTCCCCTGGAACTGGAGTTATGGATGGTTGTTAGCCATCGTGTAGGTGCTGGGAAATGAACCCAAGTCCTCTGCAAGAGCAGCCAGGGCTCTTAATGACTGAACCATCTCTCCAAGCCACCCTCCCCAACCCCACTTCTTTTTTTTTTTATTATTATTTATTTTTGTATGTGTATGAATGTATTGTCTGCATGCAGGTCTGTGCACCCGTGTCGTGCAATGCCGCGGAGGTCAGAAGAGGGTCTCGGATTCCCCTGGAACTGGAGTTCTCCTGGAATTGGAGTTACAGACGGTTCTTAGCCGCCATGTGGGTGCTGGGGATTGAACCCGGGTCCTCTGCAAGAGCGTCGGCGCTCTTAACCGCTAGGCTATCTCTCCAGCCCCCAACCCCACTTCTTGATTGTGAGTGTAATGTGGCCAGCTGCCTCAGATTCCTGTCCATATGGCTCTGCTAGGATGGACTGTAACCTCAAACTGTGTGCCACGGGAAACCCTTACATTGCTTTTATCAGAGCATTGTATCGCAGTCACAGGGAAAGTTAACTAACACGACCTTGTGTTGCTCTCCTGCACTGGAAGTGTGCTTTGGAGAGCTGCTTCTCCGTTGAGTTGGATGAACTGGATGCAGAGAGATCTCGTGGAAGAAGGTGGGGCGCACCAAGGTGAGACATCGGTGTGACTCATTCCAGACCACAGTCTCAACAAAGGAAAAGTTGAATTTCACCATAGCTTAAGAGTGGGGGTCCTTGGATCAAAACTGAGGTTTATACACAGACCCCTTTAAACCAACATTCTTCCGTGGACTGAAGTGTTTGGGGTCACTGACGTAGAGGTGGTAGGAAGAAGCAGGGAGGGGAGGCCATGCAGGTACTGGGGTGTGTGTGTGTGTGTGTGTGTGTGTGTGTGTGTGCGTGTCTCAAGATGTATCTGAAGCACTTACAAGGCCCCGAGAGAGGAAAACACAAATCAACAGGAAAGCAGCATTCCAAACAAACCTTTCCACTGCGGTATTTACTCTCCAAGACAACAGAGACTATGAAATATAAAGAGAAGGGCTATGGACATGGCTTAGTGATTAAAACACTTGCTGTGTGAGTGTAAGAACCAGAGTTTGGATCCTCAGAAACCAATATAAATGCTGGGTGAGCATGGCGATCTGCCTGTAAGTCCAACATCAAATAGCTGATCCCCTGAGCAAGTCGGGTAGAGAGACTAGCTGTATCAGTGAGTGCGGGGTTTGATTGAGAGAGCCTGCCTCAGGGAGTAAGGCGGAAGAGTGATGGAGGATGATTCCCATTATCAACCTTGGCCTCCAGTGCATATGCACACATGTGTGTACATATGCACACACGTGCAAATGTACACACACACACACACACACACACACACGCACACACACAAATGGATTACCACCTGGGACCAGGAGCCTTCTGTCCACTGTCAGGCACAATGGCTTGTCCCCTGCTCCTGAACCTTCCCCCTGTCTCCCACTACCTGTCGAGGACTCTACTTGTCCTGAACTCCTGAATGGCCAGGAGGATCTCTCAAAGTGGGGTCCTGACCAGCCACATCAGTGTCACCTGGGAGCCTCTGGGAGCCGAGACTCTCATGCTGATTTAGACCCAGCCCATGTACCTGCCCCTCTCACTGTGACAGGTACAGAGAAAATCTACTTTCTTACAAAAATTCCAAGTCCATGCAGTTTTATGAACTCTACTCCTCATGAGTAACAGAGCTTTAGATGTCCTCACCCTACCTGTCTGCTGCTCTGCATCACTTTTCTTCAGAGAGTAGCCACTGTGCTGTTCCATCCATCCATCCATCCATCCATCCATCCATCCATCCATCCATCCATCCATCCATCCTATATCATCTATCCATCCATCTGTCCACCCAGCATCTGTCTGTCTATCTATCATCTATCAACCTATCTTTTATTATTTCTTTATATCTATTTATTCATCATCTTTCTACCACCTATCGTTCCCCATCATATATCTAATCTATATGATTTATCTATCAATCATCTACCTATCTCTGTCATCTTTCAATCCATTCATCATTTCTATCTCTCTATCTCTCTATCTCTCTATCTATCTATGTATCATGATCTATCTATCTATCTATCTATCTATCTATCTATCTATCTATCATCAATCATCTATCTTCTTTCATTTATCTGAATGTATCATCCTTTCTATCTGTCATCCATCTACCTATCTGCTATCCATATTCTATGTGTCTTTCCTCTGCCATCTATCTCCTATCCTTCATCTATCATCTAGTACTTATCTTTCATCATCTACCTATCTCTCTATCTTCCCTATATCAGGCCGTAAACCTCAAATATGTAATAGTATTTATTTAAATAAAATATATGTATTATCCTGATGAAAGGAGTGTTGTCTATATTTCAACAAGAAAAAGTAAGAGAGAGATCAAGATAGAGAAAGAGACAGAATGAGAGAATTTATGAGATAGGTAGGATAAGACTCAGCTACCTGGGTTTATCAAACCTTCTAGAAGATTTAGAAACATGCTTCAGTTGGAGAACCCTTGGTCTAGGGGTAGATGGTTCCACCCTAGGAGGCAGGAAACGCACTGCACCATCTCAACAGGTCGCTCACCCAGATCCTCTTCTGGCCCTGTCTGGCCCTTCTTCCTGGATGACTGGCTCCACTAGGCCACCCTCTGCCTCACTTTGCGCCCAGCCATGCTGACCACCGAAGCCCTGCTTCCCCTTCTCTGTTGGCACAGGCCGTCCCCTCTGCCTGCAGAACCTCACCCATGCTGGTCTCCAGCCATGACGACCACTGAAGCCCTGCTTCCCCGTCTCTGTTGGCACAGGCCGTCCCCTGTGCCTGCAGAGCCTCACCCATGCTGGTCTCCAGCCATGCCGACCACTGAAGCCCTGCTTCCCCTTCTCTTGGCACAGGCTGTCCCCTCTGCCTGCAGAGCCTCACTCATGCAGAGCCTCACTCACTCCAGCCACTTTGGGACTCGGCATACTGACTCTCTGCAGGCCTGAGAGCTCTGGGGGTGAATGCTACTTTGTCACCTGCTCTCTGCTTCCCCTGCCACCTCGGGGAGGCTCAGCAGCCAGAATGAACAGTGCTCAGACCCCGGGGAGAGGAAGAAGAGCGAACGGTTCTGGAACCTCTCCAGATCTCAGGTTCACACAGCAGGAGCTTACTCAGTACGAGTAGCAATTTAAGAATACCCTGCATGCAGAATGAACTTAGCAGCTAAGGGAAAACTGAATTATGTATGACGCGTTGTGTATGAGTGCGTCTCTTGGAAGGCTTTTTACAGTCTTCACCAAAACAAGCAGGATTTACAAACAGATGTTCAGGATCACACCTCTCATATAAATCAAGGTTTGTGGGCTACAGTGGGGAGGAATGGAACCCCTAAAAGCTGAGGCTTGTGATGGGAAGTGGTGCGAAGCGGGCGGGAGCTGGGAAAGACGGGCACTGCCAAGCAGCCGGGGAGGCACGCCCTGCCGTCTTCCTCCTCCACCTCTTTCCTTTCCTGTTTCCTTCCTTCCCTCCCTCCCTCCCTTCCTTCCTCCCTCCCTCCCTTCCTTCCTTCCTCCCTCCATCCCTTCCTTTCTTCCTCCCTCCCTCCCTTCCTTCCCTCCTCCCTCCCTTCCTTCCCTCCTTCCTTTCTCCCTTCCTCCATCCCTTCCTCCATCCCTTCCTTCCCTCCCTCCTTCCCTCCCTCCCTCCCTTTCTTTCCTTTCTATGTATACAGATGTATGCACGCCATAGTCAGGTGCAGAAGTCAGAGGACAACTGTCACATGCTGATCCTCACCTACCAGCTTGTCAGAGGTCTCTGTGTTTCCTGCTTCTCTGCGTGCTCCAGGCTAGATGGTCCTAGAGCTTCTGTCTGATCTACTGTCTCCACCTCCTGTCTACTGTCTCCACCTCCTGTCTACTGTCTCCACCTCCCGTCTACTGTCTCCACCTCCCGTCTACTGTCTCCACCTCCCGTCTACTGTCTCCACCTCCCGTCTTGCCATTGGAGTTCCGTGATTACAGATGCTTTTTACCTGGGTTCCGGGGGATTTGAACTTAGGTTGTCAGGCTTGTGCAACAAGTGTTTTTACCTACGGAGCCATCTTTCCAGCCCCCTCCATCCCTCTTTTATAATAATTCCAGGGCAGGATGTGTCCTGTTGGGAACCGGCCTTCCTACTGATGACTCATGAGTGCTAGGTTCAGTCAGTCAGCTTTCTAACAGCAAACAGCAAAAAGATCCACAAGGCCAGCTGGAGCAATCCCAGGGCCACCCTGTCGCAGTCTTGGATTTTCAAATCTCTTAATCTCTACCTGGTAGTATGTGTGTATGGGGACAGGTGTCCAAACATTGATTGTTGTTCAGTGAAGGACAAAACAATAGAATGAGAACATTGTGCTAGAAAATTCTAGAAAGAAATTCAGACACACCTCTTCTCCCAAAGGACATTGTCATTTAATCCAAGAGAATACAGGGATCTCATTAAATTTAATGGTCTAAACCTTCAGGGGTAAGAGAGTGTGGGATTGAGTCCCAGCACTCAGAAAGCAGAGGCAGGCAGATCTCCACGAGTTGAAAGACAACCTGGTCTACACAGTGATTTTTAGGCCAGCTGGGGTTACAGAGAGACCCTGTCTCAAAACAAACAAAACAAAACAAAACAAAAAAAACCAAACAGCACACAAACAAACCCTTTCACCATAAAGATGCTGTCCACCATCTCCTCTATAAGATGCAGACCCTCACTGCCCCTGCAGTATGAGTGGGTTCTTGGGGACCTTGGGCATGTCAGCATAATTCTCCAGTTCTGACTTTTTAGTGGGAATTGGCCTGCCTCTGTCTTCCCAGAGCTGGGATAAAACTGCAGCAGCACGCCAGGCTTTTTACGTGGGTTCTAAGGATTGCATAGCAAGTACTTTACCGACTGAGATGTCTCTCCAGTTCTAGTCATCTTGATAAATAAGTATATATGTTGCATACACATCTGTGTAATTGTGTATACACACACGGACTCACCATGTGGAAACTCCTTGTGTCTTGCTTGGCTTGCTTATTGACACAGTGGTCATAGTTAATGAACCCATACACCATTTGGAGACATGTAGACACAAAGTGCAAGATCAGGGGATTTCTCCCTTACTTGAAACTTGAACACACTGAGCTATCCATCAATAGTCAAAAAAAAAAAAAAAAATCCCCAAAGCGTTAACATTCAGTTAAATGGCTAAGTCAGCACTAGTCACTCAGAGAAGCAGTCCCTAGTCATGACTCAAAATTATATATTTGCCTTTAATTGCCATATCATTATCTCTATACACCTGAGATAGAAATGTAAATTCAATATTAGCTACTCAAATATGTATTTGTTTTCTAAGTGGCCTTCTCTAGTGAACGACTCTGCAAAATTAGAAAGAGTACTAACAGGTCCGGGTGAGGAATAGCCAGCTATTACAACATGTCTATGAATCACTAGGTAGGTATACCCTGTGCATAGGCAGGCTGGGCAGGGTGGGGGGCAATTATACAAAACTGAGATAAATCCCAGTAAGGTCTTTGGATTTGGCTTTCTTGAGTGAATTATGGGTCTGTGAGTTCTGGGTGGAGTGTTTATTAAGGGAGCTGAGTGGTGGGTGGGTGACAGGGGCTCTGGGGTGCTAAGCAGGGGTGACCCATTTATTTATGTTATTTCTGTATGTCCAATGGCATTGGACAATGCTGAAATGTGACCGTCCTCTCTTAAGAGAAACTGGAGACAGGGTTCAGGTCACCCCAAATCAGTTGTTTGAGTCACAGATTATTTTGGTGACAGAAGGGGTTTGTCACAAACTGCCATCTCAGGTTGTCATGTAGAACTCTCAGCTGGAGCCAGGCATGGTGGTGGATGCCTTTAATCCTAGCATTTGGGAGGCAGAGCCAGGCAGATCTCCGTGAGTTCAAGTCCAGCCTGGTCTACAGAGTGAGTTCCAGGCCAGCTGGGACTAAAGGGAGACCCTGTCTCAAAAATACCAAAAAAAAAAACAAAAAACAAAAAAAAAAAACAAAAAAAACAAAAAAACATAGAGCTCCCAGCTAGGTCTTCATGTCAATACCTAAATGAGGTGGATCTTCACATTCCCTGACATCTATTCCAGTTTAGCAGCCTCCTTAAATCCAGGGCTCCCCAGTAAAAATACCCAATGGGTCATCTCAGGTTCATTGTTACGTGGAATTATACCGAATATATCTTTTTATAGGGCTGTGTCTATTACGAGCATTTGAAAGCTAGAAGACAAGAAAGAAGCCAGCCACCCCACAGATGCATAATTCATGAGGACAGAAGCCACCGTGTGACAAGCCTGAGGATGAAGTGAGTGGCCCCTTCCATTTCTTCATGGAGGGAGACCATTTACCTGATAGTAGAGATGGCAGAGTCGCTGCAGCACGTTGCTTTGCTGGTAAAGAGCGATATCTGCAGCCACAGAGCGGTGTTTAGGAGTTCCGTCTGCCTTGGAAGGGGGTGGCTTCTGTCACCCCATGAATGATGCCAGAGGCACGTGACATCTGTGACACTCCATGGAAGGAGAGCATCCGCCCCAAATGCAGTCCCTCCCCTTAGTGCCAAAGGCTCAGGTATGCCTAGAGCACATTCTGCTCCCTGCTGTCTGGGAGTCTCAGGACGCGCTGAGCACTGGTGGTGGAGCTTCAGTGCATCGCCAGGGTCAGAGTGGACACTTGAGGACAGGACATCCCTCCCTGGTTCTGGGGAGATGTGATTGGCTGACACCCCAGGCCCTGCACCGACTCCTTTCTCCTCTTAACCACTCTAGCTTTTCTCTGTGGGATAACACCTGTTTCGTCTATCGGCCTCTACTGGACCCCAGCCTCCAGAACACAACCCTCCTGTAGCCAACACGCCAGCCAGAGTGATTCCACACCTCTCACATGCTCTAGCAGCTCCGTCCAGCACACAGCAGAGGCCCATGGTACAGCCAGGACAGGAGGGGAGTTTCACCCTGGTGTGGACGTCACATGGCTGGATCCTGAGCAGGTCTGCATAAGTTTTAGAAATATTATACCCAAGGGGCTGGAGAGATGGCCTAGCGGTTAAGAGCGCCGACCGCTCTTGCAGAGGTCCCGGGTTCGATCCCCAGCACCCACATGGCGGCTGAGAACCGTCTGAAACTCCAATTCCAGGAGAACTCCAGCTCCAGGGGAATCCGACGCCCACTTCTGACCTCCGCGGCATTGCACGACACGGGTGCACAGACTTGCATGCAGACAGTACATTCGTACACATACAGAAATAAATAAAAAATTAATAAAAAAAAAAGAAATATTATACCCAAGCCCCAGCACCTATTCACACCCACCAACTGTTGACATTAAAAATATTGTATTTATTCTTTTTATTTTATGTATATGAGTGTACTGTGCAATGCCCACGGAGGTCAGAAGAGGGCATCAGAGCTCCTGGAACTGGAGTTACTGATGGTTGTTAGCCATTATGTAAGTGCTGGGATTCAAACCTGGGTCCTCTGTAACATCAGTTAATGTTCTTAGCCAACTTTCCAGTCCCCCCTTGGCATTTTTAAAAAGAGAAATTAATCTTGTCCAAATGCCTCATCTCCATTGTTACAGGGAGTAAGGCTGCATATTCTTCATGCCTTCCTCTGCAAAGAGTAGCAAGTAACGGCATGCGTGAACTGGGAGGCAAGATGCTTAACATTCAGTTTCCTTGGCTCAGCTCTGGTGTGTGTGAGCTGACAACTGGGGAGCTTCCTTCTTCTGCTAAATTTCCTCGATGAAGAAGAAATGGAATTAAGGAATCCCATAGAACAGACTCTCCCCAGCTGCCATCCCTGAATGCTGTTCTATGTACTTGTGTCTTATGCCTGCCTGGCCTGTACTCTAATTATTTGTATCCATATTGATTTTTCCTTCTGGACACTGAAAGGAAGAAATCTCATCTTATGCTTCCTGGTATTAACCCTGGGGCAGACACTGTCAGACGTGTGATGGGTATTTGTGGTTCATTCTATAGTTCCACACTGAGCATCTGTTCTGCATCTGGCCCTGGGAACATGTGCATGTGTATGTATATTCATGTGTATATGTGTATGTACAAGTGTGTGTATATGTTAGCATGTTTTGTGTGTGTGTGTGTGTGTATGTGTGTGTGAACCTCCAAGCCTTGAAAAGATCTCAATAGTCCATACAGGGCAATATTTCTTGTTTAAAAATATTTTAATTAATTAATGAATTAATTAATCAATGAGACAAGACCTCCCTGTAGCCCCAGATGGCCTGCAACTTGCTATGTAGACCAGGCTGGCCTCCATCTCACAGAGATCTACATGCTTCTGCCTCCTGAGTGCTGGGATTAAAGGTATATCCTACAAAGCCCAGCTAAGATTTATTATTTTTAATGAGTATGTGTGTGTTTGTGTGAGAGTATGGGCATTCGAGTGTGGGTATGCACAGAGGCCAGGAGACCAGGAGACAGTGTCAGAAACCCTGGAGTTACAGGAGGTTCTGAGCTGCCCGATGTCAGTGCTGGGAACTGAACTCTCGTCCTCTGTGAGGGTGCTATTCACTCTTAACCACTGAGCCATATCTCCAGCCTTTTAACCAATGAAGAAACTGGTCCAGTGAGAAAAAGTGCCTGTGGTCTCACAACTGGACCCAGGCCCACATAAGGTTCTTGCTTCCTGTTAACAAGGACACAACCAGGAAAATGGCAACATATCGGTGGGCAGGTTTTTTTTTTCCCAGAGGATGGGTATGAAGACTAGGAAGAGCGGAGAGCAGGGACCCAGAGCTACAGAGGATTCTCAGAAGAGTCTCCTCTGTTGTCGGCAGTGGCAGAACCAGACCAGGAATAATGATATTTTCCAACATGAGTGGTGCGAGTAGCAGCAGAATTGCATGCTGGGAACTGGTGAGTCCTTTCAGTTCAAGTGGCAGGACGCCAAGGCTGTGCCGTCCTGTCAGGGAGAATACCACAAAGCCCTAGTTCAGTGTGCAGGCACAGGGCCATTACTCACACCAGTGTCCAACTTCTGCTTTGGGGTTTGCATCATTAAAACCAAAGAGCAGAGTTTGCTTTACACCCTGAGCCCCACGAACATGCAGAGAAAGTTCTTGAACTCACTATTGCATTGGTAACTCACCAGAGTCTCTCACCTTCCAAGGGCACCTGCTGTTCTGGCTGGAGAAGCTGGGATAGGCAGCGATGGCTGACTTCCAGTGCCAAACCCCAGCCTCCCGGCAAGAGCCAAAAGCTTCATCACTGAAAGCTTCGCCACCAAGTGGAATTTGTTTGTATCTCTATCCTCACCTTCTCTGCTTCAGTCCTAACCCCTGGCCAGGACCATCCGGAAGTTCTTCTAATAGACTTTTTGTTTCTTGCCTCCTGCTGCCACTGAGGCTGCCTGGGGCACCCCTTTCAGCTTCTCTACCCAGTGAATCCAGACCCATCCTTTCTAACATAGTTCAGTTGTCGGTACCTATATACATGTGCCCTTTCTTGATCCACTTCAACCCCACACTCAGCTAGAGAAGCTTCCATCTCCTGACACGGCAGGTGCTCAATACCAGCTCCATGAACTTGGCTCATGTCCCCCTCAGTCCAGCACTACCAAATGCCCCCACTGAGATGGTGAAAGAATTAGCCAAGCACTCAAAAGGTTTCCTTTAGCAACCTCAATTCATGGGCTGGAATGTGGCTCGGTTGGTAGAGTGCTTGCTCAGTAGACAGGAAGCACTGGGTTCCAGGCCCAGCACTGCTTATGCAGCAGAACCAATCACAGTGCTTGGGAGGTGGAAGAGGGAGTATCAGGAGTTCAAGGTCATCCTGGGCTACATGAGATCCAGTCTGCAATAAAACCCACCTCGATGGAAATAAGGCTATTGTAAATGCTGCAAACTGCAGCGTAAATTGATCAATATGCCGGTCAGAATGGAGCGAGGATTGCCTTCTAAACTCAGCAAGCCAGCTATTCCCAAACGGTCCTGACGAGTCTCCAGGCACCTCTTACTGAGCTAGGACTCTTGGGGAGAGTTCTTTTCCTGGTGCCTGCAGGGAGTTCCGTATAAAATGGAAAGAAAAAGCCACCTGCCCAGGGGCGGAAATGGCCTGGTTAATAAGCTTTGCCTGCATGAAGGCTTCCCCCCTTTCCCTCCTCCTTGGCAGTAGGAGTCCAAAGGGAGCCTAGAGACCACTTCCACTTCCACAGACTCCCATCCAGCAGTAAGAGATGTGTTCGTGCCAGCAGTTCCAGAGACGCACCCGAGACTGCCGGGTGGGAGCTGATGGGGGTCTCTAAGTGAAAGGAAGAGAGGGTTGACCTCCGGTGCTGCCCCTGTTAACTGTTGACCCTCACTGGGCCTCAGTTTCTTCTGCAATAACCAATGAAATGGGAATAATAGTGACCCTATGGAGCTATGGCCCATTGAATACATGTGTACATATACATATGCCGCACCTGGCATTCATCGATGGTAATTCCCAGCTTGGATTTGTTTAAAGTAAGCCAGAAACAGCTACTCGCAGAGCTGTGTAGCTCTTCGTCCTGCCTGTCATCTTTTGTGTGTTTTGATTGGATCTAATTGAACTTTTTTTTAAAGCAATTTACTCCTACGAAATCTTCATTTGAATTTCATTAAATAACCCTAACTTTACCCTGGCCTCATTAAGTCACTTTATAGGTGACAGCAACAGCCTGGGGGATAATCACAAGGCCCTTTAGCTAGCCAGTGGCAGTGCCTGGGGAGGTGGGGTCCGCTGTAGAGAGCACCCTGGGGCCCTGGGCCTAGGTCCTCATTCCCAAGGGTTAGCAAGCTGGGCTTTAGAAGATGCTCTGCTGAAGGTTGAGCTCAGGATCTCCCTTACGGGGCAGGCTGCAAGAGCCACACCCCCAAGGGAGTTCATACCCCAGTGACTGATGGGAACTAGCCTATATATGACATGGTTTGTGGGACCCCAGGGTGGGAGACTTAGAGGCATGCTTTGTATTGGCTCCTGCAGTTTTCCAAGAGGGGATTAAGCTCTGACTCCCACTGTGGTTAAGTGACTTAGAAATGGATCTTTCAGGGTCTGTCTTGTGTTTCCTGTCTCATCCTCTCTGAGCCCAGCTTATCAGGTGTCATTCAGATCAACCATGTGCCCTGGGATCCTTGACTCAGTTTGTTTCTAAGTGAAGCAAATGAAGAGAACTTCTGTTTTTACATTTTTATTCATTGTCATTTTTATTTCATGTGTCTGAGTATACTGCCTGGATGTGCGTTAAGTGCACCCGTGTCACGCAATGCCCATGGAGTCAGAAGAAGGTCATCTACAAGAGCAGTCAGTACTCTTAACCACTGAGCCATCTCCCCAGTCCCCAAGAACTTTTGATTATAGGTTTTACTCTGAGAAGTGGGGATGTAGGACAATGTGGCACTTTAGTTACATAATGGTCATTTATAGATAATCCCACCTGTGACAGACTGAACAACAGTCCCCAAAGATGTCCTCAGGGGGCTCCCCAAAACCTAGGGATATGGTAGTATGCATTCTACTAGGGACTCTGCAGATGAGATTAAGTACCTGGAGATGAGCCTGAAGCCTCAGTAGACCCACAGGGTGTCGGCAAAAGGGTCCAGGAAAGGCCAGAGAGGAGGCCATGTGACAACTGAGGCACAGCCAGAGGGAAGAGATGCTAGATCATTCACCTGGAAGGCAGAAGAAGGAGCCACAAGCCAAAGAAAGCACCTGGCAGCCTTTAGAAACGAGACATGTCCAGGGGCCTCTGACATCTCCATTCTGGCCCCATACGACTTATCAATCATACCTTCTGGTCTCCAGAAAAAGAAAGGACCTGTGTGGTTTACAACCACCTTGCTGGTAATAGTTGGATCTGGAATGGTCTCTAAAGGCTCACATGATCCTCAGCCTGTGGCATTATGGGAGGTGGTGGGCCCTTCAGGAGATGGAGCCAGGAGGGAGGAAGTGAGGTCGCTGGGTACCTGCTCTTGGAGAAGATATTGGCCCCATGTTCCTCCCTCCTCTCTGCTTTCTGGCCACCATGAGGCAAACAGGCTTCCTTCTTTATGTGTGCCTACCACGATGCCCTGGCACTGCCACAGGCCCCAAAGCAACTGGGCCAACAGACCATGGTTGACCTCTGATGTCATGAGACACACCTTTCTTTCAAGGAGCACAGTCATGCAATGCTAATGATAACTAACAAATCCTTACATCAATTTCCACTGGATTCAGTTTCTCCTATTTTGCATATGGGAAAATGGTCATTCAGTGGTGGAATGGTTTATGCCTGGAGGAAGAGCTGCTGAGAGCTAGAGCTGGAGTCAAATCCAATCTGTCCAACCCTGAATCAACCGAGTCTCCATCACACAATCCCCGCCCAATTCTAAGAGGCAGACTTGCTATGCTACCACCCTGAGGCTGGTTTATCTGGGGTCGCCAATGGTCCTTAAAAGGATTACTAAGAAAACAGCTACATCAATGAGACCTTGCAAGGATGTGAAGAGAAATGTATGAGTGTGGTCCTCAGCTAATGCACACCTTGTTCCATAAGTAATACACCTGCTTAGACTCAGCCCAAGAGAGGCTCAGTAATTCTATTCCAGAATAAAGCAGGGTTTACAAAGCATCAGAGCACTGGTCTCATATTTTAGAAGTGGGTAAGAGAAATGGAATTGATGCTTGAATGTCAATCTTCAGTCAGTATGTAGCTTGTCTGTATGTGTGCATGTGTGTGAAGTTGATGCTGGGAGTTTCCTCTAATCACCTTAATTTTTGAGGCAGGGTCTCTCCCTGAACTCAGAGCTCACCAATTAGCTATGCTGCCTGGCCAGCAAATCCCAGGGATTGTCCATCTTCACCTCCCCAGTGCTGGGATTAAAAACACATGTGTTAGGGGCCGGAGAGATAGCCTAGCGGTTAAGAGTGCCGACTGCTCTTGCAGAGGACCAGGGCTCAATACCCAGCACCCACATAGTGGCTGAGAACCATCTGTAATTCCAATTCCAGGAGAACTCCAGTTCCAGGGGAATCTGAGACCCTCTTCTGACCTCCGCGGCATTGCACGATAAGGGTGCACAAACCTACATGCAGACAGTACATTCATACACATACAAAAATGAATAAAATAAAAAACAAACAAAACAAAAGAAAAAACAAAACAAAACAAAAAAAACACATGTGTTAAAAAAACTCACATGTGTTGCACAGGAGTGTCTTTTTTTTTTTTAATTTATGTGTATGAATGTATTGTCTGCATGTAGGTTTGTGCACCCGTGTCGTGCAATGCCGCGGAGGTCAGAAGAGGGCATCGGATTCCCCTGGAACTGGAGTTCTCCTGGAATTGGAGTTACAGACGGTTCTCAGCCGCCATGTGGGTGCTGGGGATCGAACCCGGGTCCTCTGCAAGAGCAGTCGGCGCTCTTAACTGCTAGGCTATCTCTCCAGCCCCAGGAGTGTCTTCTTACAGAGGGATGCTGTCTTCCCAAGCTTGGTTGCAGACCTTGCCTATGATAAGCACAGCTGAGCTTGTTAACTGTACATAGCCTAGAGAGAAGGAAGGGAAGGGAGGAAGGCAGGGAGGGGCAGGGAGAGTCACGGGATCCTTGCCAACCATCCAGTCCACCCTAGACACACACGGTACTGGGGAGTGGGCAAGGGTACACAAGCTGGGGAAACCTAGGGGAGGGTCTCTCCTTATTTTCCTTATGTGGGCTGTAGAGAAGCCACCATCCATCCTGGGATGGAGAATTTCCTTTGCAGCCCTGTAGGGGGAACACCCACATTCCTGCAAGAAAACTATCACCCACTGCGCTGTAAATAAGCCCAGTAAACTCGCTGTTTTCCCAGACAGCAGTTTGGTGAGATTGTACCTCGGTTTGACCTTGGGACCAAGAGAGGAGCAGGTGGACACTGTTCACACACTCTCAGAAGAAATTTTGGCTACCACATACCACACCCAGATTTTTATGTGTTTCTGGGGGATCAAACTAAGATCCTTGTGCTTGCAGGGCAGGCACTCTGTTAACGGAGCCATCTCCTCATCCCTGTATCTTTAATTAGTATGTATTTTATTGAGTTCCTACTATGTGCTAGGCATCCAAAGAATAAGTAATAGGAAAGAAAACTGGGTGATGCTGAGAATGCAGGATAGGAGAGAGAGCATATATTCACACGGCAATGGCTGGGAGGACACAGGATGAGGGCTAGCTTTCTAAGTCTGGGAGCTTTTCCTGTGGTCCCCTGGACTAGGTGGTGTGTTAGGAGCTGAGGAGGAGAGGAGGCACTTTATGCCATGAAGGAACTTGTGATTTAGTGACATTAACAAACAGGTAGTGAACAGGTGGTGCATTCTCTTTGTGTACATATTAGACAGATATTTACCGAGTACATTCTGTGTTTCAAAACAGCCAACAGTCTGTACAGATAAGATAAGCAAGAAACAGCAGAGGCTGCAGGGAAGAGAGCAGCCAGAGCTGCTTGGAAGATTCCAGAAAGCCCAACTGAGACCAAAAGCACCTTGAATTGAGATCAAAATGCTTAGTAGCGCCCCCATGTGGACAGTGAGTGGAAAATCTTCTCACTGCGCCTCAGAATTCACATCTCATTAATATAATCTTTGCATCTGACTGGCTCATCTCCTCTGAGGCAGGTGAAGACTGTCAAATCCCAACAACTGAGTTTTAATTACAGTGTTTCTTGTTTCCTTGCACTTCTGGGGGCAATGCAACACCCAAGCAATTAACTTTGCCTGCTTCTCCCAGGTCCATCCCCTCCCAGTGGCAGCTCCAGGTCCCCAGGAAGGGGCCGGGGGTCCCAGATAAATGGCTTTCCACTCACATTCCCAGCCCATCATACTTTCTGCAGGCAATTTCTCTCCTATCTGATAGGAAGCTCGAAGTGTGTCAGAGATAACAGAGCTTTAAAACAGCCAAGGGAAATATAAACACAGATGTACTTTCCGGGCTCTGGTACCCACAGTTCTGGGGAGAGATGGACTGAGGATTTCTAACTAATTACCACAAGACCAGTTCCCATGCAGGGGAACAGGGCTGACAGTGACAGCTGACTCTTCTTACACCACACATCTTGAAAAAGGTGGTAGGTAACATCTACCCTGAGTCCACACCTCTGCATTTTGAGGTCTCTTTCTTGGGTCTAGAATATTTATGAACATTTATACGGTTTCAGGACTGTGTGATTGTATGTTTTTTAAAATTGTGTGTGTGTGTGTGTGTGTGTGTGTACAGCAGCTTTATTCAGATAGCCTCTAAATTGGAACCAGTGCAAATGTCCATCAACCACAAACACATAAACAAACTGTAGTCGATCCATATGGCTTAATACTCTTTGGCTATAAAAATGAACAAACGTGCTATAGAAACGCACAGCTGCTTGGGCGAGTCTCAAAACAATTTTTGCAGAGCCAAAGCAGCCTCGTAGGAAGACACAGACACTGTAAGAGAAACACATGCGAAGTTCCCTGTGAGGCAAAGGAAACTGACAGCTCAGGTGTCTCAGGAGTCCCCTATAGCAACAAGCCCCATGCACAGGTTCGGTAAAGGGTTCATGCCAGCAGCATGGACATCTGGGGCCCTGGTCCAGCACTGCCTGGTACTGCTCACAGCTTACTTCCACCATATTCAGCTCCCAGTCATTGGAGTCAGCAGCTGAGAGTCAGGCGCAGACCCTGCAATGTTGTAGACTTGGCTCTCCACATCCTTCTCTCTCTTCCCAATTGGAAGCAGGCTCCAGAAACTCCCCTCATAATTTCTGGGGCTTGGATGTCTTCCTCTCTGTATGAAGACATTGGAAAGTGATTTCCAATTCTTCCAGGAAGGAACCCTGGGGAAAGTTGCCAAGCTTCCTGGTGGGCACCTGTCATCCTAAGGGCCAAGGTCTGAGGATACACCCCTGGGTGCCTTAGATCCTGTCATCACTTCTCAAGAATTCTTGGATTCTATTCCTATGCTACAAGGCAATGAGGCCTAAGGCTGGTCTCCTGGGAGAGTCATTTAAGAGCTGGTCAATTCTGACAGCTTGGATGCATCATTTAGATTAATGATGGACACACTTCTGCTTTTCCAAAGGGAGTCTCGGGTATCACCATTTAAGTACTAAGAACCACCTTAACTTAACCAGTGGCCAGATCCTCTCCAAATAAGTCATTTCATTATCATCACAAAACCCTTGAACTGAGACATCAGAGTTGGATTGAACAGAGTCCAGGCATTGGGTTCCGACAGACTTGGGCTTAGGTTTCAGCTTGGCCAGTGCCCTGTTAAGATATTTAATCCAGTAGGTTTGGGCATATTCATAAATTTGTGCAGCCTTCACTATGGTCTTAATTTCTTTTCCTGTAACTAGGACAAAATATCTCAACAAAAAACAACATAAGGGAGAAAGGTTTATTTGGGGGCACAGTTTGAAGGTGTGACCCATCATGGTGGGGGGGTCAGGAGCAGGAGCTTCAAGTGGCTGGTTACATCACACCCACAATCAGGAATCAGAGAGTGACATCCTGATGGATACGTGTGCTCAGTTTACTTTATCCACTTCAAGACTTTAATTTATTATTTTTATTTTGTGTATGAGTGCATTGTCTACCCGAATATAAGTGCACTCATGTTGGGCGATGTCCATGGAGGTCAGAAGAGGTCACTGGATCTCTTGGAACTGGAGTTACGGATGGTTATTAGTCACTGTGTGGGTGTTGGGAGCCAAACCTGGGTCCTCTGCAAGAACAGCCAGTGCTCTTAATCATTGAGCCATCTCTCCAGCCCTTATGTTCCTTTTATATGGCCCAAGATCCTAGCCCAGGGAGTGGTGGTACCCACAGCGAGTGGGTATGTCCACCTCAGTTAACTTAATCTAATCCTTCATAGGTATGTCCAGAGGCTAAATAATCACTACGGTGCTGGGAGCTTTGTCTGGTAGGTGATTCCAGCAGAATTCTGTGAAGCCGGTGATTAATATTAACCATCATAACCACTATAGAGTTTCAGAACATTTTCATCAGTGCCAGGAAGTTCTGAATCTACTAGCAGTTCTGCTCTTGTCACCCTGTCCCCCGGCAGCCACTCACCTGCGGTCTGTCTCTATGGACTTGTCAATCCTAGACACTCCCTATGCACAGATCTGTACAACATGTGGTCCTTTGTGTCATCCAGCCAGGCTTTGCAAAGTCCTCTGCTTCATAGTGTGTGCCACAACTGCATTTCTCTTTAATCGTCAACTATTATTTTATGGTCTGGACGCACCAGTTTGGCCCATCCATTCTTCAAGGCATAGACAGACACTTGAGTCATCTGTCTTTTGGTTTCTAACCATGATTTTCTTCAGTGGTCTCTATCCCCATTGTAGGATGGCAGAGTGGCACGATGCTTTCTATTACAATCAATGTCAAGGTCATTGACATTGCATGTAAAAGACAAGTGTGCCTAACCTCAAGCTCAGTCAACTTCTCAACACAAGACAAAAAGGACCAGCATTCTGCATTTTCCTCCCTCCCTTCTCACCTTCTTCCTCTTTGTGTATATGTGTGTGGTGTGCATACCTGTGCATATGTGTGTTCATATATATATATGTGGGCACAATGTGTGTGTGTGTGTGTGTTGATCTTGGGTGTTTTTCTCGATCAATCTCTATCTTATGTATTGATGCAGGATCTTTCACTTAACCCAGAGCTCACTGTTTTGGCTTGGCTAGTGTGGCCAGCCAGCTTGCCCTGGGAATCTCTCATCTCCTTCTCCTGGGTGCTGGGATTTCAGGTTGGCTGCTATGCCCAGGTGGCTTTTATGTGGGTACTGAGGTTCTGAATCCCAGTATTGAAACTTGAGCAGCAGGCACTTATCCATAAAGCCATCTCTTTAACTACCTTTGTCTGAGAATCTAGCAGATCACTCCAGCCCGGCCTTGAAGGCTGTGGAACAGACATAATTAAAGATGATCTTGCCTTATAGCCCCAGCAGGGCAGTCAAAGCTGACTCCAAATAGCTCCAAGCCAGTGCCTGAGGGTGGAAGCCAGCTCATCCCAATGACTAGAAAGCCCAGCAGCAACCAGGCTGCATCCTAGGGGCTTCACGAGGAATCATCAGTCTGCACATACCAGTCGCTGTCCCTCCTCCAGTCCCAAGAGTCCCCTTCTTCTCCTCTGTGTCCTTTGACCCCTTTGCTTCTCTTGGACTTAGAGGAGGCCAACCACCCTCAAGGCACCCAAGGAAGTCAACAGGAAGTACACGGCCTCTCAAATTGGAAGCACGTAGAGACAGCCCACGTGGGGGAGAGGAGGACCATGCTCATAAAGACAGCACCAGAGTTTTTGAGGAGCTACTGTTCTTCCCTCTGGGGTCCTGACCTCTGTGATGTCACAACCCAGTACTTAATGTATAAATAGCCTGTTCTGGATAGCTTTAGTTTTCAACCTGACACACCTAGGAAGAGTGAACCGTCACTGAAGAATTTCCTCCATTAGATTAGCCTGTGGCCATGGCCGTGGGACACTTTTTTGCCTGTCGAGTGATGTGGGAGGGCCCAGGTCACTGTGGGTGGTGCCACCCCTGGGCAGGGGGTCTTATGTTGTATTAAGAAAGCAAACTGAGGACAGACCAAGGGAGCAAGCCAGTGAGCAGCATTCCTCTGTGGTCTGTGCTCCAGGTTCCTGTCCTGCCATGGTTTCCCTTGATGATGGACAGTGCTGTAGGCCAAATAAACCCTCCCCCCACCAAGCTGGTTCTGTCAGTGTTGTCATCACAACAATAGAGAAGCAAACTAGAACACAACCCGTGGGGACATCATGCTCCCCAAGGAAAACAAAGACAACATTGTCAGGTAAAGACTTTCTCACCTGTGTCAAGTGCTGGGAATGAAAGGCTCCACAGTCCCCATCTCTAATGCAGTGAATGATTCCTGAGCACCTGCCCTTTCTCAGGATCTGCCCAGCACAGTGTTTACTGTGCACCTACTGCGAGTGTGTGTGTGTGTGTGTGTGTGTGTGTGTGTGTGTGTGTGTGTGACAGAAGAAGACAGGTGGTCTGTGGTGATTAACTATCTTTGTCAACTTGACTGGCTTTAGATCATCGGGGAGACACACATTGTATGCATGAGGGGGTTTCCAGGGAGATTAGCTGAGGAGGGAAGACTAGCCGTGGGTGTGGGCACTGCCGCCCACAGGGTGAGTCCTATATGGAAGAGGGGAAAGGGAGAAGCCATCTGAGTGCGTTTTCATCTCTCTCCACCTTCCTGATCCAGCCAGATTTGAGCAAGCAGCCTCCCACCAGCAAGCCTTCTCCACCACGAAGGACTGCGCCCTCAGGCTGTGAGAAGTAAGTCTTTTCCTTTTAAGTTGCTTCCTGTCAGGTATTTGGCATAGCGATGAGAAAACAGATCTAAATTCTTGTAAGAAAGCAAAACAAAACAGATACAAATTCTTTTTTTTTCTTCTTTTCTTTTTTTAATGTGTATGAGTGTACTGCTGCATGTACTGCTCTGTGTCCTGCAATGCCTCGGAGGTCAGAAGAGGGCATCGGATTCCCCTGGAACTGGAGTTAAAGATGGTTCTTAGCCGCCATGTGGGTGCTGGGAATCAAACCTGGGTCCTCTGCAAGAGCAGTCGGTGCTCTTAACCACTGAGCCATCTCTCCAGCCCCCAGATACAAATTCGAACGGTGCGATGCAATTAAAGGAGAAAAGAGGAGAGGCTGGGGGTGCGGCAGTGGTCCAGGGATTGAAGGACACAGACAGGAAAGATTCAGTTACATCTTAGATGAAAAGACCAATGCTGCAAGAAGGGACAGACAAGGAAGGAGGGGAATGTTTGCAGACAGAATTCCCTCAGTGCCCAGCCAGAACCCCACCGTGGCCTCTCCAGGCTCTCTGGGGGTCCCGCCATGGATCCTTCTTGCTGCTGAGAACTTGTGACTCATTGTGGGGATATGGCTTCTGGCCTCCCTTAAGTGGTCCATCCTATATTGGTCAGTCCATCATGAGGGCATCTCCTTGTGTTAGGCAGCACAGGCTGGTCACAGTCTGTGGCTTTTACTTCAGGCAGCCCTGACATCCAGAGTGGAATGAGTACATCTGCTGTCCCAAGGGGCCACACAAAACAGTGGAGTAAAGTCATCTGCCCAAACAACTAACTCCACTGGCCTGACTCCAGGGCTCTCTTGGTGTGAGGAGGTGGAGCCTTGAAGACAAGATGGCACTGGGCCCAGCTGGAGGAAGAGCGTGTTCCCAAATGCGCTGGTTTCTAAGCAAGCCTCTGTCTATAAAGGCTACAGCGAAACATCAACAGCAACGTCCCTGTGTGGGCTGCGAACTGGTGGCTGAGACACTAACCTTGTCTTCTGCACAGATTCAAGAAATGCTCAGCTCACTCTGGTGAATTGCTGGGTCCAACAATGTGGAAATAAAATCTCACTAGACAAGGGGCCATGCATCCCAGGGCAGAGAGCACTAAGGGAGAGGCTGTGTGGGCCACTCAGTGCTGGCCTGGAGCATAGGCAGAGACCTGCCATAACAGCTTCCTCTCTAGCTGAGCTTCTGAGTTCCATAAAATGGCCTATCCCAGTCCTTTTAGTAACAATATCTGGGGCTGGAGAGATGGCCTAGCGGTTAAGAGCGCTGACCGCTCTTGCAGAGGACCCGGGTTCAATTCCCAGCACCCACATGGCGGCTGAGAACCGTCTGAAACTCCAATTCCAGGAGACCTCCAGTTCCAGGGGAATCTGACACCCTCTTCTGACCTCCGCGGCATTGCACGACACGGGTGCACAAACTTGCATGCAGGCAGTACATTCATACACATACAGAAATAAATAAAATTAATAAAAAAAAAACAAAAAACAATAGCTGGACCTAGGGGAGAATGCATTCCATAGTTTTGCTGGATCTTGCTGGCATAAAACGAGACTTGCTTTTGTTGTGTTGTTTAGCTTTGGAACTTTCACATTTAGATATAAAAATTGATCTACTAGAGAAATCAGAAGTTCAGAGTCAGAGACAGCAGACTGGGGGTAAAGATCAGAAAAGCCCAAAATGTTCATGACACCTGTTCACCTATGAGCAGGTTACAGCTCTTCCCTGAGACTCTATGTCCCTATGCAAGGATGGGGACTTTAGATTAGATCTGTGGTTCTGGATCTTCAATAACACATGAGTTCCCATGGCAGCTTGCTAAAACTCTCAATCCTGGGGCTGGAGAGATAGTTCAGCAGTTAAGAGCACTGGTAGCTTTTTTGGAGGACTGAGGTTTGATTCCCAGTGCCCACAATCTGATAGCTAACAACTGTCCATGACTCTAGTTCCAAAGGATCTGACGTCCTCTTCTGGCATCTACGGGCACCAGGCATGCACACGGTGCACTTACACACATGCAGGCAATATACTCATACACATAAAATAAAAATAATTAAAAAAACCCTTCCCAGTCCAGGGCATCACTTCAAGAATCCAGAACAATAGGCCTGGGAGTATGCTTAGGGGATTTCCTTCTAACTGGGGTCCAGGGGCAAGTCTGATACAGGGGGACTGAAGATCACTCCACGAGGGATGCTGGGGGGATTCATAGGCCCTGCTTGAAGACATGGGACATTGAAGGCAATAATATTCCTTAGCCTGGGGACAAAGAGCTCAAGAAGCAGATAGGGAGGGGTTGACTAAAGCCAAGTATTTAAGCAGTGTTCCCACAAAGCACATACTGAACCCTGCTGATTCCATCAGACACTCCAGTATTCCCCTTCCACAACTATAGGTGCCGTCTTCGAGACTCATCACAACAGATCCCACGGTTGTTGACTCGCTTCCTTCTCTGACTGCTTCTCCTATTATAAAACTCAGGGTTGGCCTCAGTGACCTGTCAGGGATGCTCCTCCCAAACATTCTGGAGTTCTGGGATTCTCAAAACAACTGTCTTGACATGACTTGTCTTTCTGCTGTCCATCGTTGGTTTATATTTTGTAAGAATCAAGTCACTATGAGCCTACAGTTGCTGCTTCTGAGAAGGAACCCAGATTTAGAGCAGCAACCACTTTGAAACAGACTCCTGGGACATCCAGGGATCTCTGGGGGTGGTGGTGGTAGAGCATGGTCCTGAGTTCACAGGATCTGTCCCTGTCAGTCCCTGTCAGGACTAACCTTCAGCACCAGGACTGAAAACAGATCTGGTAAAACCAGTGTAGCTCAGATCACTGCGGCTTGTAATGGGAATAAGCAGCACAACAAAAACTCCTTTGCTCTCTCTGTCTCTGTCTCTGCTCCCAAAGAGCCTGCTCTCTATGATGCAGAGAATCACGGGAGAGTCCTCTTGGGCTACTGGGCATCTGCCATTCTCTGTGTACATGTACTGCATGTGTATGTATGGGTTTGTGTGTAAGTACCTTGGTGTGCACTTGTGTGAGACTACAGGCTGACGTTGGGTGTCTTTCTTGGTTGCTTTCTGTCATACACCTTTTAGAGTTTCATACATGAGTATTATATTTGCATTGTTTCCACCCTTCTCAGTCCCCCAGACTCCTCCCATGTCTCATGTTCCCTGTTAATGACTTGTCCTCTTCTCTATCGTTGCATTTACATATACACATATACATGTATAAATACACATGCATTCACACACTCTATCATCTATCTATCTATCTATCTATCTATCTATCTATCTATCTATCTATCTATCAATCTATCATCTACTACATTAAGTACATTTAGTGATGTTCCTGCATGCCTGTGTTCAGGGCTGCCCATTTAGGATTAGATAACCTCTCAGGGAGCTAGTCCCTGGAGAATATGGATTCTCTCTCCTTAGCATCTATTGATTGCCTCTAGCTCTTCATCTTGAGATGGGACCCCATGCAATTTCCCCCCATCCACCTTGCTGTGTCAACCGGTTTTGTTATTATGCAGATCTTTTTAGACTACCGCATGGTGGAGAGTTCACTGGTGTGGCTTCCCTATCCTGTATAGAATACATTAACTAGCAGCAGTCTGCCATATTTGTTTTTTTTTTTTGAGTCAGGGTCTCTCACCGAACCTGGAGAGTCCATCAATTTGGCTACAACAGGACAGTGACCCCCTCAGTGTCCTGCCTGCCTCTGCACCCCAGCATTGGGGTACAGAAACAGGCTGCTGTACCTTGCTTGTATGTGGGTGCTGGGGGTCCAAACTCAGGTCCTCATCCTGAGCTTGCAGGATATCCCACGGGAGAGTTTCAAAGTGGCAGGTGCTCTGAGTCCGAGTCTCCTTCCCAGAAGCAGCAACTCTAGACTCATGGTGATTTGATTCTTTCAGAATGGGGACCAGTGATGGGTTGTAGAAAGGTGGGCATCCTGCAAAGGCAATTGTTTTGAGAATTCCCCAAACCCAGGCTGTTGGGCCAGAACATCCCTTCAAGGTCATCAGGGCCAGCCTGGATGACCCTGATACAGCAGGAGAGGCATCTGGCGAAGGCAGGTACTTGACGGAACTGTCTGCCCAGCCTACATGTGCCATTCTTTGTGGTCAGCTGAACACTGGTCATTTCCACAGTACCTCATCTTCTGAGCCCACAGAAGCAGGGCCCTTTCTTTCTTGACCTCTACTGAAGACAGTGCCTGAGATGGACTTCAAAGTAGAAGCTTGTGGCTGGGAGAGAAGGAAGCAGGCAGATCTCAGCACATGTGGTCGCCCCATCCAGTCTTACTGTGGTGGTGACAGCACTGATGTTCCCACAAAGCCCCTTGTCCATCGGATTGGAGCATGATTTCCTCAGGGTGACTACCTGAGCCTGGTGCTTCCCAGAGGCCCCTGTGTTCCTCCTGGGCCCCAACAAGCAGCTTTTGACAAGTTCTCCGCTGCTTAAACTTGCCCTCCACATCTGTTCAGAACACCTGGTGGAGACATGTGACTTGCAAGGCTCAGCTGGGGACTGGGGGCGGGGGCTGAGTCTCTGGGTAGGATCTCAAGGGATTATACTTGCAAGCATCTTCAGCCTGGAGTGCTTCAAAAAGAGCCAGACACTTTCAACAGTGACCCGTCCCAAGCGAGATTCTGCAGCACATCACATTCAAAAGTGTCCCCTTCTCTTGTCCCTGAAACCCTGGCCTGCAGGTGTCACAACTTGACTCAGAACACTGGCCAGAGGACACTGAGAGGGAGCCTGACTTTTTCTTTATCCTATTTTTAAATTTGGCTCCCCATTCTGAGGAGATGAGCAAATGTAAACCCCCCAAAAGAAGGCTGGTTGCATGGTAGTCCCCATAAGCCAGGAGAGAGACCTTGACCTCTCCAAGGTCATGCACATTAGACACATTCTGCCAGCTCTGCTTCCCACTTGTGGGGCTGCAGGTCTCCCCAAAGAAAATAAGGACCGGTCTCAGGCAAGGGTGATGGCTTCTCTGCTGTGCTGAGCTCTGCAGGAATGAAAGGCCAGAGAAAATCAGACAGCATTCTGGGCACCATTCGCCTCCGGGAAGAGCACATCACAGGGTGCCCAGAGACCCACTCTAATGGGAATATTTGGAAAGAGCCGCTTTGAATCTGACTCCTTTGCCGGCATTCACAGACACACAAAATTAAGGGTCTGATTTTCTAATTTCCAGAAAATACAGGGCAAGAACTTTCTGGATGGAAATGAGGTGAAGGAAGAATCAGAGAAGAAAAGGCAGTGAATTAGAAAAGGAGAAAAAGACATTTCCATTTTCACTTCTTTCTGTGATATCATGAAATTAGGGAGCTTGAATAAGAAAAGCAAAGCAAAGAGGCTCTGTGCCCATTAGAGAAAACTATAGTGTCCTTCTTTGAATATGTGACAGACAAGACAAATGAGCAGTGGCCACATCCTACAGGCACTGCAAGGTGTGTGCAGGGAAGGCTTTAATATATGTTTTATGAATGGGGGGAGAATGAACAGTTAGGAAACAGGGGGGCCTTCTCCCCAGACCACAGCGGAGTGCCAGCCCTGGCTCCTTCGTCAAGGCCAGCACTAGTCACTCATTTATCTAATAACTTTTTCAAATTATATTTTATTTATTTGTTTATTTTTTAATTTTTAAAATTTTATTTATTATTTTTTATGTGTATGAGTGTACTGTCTGCATGCAGGTTTGTGCACCCGTGTCATGCAATGCAGCAGAGGTCAGAAGAGGGTGTCGGATTCTCCTGGAACTGGAGTCAAAGACGGTTCTTAGCCACCATGTGGGTGCTGGGAATCGAACCCGGGTTCTCTGCAAGAGCAGTTGGTGCTCTTAACTGCTGAGCCATCTCTCCGGCCCCATATTTTATATTTATTTATTTATTTACTTATTTATTTATTTATTTATTTAATTTACTGCGTGTGTCTGTGTGTGTGTGTGTGTGTGTGTGTGTGTGTGTGTACATATTCATGCTGCAGTCTGGAGGTCAGAGAACAACTTGCAAGAGTCAATTCTCTCCTTCCACTATGTGTGTTCCAGGGGATGGGACTCAGGTCAGGTTTGATGGTAAGCACCTTTACCTGCTGAGCCATCTTGCCGGCTCTCACCTTGAGCATGTACTATAGGTCCGGCACGGTGGATAGGAAATGACACAAACCCACCATAAGGCTTCAGTTTAATAATCTAGTATGGCACAGAATAGAAATAAGACATGTAGATCAAATAAGCATTCACTGCATCATGGGCTATGGAGGAGGAATGAAATAAGGAAGGGTTGGGAGTGTCAGGAGAGGGCCAAGACCTCAGAATTACTTATCAGACCCACGGCTGCTCTCCAGTGACAGGTGGACTCTGCTCACTTCCCCAGGACGCCTTCGCAGTGCACCCTGGCTCCATGTCAGTGCCTTTCCACCTCAGGACTTCCTCACCTCAGCTCTTCAGCAATTTGACATGAGCTCATCCTTTGCTTATCCTGGGTGTGGTAGGTGTTGGGCAGCGTCTCTGGCCCCTACTTGCTGAATGTCAATTGCATCTCCACCAACTCCAGCTGGGACAACTGAAAATGTCCTTAGATTTTGCCAGATGTCCCCAAGGTTGGGGCAAGTCAGACCTGGTTGAGAGCCCTGGTGTATCCATTGCTACTCAGATTGTGGTTCTTGACTCCATGCAGCCAAGGATGACCTTGAATGCGTGAGCTTCCTGCCTCCATCTTCTGAGTCCTAGGCTTACAGGCATACATCACCACACCCAGTTTATGGTGTTTTGGGGATTGAACCCAGGGCTTCATGTATGAAGCTATACCCCTAGCTTTGGGCCTGGGAATTTGATAGGAATGCAGACTCTTGGGCTCTGGTCTAGGCCAGTTTAATAAGCCCTTGCATTTTATTTAATAAAGCTACATTTGAGAACTGCGACACCCCTCACTAGACTCCTAGAGGGATGGTTCTTGAACTCCCAGCACACACCAGAATCACTGGAAGACGGGATAAAAAGCCCATCTCACATTCAGTAAGGCAGAATCTGAGGGGCGATGCCTTGGCAGCTTTTTCCGATTCCCATCTCCCAGGGTGGGTCTCAGGCCAGCAGCTAGAACACTGACTCCAGCCCCCTGCCGGGTGACCCATTTCCTTCAGCTTGGCTCCATCTCCTAAAGGTTCCACATTCCCCCCAAACAGCGCCATCTGCTGGGCACCAAGTGTTCAAACACACGAGCCTGTGGGGGGCATTTCACATTCAATCATAACAGAGGGTTTCTGCTAGAAGAGCAGATTCTCAGGGCTTCAAGCCTGAGAATCATTTAAAACTCAAGAGTTAGGCTAGGCCAGGGTTTTTCAGGGTTGACACAGTGGGCAGTGAGTATGAGAGCCCTTTGCTATGGGACTTCATCTGCTGGCTATAGGATGCTACTAAGCTTACCTGCATCTCCAACTCCTACTCACTGGGAACTGACAGCAGCTGCTTGGTTATGATGACTCAAAGTGTTTCTAAATATTTCCGAGGGGGGGAAGCTTGCCTCTGGCAGAGAAGCTCTGGGTTCTGCTCAAAAGGGGAGAAGGAAGTGAAGAACGGGCATCCAGACGATTGCTCAGTTCCATTGCTCTCAAAACAGCCTGGCTAGGGACAGGTCTGAGTGGGACTGCAGGCCCTGACCTGTGCTGGCTGAGCCAGGGTCCCCTTCCTATCAGAGCTCAGGAGTCCCCCCGCACCACCGAGCTTTCTCAGGTCTCCTGGGTGTGGATACGGGTAATTCTATTTCCTCTTCTTTCTGTTTTACTAGGTCTACTCCCAACAAACCCTCTGGTCCCCAAATCTAAGCTATGTTTGATTCTGAAACAGGACACTCAGCAACCCACTGGGCACAGCAACCAGAGCTTGGAGTATCACTTGCCCATCCCAGTGTCTAAAATGCCTGAGGAGTCATGGAGCATCATGGGTGTCCTATGCAAACTGGAGTTGCTAACCAAACCGTCCCCAGGGAAGAGGAGGAGGGCCTCCCAAGCCTGCATGGAGCTCATTGACACATCCCACTCAGGGCTCCTTGCCCTGAAGCTGGGTCTACACTCGGGTTTCAAAACTTCCCGTCATTCCGAGTAAGAGAAGAAGCTGCTCAGCGGCAATGGACTAAAAGTTGTTTATGAATAACCTAAATCTTTCAAAAATTCCCTTTTGTCCAAAGCCATGATGAATGTTCTCTGACTGAAGATCTCTGGAGTCTTCACATGGCTTCTACCCTAAATACTATATTGAGAGAGAATTTCAGACCTAAGCTCCCCTTATGTACGAACTGATGACAGTTACCGACTGATGTCACACAGGGTCAGCTGTAACTAGCTTCAGGCCATCAGTAAGCACCTGTTCTGTTAGTAAGATCTTAAAAATAAGAGCTCTTAGAACAGGGGCTGGAGAGATGGCTTAGCAGTTAAGCACACTGGCTGTTCCTGCGGAAGATCTGGGTTCAAATCCACAGGGTGGTTAACAACTGTGGGTAACTCCAGTTCCAGGGGATCCGACACCCTCTTCTGTCCTCTGTGGGCACTACACAACATGGGTTCACTTACACACATGCAGGTGTAACACTCATACACATAAGATAAAAACAAATAAAAATATTTTGTTTTGGTCTTTTTGAGACAGGGTCTCCCCTTAGTCCCAGCTGGCTTGGAACTTGCTATGTGGACCAGGCTGGCCTTGCGCTCACCGAGATCCACCTGCCTCTGCCTCTTGAGTGCTGGGATTAAAGCCATGTACCACCACGCCTGGATATATATTATATATTATCTATAATATATATTATAGATCTAAAAGTGCTCTTAGAACAGTGTCACAGAGGGGTAGATGGTGCTTGCTGCATGGATTCCTAAGACAGTCTGCTACGCCTGTACCTAGACTAGGGAGGCAGCTACAGACAGACTTTTAAGGAAGGGTCATGGTGGAAGAGAGGGAAGAAGGCAATACTTTCAGCTTTGCATAGATGAAACAGGAAGGGCATCGCATGCTCTGTGGGAGGGACGATGGTCTCTTATCACTCCCACTAAGAATGACTTAGAAGATGGCTCTGGGACTTGAGGTTCAGTTCCCTTATCTACAATATAGGGCGAAGCTCTTCATCTTACCACTGCACTCTGGTCCTTATGGGGGTGTCATCATGAAGTCATCACTGTCCAGTATATGTCCTATGAGTCTGTCTCTGCAGAGAATAGGAACAGGTGTTCCAGCTTTCCCTGGAGCCTACAGGGTTCAGCTGAGGGTAGCCTTCTGGGTGTAAGCTCCCAACAGCTTGGGAGGCTTGAGGTCGGATGCACCATAGCATCCGACAGCAGTCTACTGCTGTCCTTACTGTCGACCACCAGAGCCCCAGTGTCTCTTGTCCAACGCCCCCTCCCTCCCCCAGGCAGGGGTCTGTGACTGGTTTCCCAGGAGGATGGCTGGGCCCCTGTGAATGCATATCCAGGGATTAGGGCCCCTGGGGATGTCACAGAAGGAAGTAAAGATCTAGAATCTGCCTTCCTTCATCTTAAATGCTGTGTAAAGGAGTCAGACCCCAACCATGAGGCCCTGAGATCATGAGTCAGTGGAGGGACTGGTCACATGTTGGTCAGCCACAAAGACTGGACAGTTAGGACACAAAGTGGCCACCAGTATGTTTCAGAAACTTCTGGGTTCTCACAGGTCAGAGTGAATGGATATATGTGAATATTTTTATTCAATATGATTCTTTTGACAAAAAAGACCATTATGTAAATGGCTCTGCAGCTTCTTGGGGCCTTTGATAACCCCATTTTCCTTCTTGTTGATAAAGGAATTTATTTACAGATCAGGTGAACATCTTTGGAGCCCTAACAACGCATCTGAAAGCAACACGGGACTCAAACCACCCCAGCAGCAGCCAAGTCACAAAAGGACGCATTCCCGTGACTTCAGCTTAAAGGATGGGATTTTTCTAAGGGAAGATGGAGAAACTGGATTTGAAGTCGGTAAGTGTAGATAGTTAGAAGTGCTTTGTTCTGGTCTGGCTTTGAGGAGCAATTTGATCACTAAGCCTTGTATAAAAAGGAACCTAATCCTGAAATGAGCTCTATCACCATTACCTTTCCTTTGCTTTCAGCTTTTTGAGAGTTCATCTGCAGTTACCAGGGAAGTGTTTACTAAGAGGAACTTAAGGACAGTGTGCTTTGATGGTTCCCCTTAGGAATTCTTCATTCAGGAGCCCTCCTTCCCACTGGCCCCACCCCATTTGTCCTGTTTGTTCTACAACAATTACAACCACCTGGGGATAAAGTCAGAGGTTTGGTTCAGATAAAACCCAGCAGACAGCCTGGGAAAGGGCACTCTCCTCCGAGCCCCTGGGCGATGCGAGCTGGGAGCCTGCAAAGGTGTGATCAGGACATAAGGTTGAGTGAAGAGCACAGCCACCAGTGTCTCCTCTAAAATTGCCGTTTTCCAGACTTCCGTATGTCCAACATGTTGGGTGCAAACTGGGCAGGGGCTGAATGTGCCCTAAAAT
Source organism: Rhizomys pruinosus (assembly GCA_009823505.1). Lineage (NCBI taxonomy): Eukaryota > Metazoa > Chordata > Mammalia > Rodentia > Spalacidae > Rhizomys > Rhizomys pruinosus. The sequence continues at coordinate 2,664,779 of VZQC01004854.1, forward strand.
GTCACAACTGAGTAGTTTAGAGCCTTTGGCAAGGCTGGGACCTTAAGAAATGTTGAAGAGGGGCGGGGGATGGCTTGGCCAGGTAAGTGCTTCCTTCACAAGCATGAGGACCTGGGTTTAATTCCTAGAACCCATGTAAGAAAGCTGGGTGTGGGGGCAGTGAGATGGCTCAGTGGGCGGCGGCGCTTGCTGCACAAGCCTCGTGACCTGAGTTTGATCCCCCAGAATCCTAGTAAATGCGGAGAGAATGGACTCCATAAAGTTGTTCTCTGACCTCCACATACATGTCGTATGTGTACACCTACACCTCCCTTTCTCTCCCTGTTTCTCTCTGTTTCTCTCTGTCTCTGTCTCTCTCTCTCCTCACACACACACACACAATTACACACAATTGTAATAGTAATGAAAAGCTGGAGATGGTGGTGTATGCCTGTAATTCTACTGCTGGGAAGTCAGAGACAGGTGGCATGGATCTCAGTCTCTCCAATTGGCAAGTTCTGGGTTCAGTGAGAGACCCTGCCTCAAAAAGAAAAATAACATGGAAGGTAGTAGAAGAAGACACCTTTGCTGTGATAAAACCACCATGACCAGGAACTTATAAAAAGGAAAAGTTTATTTGAGCTTACGATTGACGGTTCCAGGGAATTAGTGTCCATCCTGGCAGGGAGGCCTGGTGGCAGGAGCTGGAGCAGAAAGCCGAGGTTCACGTCTTCAAGTGGGAACAGGAAGCAGAGAGAGCAACTGGAGATTGCAAGGCTTGTTGAACTCTCTAATCCCGCCCCACTGATGTGCTTCCTCCAGCATGGCCACGCCTTCTAAGACCTCCCCAAACAGCGCCACCAACTGGGGACAAAATGTCTGAATACTTGGAGCCTGTGGGGGACATTCTCATTCAAACCACCACAACACCTGATGTCTGATGTTGATCTCTGACCTTCATATGCATGTGCACGCCTACACGCACATGAGCACTCACAAATCACATGTAAACAATACACATGCACATAAGAAGAGCCAATAATCAAGTTATGCCGAAGAAGTCAAAGAATGTTCTAGTTCCAGAGGCAACAGGGGCCTTCCCATCTGTTCTGGAGTCTCATGGCTGAGGGTGCATTAACTGTCTACTGAGGGTTGAAAAAGTTCCCTCCCAAATTCTGTGTTCCTGGGATCTGAGGCTGGGACTTCATTCAGAAATACGGTCTGTGTAGATATACTTAAGAATCTTGAGGAAAAACTCGAAAAGTATCTTGAGATAAAATCTTTCTGGTAGGGCCTTACCTACAATGGCTGGTTCCCCTCTGAGAAGAGAAGAGCCACACGGCAGGGGCTCCCGGAGAAGCCACATACCGACAGAGACAGACATAGAAGCGATGCCACTGCATACGAAGAAGGCAGGAGGAGCCACCAAAGGCTTCGTGAGTCAGGGAGGCTCCTCCCCGAGGTTGTTCGGATGAAGCACGTCCAGACCGAAGCCTCGATTCTACACTCTTGCCTTCCAGAACTGGAGTGACGCTGTGTGCCTGGTGTTTGAAGCCATTTCCTGTGTGGTAACTGGTTATGGCAGCCTGGGGAGTCTGGGACTTAATTACTTCAGCAGAAATGGCAACTCAGAAGCCCCCACTTGCCAATTCAGAAGCTCTGTTCTGTTTCTGTAGACCTTTTCCTGTCTGCAGCCCCCAAAGTTTGAAGGGAAATCAAGCCCTTTGAATCTCCCTCGTGGCTTTGACCTTTGGTGACAAGGAAATGGCCTCTATCTCAGCAAGATGGCCTGTGTTCACAAAATAACTAGAATGGAGGCTGGAGAGATGGCTCAGTGGTTAAGAGCACTGGCTGCTCTTGCAAAGGACCCAGGTTTGATTCCCAGCAAGTATATGGCAGCTAACAACTATCCAAAACTCCAGTTCCAGGGGAATCTGATGCCCTCCCCTGACCTTCACATGGGTGTACTTACATACATGCATGTAATACACTCATACATGTGTAATACACTCATACATGCATGTAATACACTCATACATGTGTAATACACTCGTATATGCATGTAATACACTCATACATGTGTAATACACTCATATATGCATGTAATACACTCATACATGTGTAATACACTCATATATGCATGTAATACACTCATACATGCACACACAAAAATAACAAGCAACCAGAATGGCCAGAGGTGGACAGTGACAGCTGGTGAAGTTCAGGACTTGGCCAGGGCACCATGGTCCACACTACACATATTTTTATGTTGTTTTTCTTTTTTGTGCTGTGCTGTGCTGTGTGTGTGTGTGTGTGTGTGTGTGTGTGTGTGTGTGTCTGTGTGTGTGTAAAATAGAGGTCAGCCTTGGATGACGTTCCTTAAGAGCCACCCCCCTTATTTTTTGACACAAGTTCCCTCAGTGGAGCTCACAGATTAGGCTAGGCTGGCTGTGCTGGATAGCTTTAGTGTCAAGTTGACACACCTGGGTTGAGGGAGCCTCAATTGGGGAATTGGCTCCATTGGATTGGCCTGTGGCCACATCTGTGGAGTATTGTCTTGATGGTCAAGCAGTGTGGGAAGGCCCAGCCCACAATGAGTGGTGCCACCCTGGGCAGGTTGTTGTGTACAGTATAAGAGGGCAGGCTGAGCATGGGCCAGGGGAGCAAGCCAGTGAACAGCATTCTTCCATGGCCTGTGCTTCTGCTCCTGCCTCTAGGTTCCTGCCCTGAGTTCCTGCCTTGGGTTCCCTGAGTGATGAACTACGACCCAGGAGATGTGAGCTGAATAAACCCTTTCCTCCCCAAGTTGGTGTCGGTCAGAGTGCTTTGTCACAGCAATGGAAGACAAACCAGAACAGAAATTGGTACCAGAAGAGTGGGGTTATTGCTGTGACAGACCTGACCTTGGAGTTTGGGAAGGATTGTGGGAAGGGCGGTTGGAACTTTGGGTTTGGCAGATCACTGAATGCCTCTTAAAGCTCGTGGCTGTGGAACTTGGAGCAGTTTGCTGAAAGAGTTGTAGAAGACTGAGGCCTGGCTTGTGAAGTTTTAGTTTCAAAGGGGAGCAACCGAGATCATCAGGAGTGTAATCTGTGGGTTCTGGTCCGCTTTGGTGACGCATCAGCTGTATGTACTTACACAAGAGACCCGAACACCTGAAAGTGAAAGCTTTTGTGTTACTGGGACAATTGCTGCTGGTTAGCTGGGAGTTGAAAAATCAGCTGTACGTACCAAGAGACCAGCATCACTGTACGTGAAATATTCTGGGAAGCATTTCTTCAGGGTCAGCACACAGGAAGCTGTGCTCCAGAAGGGGCCGAGCCTCCATCTCAGCCAGAAGCCGGACTTGGTAAAGTGTAAAGAGTCTCCTATATGTTTTTGGTGTTGAAATTTGAGGGGGTCACAGACAGCAGCCGAGGCTGGGGCCACTGTGAGAGGTCAGGAAAGACCCATTGGTGGAAGTGCACCTAAGTTGCAGTGAAGACCCCAGATTGAAGAGGTCATGGAGAGAAAGCTGATGCTTTGCACCAGGAGAGACTAGAAGGACCCATTGGTGAAGGTGCTGCCTCCGTTTCAGTGGCGACCCCAGAATTTTGGAGATGCCAGGACCAAGGGATGACTACCAAGAGCAGTGGCATGTGTGTAATGGAGTCAGCCTGGGTCTACGAGATGAGCTATGTGTGCCAAGGATGGCAAGGTCAGAGAAGTGGAGCTGCCAGAACCCTTGGAGCCCAGAAGATCGTGCGTGAATCCCAGGTGTCCAGCCTGAGCTACTTCGCTGGACTTCGGTTTTGTTGAGTGTGCCTGATTCTTCCCTTTGAAATAAGACAGTACGGGGCTGGAGAGATGGCCTAGCGGTTGAGAGCGCCGACCGCTCTTACAGAGGACCCGGGTTCGATCCCCAGCACCCACATGGCGGCCGAGAACCGTCTGAAACTCCAATTCTAGGAGAACTCCAGTTCCAGGGGAATCCGACGCCCTCTTCTGACCTCCGCGGCATTGCACGACACGGGTGCACAAACCTACATGCAGACAGTACATTCATACACATATAGAAATAAATAAAATTAAAAAAAAAAAAAAAGAAATAAGACAGTACTTGTTTTGGATTTTACAGCAGCCCACAGTTGAGACTTTTAACAGACTGTGAACTTTTAATGTTTGGACATTCTAAGGACCGTGGGGCTTTTAAGGTTGTACTGTCTTAGGTTGTGGTTAATGTTAACATCATACTTTGGGGATAAGAACTGGAAAGGTGGTGGTTTAACAGTGATGTGTTTTGTGTGTCAAGTTGACACACCTGGGCTGAGGGAGCCTCAATTGGGGAATTGGCTCCATTGGATTGGCCTGTGGCCACATCTGTGGAGTATTGTCTTGATGGTCGAGCAGTGTGGGAGGACCCAGCCCACAATGAGTGGTGCCACCCTGGGCAGGTTGTTGTGTACAGTATAAGAGGGCAGGCTGAGCATGGGCCAGGGGAGCAAGCCAGTGAACAGCATTCCTCCATGGCCTGTGCTTCAGCTCCTGCCTCTAGGTTCCTGCCCTGAGTTCCTGCCTTGGGTTCCCTGAGTGATGAACTACGACCCAGGAGATGTGAGCTGAATAAACCCTTTTCTCCCCAAGTTGGTGTCGGTCAGAATGTTTTGTCACAGCAATGGAAGACAAACCAGAACACTGGCCTAGCCCCAAGAATCCACCTGCTTCTGCCTCTCTAGCGCTAGGGTTACAGACATGTGCCACCCACATGTGACTTTTAACATGGATGCTGTGGATCGAAGCCAGGTCCTTATGATTAGGCAACAAACACTTTACTGACTGAGCCCTCTCTCCTATAACTTTTTCTAGCTGTTTCTTTCATAAGGAGAGATGGTCTGGTTTTCATAACACATTCTGAGAGGTTTTGACTTTGACTCCAGGCCCAGCAGCTACTTAGAGTCAATACCTTTAAGGACATCATCTTTTGTCCCAAGCCTTGTCTCTACCCTCAGAAGTACCTGAAGGTTAACTCTTGAGAAGACAGGCTTCTTAACACCTGAACAAAATGTATAGTGCTTAAATAATTTACATTGATGGGGGAATGAAGTTGTTGCATAGATTGTTAATCAGTCTCTCGGCAGAGTGGATAAATGTCATTCCTTTGATGTCAAACAACTGGACAGGTTAGAAATACTGTACACTAGACAGCACTAAAACATGGAGGAAAGTTACAGTCACAGGACAAGGTGGCCACTGAAAAGACTCCATCCAGATGGCTCAGAGATGACAGTGAACTCAGACACTTGAAAGTCTTGTCCATGAATCCCTGGAAATATCTTTTGCCTGGAAGGACCCACTGGAACTCTGGGGCCATTAGCAGAGTGGTGCTAATTACTGTCTCTGGTCACAGGACCTATGATTGCTCCCAACCAGAGCAATGTTTAGTTGCCTGGAGGTCCACGTGGCTAAGAACTGTCTTTAAGCCAGGCATAGTGGCACATGCTTTTAATCCTAGCATTTGGGAGGCAGAGGCAGGCGGATCTCTGTGAGTTCAAGGCCAGCCTGGTCTACAGAGTGAGTTCCAGGCCAACTGGGGCTATAGGGAGACTTGTCTCAAAAAAAAAAAAAAAAAAAAAAGAGTACCATGAAGAAGGAGGTTGTTGGGAGAACTCTTCCTGGGGAGATGGGAACAGCGACTACCCCTCCTCGTTAGGCCCCAATGACAAACCAAAAGTTCGATTCCCCCCATAGTTCACCCTGGGGAAACAATGAGTTTATTGGCTTTACCTACAGAGCATGGATGAGGGATTACTGACAGGAACACGCGAGAGCCCAAAGCAGCTACACTGAGACGTGTACACCAGCACGGACAATGGTTTTTCTATCTAGGGCTGCGCAGAAAGAGCCCCTTCACCCACTTGCACCTCCCGAGGTGCACCTCTTCTCTAGCACCTCCCGAGGTCATGTGCAACTGGAGCAGGATCGCTTTGAATGCTGGGAGGAGCGGCTGGAATCTCAGGGAGAGTCCAGGGACCCCTACCCTCTCCTAGAGGGACTCCCCCACCCTCTCTTAGAGGGACATCAAGATCCAACAAGCTCTATCATGATGGTTCTTTTTGAGACGGGGTCTCCCTGTAGCCCCAGCTGTCCTGGAACTCACTCTGTAGACCAGGCTAGCCTTGAACTCACAGAGATCCACCTGCCTCTGCCTCCTGAGTGCTGGGATCAAAGGCGTGCGCTACCACGCCCGGCATGAATGTTCTTAGAAGCACATACAGCTGATGTAATGAATGTGATGGCAGTGGTGCTCAAAGGACCGTGTTGCTCAGAAGATGGCGTTCTACCACCGAGCCCCATCTGACTAATGAATATGAATCATTCATAGTTCCTCACTGGGGACCACGTGGGCACTGGTCACAGCTTTCTGGCTGGCTAGCTCTTTGGATGGGGTGGAGCCAGCTATGAAATGTAACTTCCAACAGATTTGTTCTCTGCATTTAAGCACCACATCCCCAGCCCTGTGACATCAGAGAAGTGTCTGCATGCCTCTGATTGTGTGTGTGTGTGTGTGTGTGTGTGTGTGTGTGTGTGTGTGTGTGTACAACAGGATCTGCCTGGTGGGGGGTGGACAGGAAGAAACATAGATGGGCGCTGGGCGCATTGCACAGCATGCAGTGATGGCCAGTGAAGGTCAATGTCACATTGTCATCTTCTGATGGCAGGTCCATTGTGCTGTGTCTAGAAGTGGCCATAACTCAGTGACTGCAGAGCCCAGCACTGCCTACCGCCTCCCCTTCTGCTCCCTCTTACTAATCGCATTACTAAGATTATCTCCTCCTAGTAGTCGCAGAGCTGCGGCCTGGAGAGTTGAGTTTAATTCCAATTTAATAACAGGTTCTTAAACACATTTGAAAACAAAATTTCGATGCCCTTTTATCCTTCATTTAGACAAAAAGCCCGTCTTAATGCGCAGTAATGCACAGACACTTGTGTTGTCTGTTGTCTTTTTAAAAGAATGTGCATCGCTACTCAGAAGATGGCGAGGAGCTGGGAGTCAGGGGGTCTCCACTGGGCAACAATTCCCCTGGCAATGGAGGAAGCAGCCTCCCAGGCCAGGACCCACCTGATTTGAAAACTGCCTTGTTGCAGAGCAGCTGGGACGTTGGCGTCTAAAGGGCTGTGAACTCACTGTGCAGATGAAAGATCCAATTCGGGAATGGACTTTGCATGCTGTTTTCATCTTGTGTTTATGGAAAACATAAACGCTTTACTCTTCCTGGCAGGAAGGAGATGGTGGCTAGCTGTCTAGAAGTTTACCATGCCATTCGTTTCCACTGATTACAAAGCCAACAACATAAAATTCTACTCTCAAGGATGAGGGCTGCAAAGGTCCTTACTGGATTTGAAGGCGAGCAGAGAGGCTGGGGAGACTGTTGAGTTTTATTCTCTTCTCTTAATATTCCCCCACAAAACCTGAAGAACCTAGATTTTTATCAACACCTCTCCTGTTCTGGGAGCCGCACAGAACTCTGACCTATAATTCTACTATTAGTCATACATTCCTTTGGATAGATTTGGCTTTATCCTGGTGGCCTCTTGAAAGGTAATGTCAAAGTGGGTCTCTTAAGAACTCTTTTTAAAATAATCGATTTATTATTTTTATTTCATGTGTCTGAGTATATTGCCTTCGTGTGTGTAAGTGCACCTGTGTCATGCAAGGCCCCCGGAGGTCAGAAGAGGGTGTTGGATCCCTGTGGAACTGGCGTTACAGACGGCTGTTAGCTGACATGTGGGTGCTGAGGATTGAATCCAGGTCCTCTGCAAGAGCAGTCAGGGTTCTTAACCACTGAGCCATTCCCAGCCCCTCTTAAGTATTCTTGTATAAACCGGGGTAACCACCTCCTGTCTGGGGGGCCCTGAGACAGCATGAAGTGGATATACAGAAGTAGAGGTACTGAGGCCTCATATAGTGGTACATGGTGGGGGGCAGAAAACACACTAGTGGATAGTAGTCTAAGCAACTTATTTATTTACATATTTTGCAGTACTGCAGATGGAACCCAGGGCCTCACATATGCTAGGCAAGCACTCTACCACTGTATTAATTACTTTTGATGCTGTGTTAAGACAGCATGACAAAAGTCAACCTAAACAAGACTGCATTTTGGCTATTGATCTAGAGGGAGAGTCCACAATGGTGGGGAGGCATGACGGCAGGTGGGGGGCAGGAGCAGGAAGCTGAAAGATTGCATCCCCAACCACATGGAGAACACAGAGAAAACAGGAAACAGGGCAGGACTGTAGACCCTCAGAGCCTATCCCCAGTGACATACTTTCTCCAGAAAGGCTCCTAAAGCTTCCATAACCTTCCCAAACAGCACCGGCAACTGGGAACAAGCGTTCAAATTCCCGAGCCTGTGGGGACACTTCTCATTCCAACACCACAGCCGCTAAGCTGCATCCTTGGTCCCGAAGAATCCCAGTATTTTATGTTGGGACACTCTTCTAATGAAAAGAGTCTAATCCAGTTCAAGACCTGGCTTAGAAGGCCAAAATTCCGGAGCTCGCATGCAAAACATTCCATCTGTGTTTTCATAAGCACACCACTATCATTCCATTGACCAAAGTCTTTGACTGTGGGAGGCTATAATCAGCAGAGATAGCTGACATGTATGAAGTGTTGTCTGGGAACCTGGGCACTGTGCTTTTCATCCCCAGCTCCCATAATCTTCCTCTCCTTCAGTGGGATCATTCTATCTCCCCCCCCCTTTTTTTTTTAGCAAACGTGGAGGTAGAGGCTCTGATGATGAGAGGGCTGGGATGGTAGTTCAGCGAGTGAAGAGCCTGCACGCTGCAGAAGCTTAAGGACCTGAGTTTGGATCCCCAGCACCCACCATGTGAAAGGCTGAGTGTGGAGGTATGCACCTCTAATCCCGGCCCTGGGGAGGTGCAGAGAGGAGGGTCCCTGGAGCTGGCTGTGGGTTAGCCTAGTCAAGTCCCTGAGCTCGGGGTTCAGTGAGAGAATGTTTCTAAAAATAGGTGGACGGTGATTGATGAAGACACCTGACGTTGATCTCCGGTATCCACGAATACGTACACATGTGTGAATGTGACCTTCCCACACACATGTGCATACACAATGAACACAAGAATGATGCCAATAATCCACCCACAGGTGTGTAGTGCTCTCTGCATGCCAACCTGTTGCTATGAGCTTTCCCACCTTTGCCATCATGACCTGCTCAAAGGCACAGAGGCTTTAAACCCTCACCCAAGACCACAGCTGAGAGGGCCGGTCATACTCTTGCCCTGCAGGGACTTGAAACCCTGATAGCTCTTTCAGTGATTCTTCCTCCCAGTTAGCTCCCTGCAGGGCTCCCCACACTTGGTCTTCATGTGGATGACACTATTTTGGAAGGTTCTAGAAAGTTTAGGGGGTGAGGCCCAGCTGCAGGAAGGTCACTTGGAGTGGGCAGCCGTCGCTGCCACCCCATCCCCTTTCTCCGCTTCTGCTCCTTCATGGAGTGAGGGGCTACCTCCCCTACAGCAACCGCCACAGCTGCATAGGGTCACAACAATCTTCCGGGTGCCAGGTATGATGGCTCTGCCTAAGCATGCTGGCTCCCATCTCCCCACAGCAGGGACCCCACACATGCCACTTTCAGGAGTGCTGGTCTTAAACTTTAGGTCCTTGTTGTAATGAGTATGTGCATTATACCTCTACTGGACAGGTAGAGCAAGACAGAACTTCAGTGTTCCTAAAGTGTGGCCCTGGGTCCAGCAGCAGGTGCATTTAGGAACTTGTAAGAAATGCAGATTCCAGGCCAAAGAGATGACTGCTCTTATAGAGGACCCAGGTTCAGTTCCCAGCACCCAGATGGTGGTTAACAACTGTCCTAACTCCAGTTCCAGGGGATCTGATGGCCTCTTCTGATCTCTGCAAGTAATGTGTGAGACAAGTGCACTTATATATATGCAGGCAATATATTCCTACACATAAAATAAAAATAATAAATAAAATAATAAAAATAATAAATAAAAAGAAATGCTGATTCCGAGGCCCATCCAGGCTCAGTCAGAAACTCGGGGGAGTGCCCAGCACTTGAACTTGAACATGGGCCCAGGAGCCTGAGTGTCCCTTGGGGTGAGATGCTGCCATGCACCATGGCTCTCAGGCAAACTTGCTTTGTAAGCTTGTTCTGTTTTTTCCAGGCTAGGATCATTCTGCCTTCTGGAAGATTCTCTTCCAGACTCAGTCTCCTCACCTATAAAAGGGTAACAGCAGGGGCTGCAGCAGTGGTTAAGGGCATTGGCTGCTCTTGTAGAGGACCCAGGTTTGGTTCCTAGCACCCACATGGTGGCTAACAAGAATCCATAACTCCAGTTTCAGGGAATCTAATGCCCTCTTCTGGCCTCTTTGGGTACTGCATACATGTGGTACACTTAGATACATTCATACAAAACATGTAAAATAAAAATAAATAAAAAAATTTAAAAGGCAGTGGTTGTGTCACTTTGCATTTTTGAGTGTGATGTGTGTGTGTGTGTGTGTGTGTGTGTGTGTGTGTGTGTGCGTGCGCCTGCACATGTGGAGGTCCAGGGCTGATGTTGGAAGTCCTTCTCAATCTTTCTTCTACCTTATTCTTTGAGGCAGGGTCTCTCAGTCAAACCCAGAGCTCTCCAACATGGCTAGTCTTACAGGTGGGCTAGTGCGACCACTCACCATTTACATGGGTTCGGAGACCCCAAACTCTGTTCCTTACATGCACACAACAAGCGCTTTAACCACTGAACTATCTCCCCAAATGTCGGGCCTGGATGGCAAGGGCTGCGGACTGCAGCACTCTGCAAGCCAGGCTCTGTGGAGCATTTCCATAATCATAGCACTTGAGAGCTAGGAGGCAGGACGTTCAGAAGTCAGTCTCGTCTACATGGTGAGTTCAAGGCCAGCCTGGAGTACATGAGACCCTTTGTCAAAACAAAACAAAACAAAACAAAAAAATGAAAATAAGTGCCTGGTAACTATTGGCACTCTGAACTTTTTCCAAGCTCTGACAGCCTATATTTTCCAGCACTTTCCTTCTCTGACCTAGGCTGGCCAGCTCTCACAGTTACCTGGCTTAGAGTTCTAATGGAAACCTTTCACTTCTAAACCAGAATAGTACCCATTAAATAGGGCCAACCTAGTCTCACTCCTTGAATGAGCAGCCCCTGCCCAGCTCCAGCCCGTTAGCACATACAGGTTTCGAAGAAATTCAAATGCAAAAATGTAGAAGGTTTTCCCTCTCTGGCAAAGAACTCTGTGCCACAGCCACTTGAATGTCCCCAGCTACCCATTAACAGAGAAGCACTGGCTCTAATCTATATCCTTCGAGGTTGCTAAGCCTGCTTATAATGAAGTATTATCCAAGCGCTCTCCGAACAAGGCATCTCTGCCATCCGGTTATTTAAGTCACCTCTGTTAAGCTCAAACAAACAAAGCCCTATACAGAGGGATTTCACTAATTCACTCTAATGACCGCGAGACCCATCCAAGTTTGCTACATTATCAAAAGGTTGAGGAAAATAATTAAAAATGAAGGAGCTGGTAGACATAAATTCACTTTGTTGAACCAGTAAAGTACTTGCACAGCAAGTTATAATATAACCAGGGACAGGTACACTTCACAGGATTCTGGTGGGTGGCCATCTGCCCAGGAGCTAAGGAGAGGGGTCCCCAAATTCCCTCGTAGTCCCCAAGCTCTGCTGTCTTTATTTGGGGAGAGACTTGAAAGAGCACAGGACAGGTGAGTGTCCCCACACGTGGGGCCTGCAGTAGCATCTAGGAATGTACAAGAAAGGAATGCAGCTTGGTTGGTAGAGTGCCTGCCTAGCATACACAAAGACCTGGGTTAAATTCTTGGCACCTAATAAACCAGGACTGGTGGCCACACCTGTAATCCCAGCACTCAAGATGTGGAGGCCGGGAGGTGTCAGAAGTTCAAGGTCATCCTCAACTATGTAAGGATTTGGGGGCTAACCTGGAATACAAAACTGAGAAAAGGGAGGGGAGAGGATGCAGGAGTTTGCAGAGCCCTTCTGGGCAGAACTCTGGGTGTTCCAGCAGCTGTTTCAAGAGACTCTCCAGGTAGTTCCTGAAGGAGGAGCCCATGGTAGAAGGTGCCTGTTTGCCTCCTCGAGCCCCTGACACGTGGGCAGTACTGACAACCCCAGAGAGGGGACTTTCTCCAGCCCTTTGCCACCAAGCAAGCCAGCAGGGCCTATACAGAGTGTGTACACAGCCTATAATGGCTAGCCAGAGATCAGGCACCTGGTCCAGAAAGCTGAACTTCCAGGGCCTTGGAAAGACACAACCAAGCCACATGTGACCTCTGCGGTCATCTGAGGGAACGACATGCTTGACTACATGGCGCCCAGCTGTGTCTCTTTCACATCATAGGCAGGAGCTGGAAAAACAGGAAGTGGAAGAAAATGACACTAAACACGTCTGTGGGGACGACTGCACCCACAACCCTCGCTTCCTTGTTCAGGCAAGTCCATCCCCAAGCAGAGAGCGAGGGCCTAGGAAGCCACGGGGGATTTGGGGACCCTTCTTAGCCCTCTCGGCTCTTGCTTTCTCTGCTGGGTTTGGGCTGTCCACTCACAGACCCCAGAAACGTCTGTGTGACACTGAGTGCAAACAGAAGTCAGCAAGACTGTGCAGTTCCAAGATCACTGGGCTGTGTGCTCCTGTGACCTGGGCGCCTGGCCCTGATCACAGGGAGCCCTGTTTTGCTTTAGACAGCTCGGCAGCTCTGCAGTGCCACCATCCCTGGCACTCCCAGCTAAGTGTATCAATAGCACCTCACCTAGGCTTCCCCTGTGCTCCACCCTGCACCCCACCATGTTGCACCCCAACCTGCTCTGCATCCCTTTTGGTCAAGCCAGAACCTTTCCTACAACTTCTGAATCTTCCTGGATCTGTCAAGAAAGCGTTCTCTCTAGCTCCCTGAGTGGACCTGTTCACGACCCCACCTCCATGGGAGAAAGGACCCCAGCCCTGGCCAGAAGTCACATCAACACCATTCCCCTGTCATCTACCAGCTTCCTCTCCAAAGCTGGGAACGGCATGCGGCTGGGAAGCCAGTTACTTCTTCTGAGCCCACAGAATCTCTCCACCTTAGCATTATATTTGCTCCAGACAATTCTCTATTTTAGAGGGCTGTGGTGGGCGTGACAGGACCTTCCGTGGCATCCCTGCTCCCTGCCCACTAGACACCATTAGCACCTTCCCTTTTCCAGCTGGGATAACCGAAACATCTCCAGACATTACAGAAGGTGGGGTAGGATTGCCCCCACTCAAAGATCTCCAAGCTGATACACGATATGTACACAGATAGGATGGAGTGTGTTTTTTTTTGAGGGTGATGGATTGACTGAAGGATGGAAGTAGAAGGTGATATGGGAGTGAGGGTATGTATGAGCCAAGAGACAAATTCATGGCACTGAGGTGCGGGGAGGGGGGGGGAGGAAGAGGAGGAGGAGGAGGAGGAGGAGGAGGAGGAGGAAGAGGAGGAGGAGGACTGGGAGACCCCCAGTCTCAATCAACCGAAGAGTAAGGAAGAGAGAAGATAGTAAGGTCTTTGAAATGGAAATTTAAGTGTAAGCAAACTGGGTTCCAATCCACACCACTGTGCATGGAGAGCTCAACAACTCAGGTTGTTGAAAGTAAAGGACACTTGTCATAGTGTGATAAGAGGAGCAGAAGCACATGGTTGGGGTAAGTCTTGCAAACACAGACCCAGATTCCTCAACAGAGTCCATCTTCAGCTGTTCAGCCAGCCTTATTCACACCTTTCACTCCCACAGCCAACCCTCTTTCCTGTCCACTGACCTGCACAGACCTCATTTCCTGTGTTCTGCAGAAATTCATTTAAAGTAAGACACAGCAATGTTTGGGGGGACTGCAGAGTGCTGGGGTGATCTTCCTCTTGGGGACACTGTTTCTACCAGACACACTGTGTAGGGTCCCTGGCATCAACCAAGTGACATCCTTCCTTTTAGCCAGACCGGCCGCAAGCGTCATGAGCAAGCGTCATGAGCTACATTATGAATTGTTCTCTCCAGTGCTGGAGGTTCAAGTGCTTCATTTTAGACCCTGAAATTATCCTCTCAGGAAAAAAAGCCCCAATCAAAATTGTGGAAAGTAGATCCAATCAAATGTTCTCTTCAATAATGCTCCCACAGAACGCGCTCATCAAGGCCAAGTTTCACACCAGTGGACCCTGCTTGTTTGTAGACTCATTTCTTGTTCTGGGGAGGCTGGGAGAGAAACCCTGATTTCTCTTGCACTGTCCCTCAGTTCCTGCTCTGCAGAAAGGAAGACATTTATCTCAGTGTCCAGTCCTGACCAGTACCCACTGGAACTCAGCTGCGCAGAGTTGCACACCACCTGCCCCCAAACATGACAAGGCTGGAACCGCCTGACCCCCAACTAGTCTAATGCGTCTTCCAAACAGAGAAGAAATCGAGAGTCAGCATCCATCTTCAACAACAGTTTCCTTGTCAGGGCTCTGTGCAAAGCTGGACACAGAGTAGGCTCACCGAGAAGTGCTCAAGCTTTGCTTCTGATGTCTGGTTTGGTCCTTCAAAGAACCACTGATTTATCTTAAGGATGTTGGCTGAGCCCTCCCTATTGGCTTTTCCAGAATTCCAGGTCACGGGCTTCAGGAACCTACCCTGGAAGTGGGTTTCTTCTACTGCCACACACCTTCTCACTCCATACCTAGGCTTCCCCTGTGTTCCAACCTGCACCCCATCATGATGCACCCCCAACCTAGGCAGTGTGTGTGACCATCAGTGGGTGGCCTGTCCACTCTCAGATGTCCTGAGCCTCTTGCTTCTGCCTGGAAAACCACAGACCCTAACAGAGAAGAGTCCACTGGTGCTTGTATGTTACAATACCATTAGATGAACCAAGACGAGTGGGAACAGTACCTCCCCCATTGCACAGTTTCAACTCTGTCAAGAGTCTGCTGGTTAATAAAATAGCGACATATTTAAATCATTACTGTGTTAGCTGCATTTTTATCTGGTGGAAAGATATTGAAAGTACAGAGCTATGTCACATGGGATGGAAGGCATCTTGCTGAACAATGTTCTCTGAACATCAGAGAATGGAGCATGGTGGTGCAGGCTTGTATTCTAGAACTCTACAGGTGGAGGCCACAGGAAGACTAGAAGTTCAAGGCCAGCCTGAGTTACATAGAAAGACCCTGCTTAGAGAAAATGTGGTACATCTACACAATGGAGTTCTATGCAGCAATAAAGAAAGATGACATCATGAGCTTTGCAGGAAAATGGCTGGAGCTAGAGGACATCATGCTGAGTGAAGTAACACAGTCCCAGAAAAACAAACGACGAATGGTATCCCTCATCTGTGGATGCTAGTGCCAATTACCCAGTTGAAAGTATTTCCTGTGCATGGCCCCTTGAGCTTTTGTCCAAAGCAGTTGGGAGTGATGCATATTGGAAACAACAACATCATCATCATCATCATCAACAACAACAACAACAACAACAGAAAGGACTGCCTCAAAGAACTGACTGAAACAGTGAACTTCTGCTCAAAACAGTCAACTTCCCCATGGAGAATATTAAGAAAGACTGAGAAGGAGATGAATAGCATGTTTGGCAGAATGCATGAGCTCTGGTGGGGTTGGGGGATGAGAGAACACGGGTCTAGATTTGATAAAAAAATATATATAAATAAAAATAAAAGAAAGACCCTGCTTGAAAAAATATTAGAAAACATTTGTTGACTTTGGATTCATCATAATTCTTTAATATATATCTGATTTTATGTTTCTTTATAATTTTTAAAGGGAGACCCCCATAAGCCATAAACTATAAAGCAATTCTTGTTCTATAAACAAGTTCATCTGGGACCCCCACAAACCTCAACTGTGAAGTGGTTCCTGCTCTGCAAACAAGGCCTTCTGGGACCCTCATTGGGAGGGGGATATAGATCCTAAACCCTTTACCCACTTCTCACGACTTTATTTACATACACAAACATACTTAAGCTCCCCTGTGGCTACTGCAGACTCCTGGTCATTGACTAATAATAAATGTCTGTTTGGATTGAGATTCCTTGCTTTTCCTTTCCACCTGGGACCCTTTCCAATCCCATTCCTAACATTTTAGTGCTGAAACCCAGGCGAGAGTTCTCAGCTTAAAACTTCTATTCCGGGGTTTCCTGCAAGATCAAGATCTCTGGAGAACACTGTCTGAGTTAAATCCTGCTGTGTGATCTTGGGCAAGTCACGCTACCTTTCTGAACTTCAGTTCCTTATCATCTGTAAAAGACAATTAACCATTATGCCTGCTTCAGTTCTTAAATGAGTTTACAGACAAGCTCGACATCAAGGAAAAGCCCTTTCGGCAGTGGGGCGATTAGGCCTTGTGAAAGATGGAAGTTTCTGGAACAGTGGGGGCTTTCCTTATCTTTCAAGCCTTGGGAAGAGGACGGACCTCTACTTGGCTGAAGACTTCAGGGTCTGGCCACCATCAGAGAAACAGTGTGAGGTCCGCACCAGGGTAACAGAACCTGTTCTTCCATGCTTGAGTCAGTGGCAGACAGGTTGGGGGGCACGCCTCATCCTTCCAGTTCCAGGTAGTTTGGGAGAAAAACCTGTATGGGTGGAATGGATCACTTCATCCAAATGCTTTTGCTTTAAAACTGGGAGAATGAAACCACCTGGTGTTAGCACATAAATGTGAAAGAGGCTGGCTGCCTGGGAGAGACAGAGGCCTGCAATCAACTGTGACCCAGGAAGACCCCCCCCCCAGGCATGCACGCACTGCTAGCTTGCTCTGTGTCTCTATCGTCACAGTCCTGACTCCCTCTCCTCTCCCCCTCCTTTAAATATCTGTGGAAGGAAAGTGCTCTGAAGCCAGAGCTCTCTCCTGGGGTCTGATGACTGGCCTGGACATGAATCCTCATGAGATACTGTCCCCGAGCCCTCATGCAAGGGCTCCTAGTGAAGTAGCCACCTGTCTCCCGGCAGGCTATGTGGGGCGGGGGATGGGCTTCTTTCATTGGATCAGCTAAGATCACACGTGCTCCCCCTGGGCAGCAGAAATAACCTGGTAGAGTTCTATTGGATAGCCTACGCTCACGCAATATCCCAACTGATATGCTCTTTTGCCACGTTTCTTGGATTCCCAAGTGAGATTTCCTTTCAAAATGTTTTCCATTACAAATTAATAATAGCACCTTCCCAGCACGAAGATCTTGAAATAGACAAGAGAGTTGATGCAGGCCACGTGGGGATGGCCTCTGCTCCTGCCCAGGCTAACCACTGTCAGGATCTTTCTTGCTCTCCTTTCTATGAGTCCCACCTTGGTTGCTGTCTTTGCTATCATCCTGTCTGAATCTGTTTCCCGTGCCACAGTGATAGAAAGTGGATGGGAAACAAGGTCCCCACAGAGAAAGAAGTTCCAGCTTCTTCTGGTTCCCTGAGGGTGAAAAGGAAATGGTGCTCAGCTTAGCTGGGGGAGGGCAGTAGGCAAAGCCGTGGGGCCAGGTGGGAGCTGGGAACACATCCAGGCTGACTGGTGACCCCAGCTCAGCCTTCTTGGGAAGATCCAGGTTCAACTAGCACAATGCTGTCCCTGACAGGTTTGCCTCCTCAGGGACTAGGGCAGGAAGAAGGGAGAAGTAACAAGTGTGACTTCAGATAGGTTTTACTGCAATATCCACAAACTAGAAAGTGAAGTAGAGGTTTACACCTGCTTATGGGAAAGCATATGATTTTACAGAGCCAGGGGCCCTCTTGCTACCTGGTCACAGGTATGTAGATGTGAATAGGCACTGTGGTCTGCAGACAGCAGCACATGGGCTCCATCTTGCTGACCAAAGCTCCCACAGGGCCACCAGGTCACTTTCCAATCCAGAGCCTGCAAGGGCTTGGGTTTGACCCCGTGTCACAAAGTGAGATCTGATCTTACCCAATATTGTTAAAAAAATTAAAATTCACTTGTGTGTGATGTATGGTTGTGTGTGTGTGTATTTGTGTGTGTGTGTGTGTGTGTGTGTGTGCACGCGCGCACGCGCATCTGGAAGGCAGAAGACAACCTTCTGTTGCTGTCCACTTTTAATTTTTCTTTGAGGCAAGGTTTCTCATTCTTCTAGAACTGGACAAGTAGGCCAGGTTGGGTGGCCACTGAGCCCCGAGCACTCACCTGTCCACACCTCCTCAGAGCTGGGATCACAAATAGGCCGCCACATCTGGACTTTAAAATTTGGTTTCTGGGTATCAAACTCAGGTCCTAAAGCATCTTACAAACTGAGCCATCTCCACAGTCCCATGATCTTACATAATCATTAAAAAATTACATGTGTGTGCACACACATGTGTGTGTGCGTGTGTGTGTGTGTGTGTGTGTGTACAGCATGTGGGTAGAGGTCAGAGGACAACTTGTGGGAGTCAGCACTCTCTTTCCATCATTTGAGTTGAGTCCTGAGGATCAAACTCAGGTCCTTAGGCTGGGCAGGATGCACCTTTACCCACTGAGTCATCTCATTGGTCCTCTGAGCCCATCTTAAGAGGTTCTAGGAAACTCAACCATCTGTCAGTAAGCTAAAGACAGAACCAGACTGGGCATGTCTTGACCTGGCCACTAAAGTCACCTTGGGAACAGGTCAGGCCTTTTTGAACCCAAGTTTGAATAACTCCAGCCTCTCAGCATGTGGGGAGCACATGCAGGGGGATCTTAGGCCTGCATTGAAGGTGGCCTGTTAGGAGGGGAGAGTGTGGGTTTGCATCTCTTTGCATTATTTTCACAGAATTTTGCAATTGGCTGTGGGCTGCTGTGACCATTATTTTCTCATGCAACAGGAAAAACTGTGCCCCAGGGTCTAATTATTAAAATATGCTAGTCTTCCGAATTTAAATAGTGGAATAACTTTCCTGAGCTTTAAAATGAGCTAAAGGGAATACCTACAGCTTGTGGTGAAAGCTTCAAGCTTGGAATCAGGAAGTACATGGGAATCATCTCCCTTGGTCAAGTCACAGGCATGGGGACAAGACAGGGTGACATGGACAAAGAAGGAGGTGGTGACCATGGGATGGCTATCACAGAGTTTGAGTGGTAGAAGCTTTTGGATCATGTGCCAGGAGATCCTGTGCTCAAGCCTCTCCAACTCTCACCTTGCCAGATCTTTGGCTTCTGTCTCAAAGACACCGGGACAGAAGGAAAGGAACTAGGAAAAAAACCATCAGCTAGAGGTTATTTAGTTACAGAAAACTTATACACTCAGGGCTGGAGAGATGGTTCAGCGGCTAAGAGCACTGACTGCTCTTCCAGAGGACCCAGGTTCAATTCCCAGCACCTACATGCTGGCTAACAACCCTCTGTAACTCCAGTTCCAGGAAATCTGATGCCCTCTTCTGACCTTTGAGGGTCCCGCATGGCACGGTGCACTTGCATATGTGCACGGAATATACTAATACAGATAAAATAAAAATAATAAATAAAATGTAAGACAAAGAAACTTGCACACTGCCCACTCAGTGACCAGCCTCTTCATGGCCCTGTGGCTATGGTGGCTGCAGTCTCAAACTGGAGTCCAAATAAATCTTTCTTTCCCTAAGTTATTTTTGTCATATATATATATATGGTCTGTGCACCTGTGTTGTGCAATGCCTCGGAGGTCAGAAGAAGGTGTCGGATTCCTCTGGAACTGGAGTTCTCCTGGAATTGGAGTTACAGACGGTTCTCAGCCGCCATGTGGGTGCTGGGGATCGAACCCGGGTCCTCTGCAAGAGCAGTCGATTCTCTTAACCGTTAGGCCATCTCTCCAGCCCCTTTTTGATCTTTTCAAGACAGGGTCTTCCTGTAGCCCCAGCTGTCCTGGAACTTGCTCTGTAGACCAGGCTGGCCTTGAACTCACAAAGATCCTCCTGCCTCTGCCTCCCGAGTACTAGGATTTAAGGTGTGTGCCACCACGCCAGCCACTTTTGTCATATTTTGTAACAGCAACAAAGAAAAGCAGTTAGTAGAGGAGATCAGAGTGGAAAGCCAGCCCGGAACCCAAGTGCTAGAATTCTCTTGAATGCATATCTACTGCAAATGGCTACAGGTATCCACTGCCCCCTGCCCTGTGTCCAGGCAGCTCTGGTCACCATATATGTGCACACAGGAAAGATGGACACTGAGGAGGCCTTCAGTGGAGGGCCAGCAACCCAGTTTGAGCCTCTCCATGGCAACAGAAGGGGGGCCTTGACTGCCTTCAACGGAGCCACCCGGCTCAGAGCGAACCCCAGCAGGCCCAGGCGCCTGGAGCCTGGCAAGGCAGATGAGGCAGCTCATTAGGACATAATCTTATTAAGCAGCACTTCATATGGTAAACAATTTGCTGCTTTATTATCTGAAATAGGAGGGGTGTTTTTAAACTTAGCAGAGCAGCAGATTGGATTTTTAAAAATATTACTGCTTCAGATCCAACACATAGAGGGCATTTCTCAAACACCTTCCACAGACTTCTAGACAGCAAACTATGCCTGTGGTCATCCCATGTCACCTCACCTGAGGGGAACAGGGGTGACTAGCATGTTACAAAGAGAAGTCTCCCCAGCTGGGACCATTTACTACCCCCTGCTGTCTGACTTCACAGGGAAGGGGGAATCAAGGGATTCTGGGAGTCAGTAGCTCATGAGACTGGTGCCTGGCATCAAGCAGACTGTAGGCACAGGTAGGGAGCCACAGGAAGGGAGTTCAACCTTCTGTCTCTGGGTGGCGCAAAGAAATTCAAGACCGATGTGTTACAGTCTGCAGTGGCCATCAAGACCCTCTGTGCTGGCCACAGAATGGGGAGGGAAAGGAAAAGCATCAGGGAGACCCGGAAATTTACGACCCACGGGAGAGAAGCAGGCTCAGTGACTGTAGGCGGGAGGCAGCTACTTGGTCACTCAGCCCCATGCCTGAGCCATCAAGGCTCAGCTCATCACTGGGCCCCAATGGCCTTCCTTCCCCAAGGCATTACCACACTCCAAACAGACCTATGGTCACAGCCCCAGTGTCCCCTACGGGGATGATTTTCATACACCGAATTCCATGGGGACATTTGACCACTAAAAGTGTTGACATTCAACATTAATTTTTAATGTCTCTGAAAACCATTAAGCTGGTGTGTATGATGCATCCCATTTTTACAGCTGGACATTTCATTTCCAGCTTGGAGAGTGGCTGGGGACTTTCCCAAGGGAGAAGTCCTGGATGCTTTGTGCATTCAAGGCTTGAAGGAGATGTGCCCTCCTCTTGCCCTAGCTTCTGCTGCCGGATCCCCTGGGGATCAGGGCCCTGACCAGAGGCATCAGCGTCTCAGGCCCTGGAATTGGAATGATGTTTGATGAACCAGCCTTCCAGGTGAGGGAATTCACAGACGTTGCCTGGCACAGTGTCAGAAGTGTGTCTCTGTCAGGCGCATCCAAGTGATGGCAGCCCAGCATGTTCAGTGAACGGTAACTTGAGATGAAGCTGGAGATGGAAATTTAGGGAGACTGGGGAGCAGAGCAGGACCTGCTACAGTGAAGACGGAACAGTGCTGGGGTGGGGGCCGGAAGCACAGAGGGTAAGAGGCAGGAGGGCCCACAGGAGAGTTGCTGTCCTCCCGGGGATGGGCTGGAGAGGAAGGGGAAACACGAAGACCTGCCAAGAGGTGTGCTCACGTCCATCCTCCTGTCACTGCACTGCCTGCTCAGATACGCTCACTTCCCACTCTGGATGGGCCTTATTCTTTTTGTTTTCAAAGCTAATTTTTTACTGAAGCTTGTGCATTTCATACAACATTTCCCAGCCAAATCTAGACCCGTTCCCCTTTCCTTGCCCCCTGCCCCCACCCCACCAGAGCTCACGCATTCTGCCAAACATGTTTTTCATCTTTTTCTCCATCTCTTTTAAGATTTTTGATGCAGAAGTTTACTGTTTCAGGCAGAAGTTCACCGTTTCGGTCAGTTCTTTGAACCAGTCTTTTTGTTGTTGTTGTTGTTCCTTCCAATTTGCATCACTCCAAAATATGCATATACACATGCCACACATATATCAAGATTATGACGCCATGGGTTTTAGCATCTAAGCTTATGATTTCTTTTAACCTTATAATTTTATTTTTTTTCTTTATTAGACTCAAAGATGTCATGTTTTCCTTTAGTAATTGTTTGAAGGCTCCTCCTTGGCAAGCCCAAACAACCATCAGTCCTGCCCTTGTGCTCCACACTGGGGTCTTCCCATCCCATGGTCACCAAATGAGGTTCAGTAAGCACCACATCCTGTCTTGATCTTCCTGTACTGGCCTCTGTGATACAGCCTGGGTAGTCCAACAATGGCAGTCTATATTCTGAAGAGGCTGAAACCCCAGTAGTTGTTCAGTCCACAAGCTGTATGAGGGCCTTATTCTTATGACACTAAATAGGACAGCTGTGTTTTAATACACTCTATTCACACCCACATGCACACACACACACACACACGCCCCACAATGTATGTTTATACACATGCACGCAGATGTGTGAATATCTATAAACACTTATATTTATATGCCAGAGTGGTTCTTTCTTCTGCATACAATCACCCCCAAAGATCTTAAAAGAGAAACCCCTAAAGCAGGTCCTATTCAAGACTAAGCAAGACTTTTTGGGCACTGGAATCCAGAGACAGTCATTTACAAAAGCTCCCCAAAGACTGGGGATGTAGCCTGATGGGTAGAGTGCTTACCTACCATGCACAAAGGCCTGCACAATCCCACCACTACACAAGACCAGACATGGTGATATATTCCAGTACTTGGGAGGTGGAGGCAGGAGGATCACAATTTTAAGGCAGGAGGATCACAATTTTAAGATCATGCTTGACCACATAGTGAGTTTGAAGCCAGCCTGGGCTCCGTGGGACCCTGTATCAAAACAATAAGGAAAAGTCTCAAAAATACCAAAATAACAAAAAACAAAACAAAACAAAACTAAAACTAAAAATAACAAGAGCAATAATAAAAGAAGCTCTCTGAGGGCTCTGTTGTCAGCTGATATCCAGAGCTTTATTTAAGATACAAGGGCTGGAGAGATGGCCTAGCAGTTAAGAGCGCTGACCGCTCTTGCAGAGGACCCGGGTTCGATCCCCAGCACCCACATGGCGGCTGAGAACCGTCTGAAACTCCAATTCCGGGAGAACTCCAGCTCCAGGGGAATCCGAAACCCACTTCTGACCTCCGTGGCATTGCACGACATGGGTGCACAGACTTGCATGCAGACAGTACATTCGTACACATACAGAAATAAATAAAAATTAATAAAAAAAAATTAAAAAAAAAAGATACCATCTGAGGGTCTGGAGAGATGACTCTGGTTAAGAGCACTTGCAGAGGACCCGGGTTAAGTTCCCAGCACTCACATGGCAGCTAACAATCATCCATAACTCCAGTTCCAGGGGATCTGAGCCCCTGTTCTGACCTCTGTGAGCATTATATGACACAGGTACACTTACATGTAGGCAGGCAATACAGTCATATACTTAAAATAAAAATAAGCAATAAAATTAAAAGAAGAAACCACCTGAGACAGATGACTCAAAGGACATGTGGACATGCTCTGTAGTCCGTCCAGCTGTATGTCTTTTATTTTCTACCATATGACTGTGGCAAGTCACATGACATGGCTGAGTCTCAGTTTTCCTTCTCTGTAGAACAGGGACAAGGATTCTGGCTGCTCCTCAGGATGGTCACGGGACTGACCTGAGTTCATGTGAGCAAAAGTCCTGGCCTAGCAGCTGGCCCATAGCCAAGGAGATTATGTGTACAACTGAGTTCCTTTGAATACTGACATCCATGCCACCCTGCCCAGCACCTCTCTTTCAATTCTTGAATGTCTACACAGGTTGTCCAGGCTCTATCCTCAATGCTCATCTCCCACTGCACACTGAAAATGTATTGGTCACAGCAAACATACAAATGTCCACCAAGGGAGTGAGGACCTCAGGGGGTCCCCAGGTTCCCCAGGCAGTCTACATAGAACAGGGGTAAGATTCTCCAGAACCTTCTCCCGACCCTCCATGGCCTCTGTTGGCTTTGCAGCTCTTGGAGTTCTGTCTTCCGGTGGGACATCTGAATCCTGGATGACTCACCCAATGCAGGTCTGCACTAGGAGCAGGTGAAGAGTGCTTTTCTTTCTTTCCTTTTTTTTTTTGTCATGTGCATGTATGTTCACATGTATATGGGCACGCATGTGTGTGCATGTGCACATGTGTGCCTATGCAGGCATGCGGTTGATGTCAGGTGTCTTCCTTGCTCATTCTCCTCTGTACTGCTGCACTGCTAGTCTACCAAGCAGCCAAGAATAGGAACCTATGATAGACCTGATCTAGGGAGCTGCAGGCATTTAACAATAGTCAAGTGTTTACCTTTCTGCTAATGCTGAATCTATTTCTGAAGGCAGATTCTCCATGTATGACTATGGAATGGAACAGTTTTTAAAGACAAAAGAGTAAAAAAAAATCCTTTATGTTCTTTCTTCCTTTATCAAATGGAGTTGATATAACTAAGAAATACACACAGAGTGCTCAGCCCTAAATGGGATATCTCTACCAAACCCCTTGCCCCAAAGTTCAAGGATCAACACAGAAGAGAGGAAGGAAAGAGTATCCGAGCCAGAGGAGGGTAGACAACAAAGGAACAGTGTTTCCAGACCCAACAGGGCAGTTGCACACAGGAACCGACAGTGGTTTTGACAGTGTGTTCGAGGTCTGCCTAAGATCAAGCCAGACAAAGTCCCAGAATGGGGAGAGGAAGTGGGCATGATGTCCCACCCCTAGCTGAAGGGTCACTGATGATTGATAGCAGCTGGGAGAGGAAGAGCCAGTCTTTCTTAGGGCTGTGACCACTGGTAGGTCCACCATGCTCCAGGAGATCACTATACATCTGGGAATATTTTCACAACACAAACTGGACTCCATGAGCTTGAGAGAAGAAGAGGACAGTGACACAAAGTTGGGCGGGTAGGGAGGTAGGGGAGATCTTGGAGGAGTTGGGAGAAGGGGAAATATGATTGAAGAAAAATAAGAATTTTTTTTTTTTTGAGACAGGGTCTCCCTATAGCCCCAGCTGGCCTGGAACTAGCCCTGTAGAGCAGGCTGGCCTTGAACTCACAGAGATCCACCTGTCTCTGCCTCCTGAGTGCTGGGATTAAAGGCGTGTGCCACCACACCTGGCTTAAAGATGGTTCTAAGTCGCCATGTGGGTGCTGGGAGTCAAACCCGGGAACATCTTATTTTTAAGAACAGAGGTGGGAGGCACTGGATGAGTCCCCATGGAAATACAGTTCCAGATGGAGTGGCAGGGTGCTCTGTGTACTGCTTACATGGTGTTAAGATACATGGTCCCCATCCCAACCTTGACATACATGTACCCTTGTGACATTAATAGGAACCAGGATTGCAAAGAGAGAGGAAAGAACAGGGTGTTCACAGCCAATCCTGGATTTGCCATGACCATCAGCTCTCTAGCAAAGACCTTGGCCATAGAGAGATAGCTGTAGAGGGCAAGAAAGGCCGGAGCCATGCCAGGGAAGGCTGCTCGCCATTCCATTGGATTCCAGAATACGCAATCCTCGTATCTTTCTTTCCAAAAGATCAGGTGTGTGTGTGCGTGTGTGTGTGCGTGTGTGTGTGTGTGTGTGTGTGTGTACACATGCATGCCTATGTTCTGTTTTTGTTCTGTTGAACAGTAATAGTAAAACCTGATTGGTTCATGTCCCATAGATCCAAGCTCTCTCTACTCAGCACCAATATAATGAGAATCTACAGAACCTTCTGAGTCACTAGAGAGAATGAACTGAGTTCTACGAGCCGGAGGGTTGAAGACTGTGTTTTTGTCATGTTCTGCCCAGAGGAGGTTCAAATGGAACTTGAACAGCTGTTGTAACAGGCTACTAAGTACACATATCGGTTGTCCTCAGTCCCCAAAGTCAGAAGTTGGAAAACATATCGTGGGACACAAGGCCAAGTCATCCACAGGGCTGGTTCTCACTGCAGGCTCTGGGGAGAATCTGGTCTACCCCCCGAGCTCCATCCCAGCTCTGACACTTGCTTTCTAGTTCTCACCCTTGAACAACAGAGCCCAGCAGCTGTTTCCACAGCACTTACACTGTATCAGGTACCATAAGTCACCTAGAGAACCTATCACCCATGAGTCATCACCAGATCGGATGACATTAAGTACACCTTATCATTCTAACCCAAAGGAGAATCACCACTGTGAAGAACGAGTATCCGGAGTTCCTTCCTGACCTCAGCTGGAGATAGATACAGCTAGTCACAGTCCACACCAGCCAGCCACAGTCCACACCAGGATTAGACCTGGAATGTCAAGGGTGTGCAAGCGATGGCCCCTGCAGGATGAGGTCCCACAAGGGAGCTTCTCTGGGAGATGCTTGGAGTCCTGCCTCACTTGTCAGGCCTCAGTGAGAACAGCGCAAGTTCCTGTGAGGAGAAGGGAGGAGGTCGTAGCCTCACGTCCTCTATTGTAGACTAGGTGGGAAAGTGAGCCAAATTCAGATGAGCAGATCAAAAATAAAGAAAAATAGGGACTGAGGAGATGGATACATGGCTAAGACACCTGCTATGCAGCCATGATGACTCGAGTTCTAGCACCCATGTAAACAGTCAAGAGTGGATGGTGTCTGCTTGTAATCCCAGTACTGGGAAGGTGGATACAGGAGGAGGCGGAGACTTGCTGGCAAGGTAGCCTCACTGAATAGCTAAGCTCCAGGCCAGTGACACACTGCCTCAAAAAATAAGGTGGAGAATGATAGAAGAAACAATCAATACTGACTTCTGTCTTCTACAGTCACCTGCACACACATATAGAAAAATCAATCAATCAATCAATCAATCAATGACACCCCTAAGAGAAGGATGTTACACATGGTGGGTCGTTTGGTCTTCTCAAAAAAGTCCAGAGCATCCACCATAAATTTTGAGACCTCTGACTCCTCCCAACATGGGTAGTTAGTTCTTCATGGCTTCCATATTCTGTCCTTTACAGAGGTCTCTTCTGTAGGTCCAACCATTCCCACATAGTGCTTTTAAAAATCAGCCTCCACAGGGAGAGATGCCTCAGAGGTTAATAGCACTTGGCTGCTCTCACGGAAGACCAGGGTTCAGTTCCCAGCACCCACATGGTGGCTAACAACCATCTGTAACTCCAGTTCCATGGGATCTGATGCCCTCTTCTGGCCTTCATGGGCACTGCATGCATGCAGTGAACTTACATCCACACAGGCAAAACATTCATATGCATAAAATAAAAATAAATACATCAAAAATATTTTAAAATCACCCTCTACAGGGGTGTGATGGTTTGATGTGTTTGCTTTAAAATAAAAACAAGTAGTCCAACTCATCCCAATCCATTCTAACTGAGACCATCATGCTAAATATCTCCTAGCACTCCCAAGAATCCACTGCAGCCTCCAGCCATCCCATCCCACAAGGCTTAGGTACCACCTGCTGAGGATGACCGTGGGAAAGAGGGGATAATGCAAATTACAGAAAGGCCCCAAAGAAACTTGAAACTGCAACAGAGATGTTTACACAAGCTGCATCTCTTCTTGCTTTTTTAAAGCTTAACAGTTTGGCGATCACGCTTCGGTTTGACAGGGAAGTGTGAAAATGTTCACTTTCCCTTCCCCAAACCTCTAAATCCAATCAAAATAATGTTTATTAAAATATGAGGAGCTTGCCAGAAGCTGCAGTGTGACTTTAAGAGCAGTGACCTCAGATCTCTCCAGTATTGTTTCTTTCTTCCTGAACAAAAACTGCACACAGAGGATTAAAGAGATGGCTTAGAATTGCCTGCAGTGCAAGCTAAGGACCTGAATTTGGATTCCCAGCACTGACATGAAAAGCCAGGCACAGGGGCTGAAAAGATGGCTCAGAGGGTAAAGCAAATGTGCAGCAAATGCAAGGACGTGAGTTCAAATTCCTGAAACCCACATTAAGCTGGGCATGGTAGCATGCCTGTAATCCCAGCAGTCCTATGGAGAGCTAGAAGGCGAAGACAGGAGAGTCCCTGGAAGGGAGAGGGCTGGTTAGGCTGCCGTATGCAATGGTGGACAACAAGGAATCCTGTCTCAAACAAAATGGAAGACAAGGACCACTGCCACTGAAGCTTGTCCTCTAAACTCCATACCTGTGCCCACAACACACACGTAGGAAAACATCCATCCATACACACATTGTAGACACAACATCATGCACTTGTGACCCTAGAACCAGGGAAGCAGAGACAAGGATCCCTGTGGCTTTCTGATGGTTTCCCTGTGGCTTGTTGGCTGGCCAGTCTAGCTGAATTGGTGACTCTAACCTAGCCTAGCCTAGCTAATTGGCGAACCCACTAATGTGGGTTCAGTGAGAGACCCCGCCTCCCAAAAGGAGGTGAAAAGTGATCTAGCAAGACAACTAGTGCCAATCATTGGCTTCCAAACACATTTGCATACCCCCACACATGTGCACACTAGCTCACACACACACACACACACACACACACACACACACACACCCCACACATACAAGAACAAGACAAACATTTAGGCACACACCCAGGAATGAGGCACCCCATTCCTGGACTTCCTCCACTGCCTGGGAGTCTTGCCCCCCCCCCCAAGAGGAATCCAGCCAGCAAAGACGTGGGTTCCTGCATTCTCAGCCTGCACTCTCACACTCTCGGGTACAGAGTTAAGGTGAGAAGCTGTGATGTGTGCCACCTGGATCCTCCACGTCATCAGCATGCGAGCTGAGTGCCAGCTGGAAGCTGGGGAATGAGCCCAGGGAGGCTGCAGAGCCGTAGAACGGGAGGGAACGGGGCCTAGAGTGAGAGGGGGAGGCTTCTGGTGGTGGCGCTGTGGGGCTGCAGCCGGTGTCACCTGCATGGCCGTTCTGGTGTCGGTTCTTCGGGTGCAGCCCAGTGGAGCTCTTCTGGAAATTCTGGCTGGGGAGATGGCTCAGTGGGTGAACTGCAAGCCACACGACTGTGAGGACTGGGTTTGTCCCCCAGCACCCAGATAAAAGCCAGGTGAGGCAGTGTCAGGGAGATCCTGGGCTTCACGGACCAGCTAGTCTAAGCAACCGCCCCAAACATGATGGAATGTGACAGAAGGAAGCAGACACCTAAGGTCAACCTCTGGGCTCCACAAATGCATGCACAGGTAACCACATGCATGCACATGTCCACACACATACATGCAAACATGCATGCAAACACAAGACTCCGTGGGCATCTGCCTCATGTCTGTTGCCCCACCATCTCTTGCCTAGTTCTTGCCTCACTGGCCCCCTCTTTGTGGTGCTGAGAAGGATGCAGCCGCTCCATCCTCCTGGTACCCAGAGGGGACTTGGTTCCTTGTAGGTCTGTAGACACTCAGGTTTGCTCTGATTAGATGATGATGGGCCCATCTCTGAACTAACCACAGAGGATAAAGGAAATAACTGCTGTTTAGCTCAAGCCACGGGGGGTGGGTGGGGGTGGAATGGGTCAGGGGACAGGAGTGTCCCATGACGTTCCATGTTTATAGTCTAAGAATAAGAGAAAGGTAGACCTCTAGACTGAAATTAGAGGCTTCTGCAGAAGAACGATGGATGGGGGTGGTGTTCAGATGTATTGGGCATGTTTTTTTTTTTTTTTTAATTCAGTCTTTGAAACAACCTTTGAAGGCAAGCTGTTTTATCATCTTCTATTCTACTGAGGAGGTAGCAAAGTTTCAGAGAGGTTAAGTGTCTTCCTCATAGCCACACAGCTCAAAAACAGCAGAGCCAGGGTTTGAACCCAGACCTGTCTACAGAGCCTGAAGATTGTCTTCTACACAATGCTACTCGGTTGTGATCCACTGGGGGTGAGGGATACATTAGGAAGAGTAACAGATAGCCTTACACTGAAATGTACGAAGCATCCTACAGTTTATGAAATCAGGCCACGCTGAGGGTCTCTGCAGCCCCTCTCAATGGCCCTTCGGAGGGACAGGCCATTACTAACATCTTTCATGGCTGGGCAGCCTGAGGGAGGTTAAAGGACTTGGCTGAGGTCCCAGTTACAAACTTGATTACTCGCACCTTTGCAGGAGAGTCAGGAAACCCCAGCAAGTGGCTTTAAGTTGTACCCTAAAGGAACAGGCTGGGTGCCTTTTGGGGGCCCCCAGGAGCCCCTATTCATATTCTCATGCCATCTCCTTCCCCTTCTGCATCTGACTCCGGGATCCAGCTGTCCCTGTACTCAGCTCGCTCGTGCGATGGAGGAGGCATGGCAGTAGTGCATTGGCTTGAGAACCAGGTATTTGTTTCTGTTCCTAATGTTAGGTTCAGTGACGGTGCTTCTACTTCTATTTGAATGGAATCCCTGCACTATGGGTGATGGGCCAGCACTGTCATCAAGCCATGTCCCCAGCTGCAATGGTAGTTACAATCAGCCTCGAACGGAATATTTACAAACAGGAACTGACAAATGTATATACTGGGGGAGGCTCCTTTTCGGTTCCTCAGATAGTCTCATCAGCTGGCTCTGGGTCCCAGGCAGGGGGCTCACTGAGGTCTAAGTCATGAGGTCACTCAGGCACACTTCACTGCCTTCCCTCCCTCTCTCCCTGTAGCATCCCTGTTCTAGCCCCTAGATCGGAGGTGGGCATGTCACCCAACCAAGCCGTTCAGACCTGAGTCTAGGACTCTTCCTTTTTTCTCAACGATCAATCAGAGTCAGCTTTTTCCTGGTGGACATGAATGGAACACAGATCCCCTAGAGGCAGCAGGGGAAGTAGTATTTGGACTGGAAGGGAGAAGACAGCTGGGGGGGTGGAGTCAGCAGATGGGGTCAAAGGTGAGGCGGGCTTGGTCACCAAGAGCTATGGCTAGGGTTGGGAAGGGAGCACAAGCCCTCATCTCTCCAAGCTGGACCCCTCACAGCTTTAGCCACTGTAAATGGGCTAGCCGTTCCTCACAACAAATCACACCCTGGGGGCTGGGAGGGGGCTCAGTCAGTAAAGTGCTTGCCTGAGTTGATCTTTAGAACCCACTTAAAAAGTCAAGTACTGTGGCAGTGACTTTCAATCCCAGAGATGGTGAGATGGGTGGCAGAGACAGGCGGATCCTGGGTGCTCACTGGCTGTCTTCTTGGCCGACTTGGCAAAGTCCCAGGCCAATGAAAGACTGTGTCTCCAACAAAAGATAGAAAGCACCTGAGGAAGGAAGACCCAAGGCTGTCCTCTGATCTCTTCACGGGCGCGAACATGTGGACCCACATGCATGGATGTGTGTGTGTGTGCACACATACACACACACACACACACACACACACACACACACACGCACACGCACGCACGCACACAAATAAGTATTTTTTTAAATGATGCACCAAGAAACAGGAACCAACCCAGAGCCCTTTCTGGGGACCGCTGGTTACCCGTGGTCCCACACAAGGCCTGCTTCGGAACATATGCCCAAGACCAAACAATGCTTCTGGGTTTGTCATGGGTTAAGGGCGGACACACGACGAGTTGGTGGCAAGGCCGCAGCTGACACGGGTGGCTCTAACTAGACTTTCTGCAACAGATTCCTTTTGCCTCTGCACAGGGGTGGTGGGGCAGGACCCAGCCTTGCAGGGTTGCTACAGCTGGAAAGAAAGCAGGCAGGTCTGTGAAGACGGATCTCAAAACAGGCCCTGCATTCTCTGACTGAATTCCATTTACATGTGCATCTGAGCTATTAAACCACATGAAACGCCTGCGTTTCACTCCGGACAATAAATGAAAACTCTTTTGACGTTTGAAGCATTTCGTGTCTCTGTGCCTCCTGAGAATGGTCTCCTTGAACTTGAAAAGGGACTTAGTATAATTCACATTTAATGTTATGAAAGCATTTCTCTCTCACGTCGGGCTTTATCTAAATTTTTAAACA
Source organism: Rhizomys pruinosus (assembly GCA_009823505.1). Classification (NCBI taxonomy): domain Eukaryota; kingdom Metazoa; phylum Chordata; class Mammalia; order Rodentia; family Spalacidae; genus Rhizomys; species Rhizomys pruinosus. The sequence goes on from VZQC01004854.1 coordinate 2,696,705, forward strand.
AGGCCTAATTTACAGGCCCCAAACGACTTGGCAAATTTCCCACCATCTCACTGAAAAAGTCCTGGCTGCCTATAGGCTGAGGGTGTGTTGAAAGACTGCTTTGTCTCGGGTGCCAACTCAAACCCAAATTACTCCACCGACAAAAGGTCGTCTTTTCCAACTAACTCACAGAGTCTGCATGAACACATGGCCCACAGAACTCCCCTGAAGCTGGTCCCCAGCAGCAGCAGGCAGGTGAAGAGGTGCATGCTCTGCAGAGGGCTGAGGCCTTCCGTCCCATCCGGAGAAAACAGCCCTGAGACGACGCCAATTTTGTGGGTGGCATGTTGCTTGTTTCCTGGAAGAAGAACCAGAGGGGAGAGAGAGAGAGAGAGAGAGAGACAGAGAGACAGAGACAGAGACAGAGAGACAGAGAGAGACAGAGACAGATAGAGACAGACAGAGACAGAGACAGAGAGACAGACAGAGACAGAGACAGAGAGAGACAGAGACAGAGAGAGACAGAGACAGAGAGCTTGCTATGTAAGCAGAAGGATTTGAGTCTAGAGTGTCCAGCACTCATAAAAGCCAGGTGTGGTGGCTCCTATTTATAATTCCAGTGCTGGGTGGCAGGGAGGCAGACAGGGAGGAGTTACCAGGGATTCACTGGCCAGCTAGTTTATAGGAACCAGCAAGCTACAGGTTCAGTAACAGACCCTGTCTCAAAAAATATGGTGGGAACAATTGAGGAAGACAGGTGATGTTGATTTATGGGCTCTACATGCATATACACACACACACAAACATACACACAGACACACACACACACATATACTCACAAAGAAAGAGAGAGAAAGAGAGAAGGAAAGAAAGAGCCCCAGTCCTCTGTCCCACATCATCACCAGCTATTGGACACATCTGTTATTCACAGGTGACCCCAGTGCAGAGCAGGCAGCTGGTAAACAGAGAACAAACCCATAACCCAAGAATGGCCTTGCCTTCTTCCCCCAGCACCCATGCGGTACATGCCAGGCCTAGGTGTGAGCTTCCCGTCCCTTCCCAGTCTCACTGTGGCATTGTAAGGGTCACATTCCATACCACACCACCCCGCCTCTCTGTGCTGGCAGTGGCCGTGGCCTTGGGAGAGCAAGCTGGGCTGGAGTCACCTGACATCTATCGGCCCCCTTGACGAGGCAGATGCTGTGCTGTGAGGATGCGAAGGTGACGGCAGCTCACGCAGTCCCTGCCTCTGTGCGGCTCCAGGAGCAGTGACCAGAGGGACTCTTGTAAGGATGGAGTTTGCAGGTCTGGTTACGACATGTGAGGCCTGTGAAGAAACGCACCCTACATTCTCGCCCAGTCTTCATGCTCCGGCCCAGTGACCCCTCTGACCTTGACCCGTTCCCATACTGTGCCAGCTCCCCCTCGCCCACTTGCTAAGCTCTAATTCCTGGCTTCCCTCAGACACACAAGCGTGCTGCAGATGCACAGGCCTTTGCATGCTCTCCCTTCTGCCTTTGATGCTTGTCTCATGCTTTTAGATCCCCAAGGCTCTGTCCTGTGCTCTTCACCCTCTGTCATCTGATCATGGCTCTGGATGGTCCCCAGATCCCTCCTCCCCCAGCACATGCCCCTTAGTCTTCCTGAAAACCTGCAAACATGTTTGTTTTTTGCATCTCTCCCTTATTTTCCAGTTCACTGATTTACTTCAGGGTCTTCAGCTGTACCCTGACATAGTAGGTGCTTAATAAGGAATTGTCAAAGATCACAGCAAGCATCCCCAGGGAGTGCATAGTGGGGACACAGTCTCTGGTAGGGCCCTCAAGGATTCCAGAAATGGCCCTCAAGTGTCAGTGGGCTCGTGTGTGTGTGTGTGTGTGTGTGTGTGTGTGTGTGTGTGTGTGTGTGTAGAGGCAGGAACAGGGCTGTAGGCAACACAAATAGCTTTGGGAAAATACAAGAGGTTTTAAGAATCTCAGTGTGGGGATGGGGCTGAGGAGATGGCTTAGTTGGTAAACTATCTGCCGTATAAGCAGAAGGACCCCAGTTTGCATCCCATGTGAAAAGCCAGCTGTGAAAGCAACTGCTTATAATCTAGCATTGGACAGCCAGACACAGGCAGATGGCTGGGCTCATGGATGGCCAGCCTAGCCTAGTTGGTGAGTTCTAGGTCCTAGCGAGAGACTCTGTCTCAAAAAATCAAGGTGGATGGCTTCTGAGAATGACACTTGAGGGCTGACCTCTGCCTCTATAGCTGCGTGCACACATGCACGCGCTTGCACACGCGCACACACACACACACACACAAACCACATACCACAAATATGGCTGACATAGGTGCAGGATGGTCAGAAAGGAGACTGGCATGAGAGAAAGCTAGAGGCACCCAAAGAGAGGGTGAGGCTGGACTGCCCAGAGGATTTCTGGCAGCAGTATCCCAGGGGTGAAGAGTTCAGTGGTTCACTGGATTGCAGCTGGATGCTTGTGGGCAGGACAGGCTGCTGAGAGCACAGTCACGCAGCCTCAGTGATCCTAGAGCCCCTGAGCAGGTCACGAAACCTGGAGCCATCTGGGCCTCTACTTCCCTATGTCAACGGGCAAGAGGGTTGCCGAGAAATGGGCGCATCAGCCCCACATGAAGTGACCGCAAGGCCAGCTATTGGGCTAACGGCACGCTCGACGTACGATGTACGATGTACGACGGCTGCAGCCCTGCCTTTGGGTCCTTGCTTAGCCCTAGGTGAAGGTGCTGCAATCTAAACTCTAATGAGCTTCAGCGATGATACCATATGAGTGACAGCTCTAGTCATTCATTCATTTACTAAATGTGTATTGGGAGCCGGAGAGGCACAGGGCAGGAGGAACAGCCTCTCATGACGTCAGTGGGGCCAGATTCCCAGGCTCGTCCAGGAATAATACCATGATAGGAAGGTTTCCATGCCTGGCCAGTTCCTGCACTGGATCCTACAGTCTACAAGGAAAAGCGTCCAGTTCTAGATCCCCCATACCAAAAGTCTCTCAGAACCTCTTAGATGGCTAAAAATGAAAAGACCCATTGGAATGGGCTCAGAGTGGAGCCCCAGAACAGATAGTAACCAAACTCTAAATTCCTTGGCTCCCACTGATATCCACCCCCCATCCATCTGTTCACTCCCAGGGTAGACAGGACATCCAATTCCAGTGAGCATGTCTGACCCTAGGAAGAATCATGCTGTACCCCTCGCAGACCTCCGCCTGCTTTCATGTCTACTAATTGCCTGCTGAATGGAGAGACTTTTCAAAGGAGGGGTGATAATTGAAATTTCACATAATTACATTTGAAAGTAACGCTTTTAGCTTCCCCCAACCTCAGTCAAAACTGTCTTGTCAAAATAATCTTGAAGTTTTTCTTTTTTTTTTTTTTACCCTCCTCAAACAGAGATTGATGAAATAGCACTAGAAAATCTTTTAGCTGCTAATTATAAGTGAAGCCTCTTTGGGGGGCTTTTTGGCGGAGGGGATTTCTCTTTGACGACTCTAAGTGGTTCAGTGGGTTCCTTGATTCTAAACGGTTCTTTTTCTACTTGTGAAGTTGCTTCTCCAGTTTTAATTACCATCGGAGCATTATCCTTGCATGGCACAGAGTGGTGCTCCATGGTGTGAGCAGCTATGCTGCTCTGCAGGTCGAAATCTAGACAGGTGCATGCTCCTGTGCCACAGGTTACTTTATAGGTCGCTTAATGCTTTTATCCCCTGATTGTGCATGAAGCTTAAGGAAACTGACATACAGGAAGCATACTGCGGATGCGGGCAGTACCTGGCGAGGTCTGTTCATCACTCATGAGATACTAATTTCTCCCCTGTGATTAGTACCTGAGGTGAGGCCTCCTCTAGGTGACACAGGCTGGACACCCGAAGTTTACTTTATTTTGGCTTCTGAAACAGACTAGCAATTGCCTGTGAGATTTCATTGGAAAAGCCAGACATCACCTCATTCAGAGCCAATGTTCCTGTTTGTTCAGGTGGTGTTTGGGACGTCTGAGGAGATCAAGTAGGGCAAGTGGGAGGAGAATAAAAAGGTCTGGGGCTCTGGGGTCACTTAACCACTATAATAATAATATTACACGTTTGTGCGGTGGCATTCATCACTGGGGAGCCAAGAAACACATCGTGACAGTGCGGGTACTCCAGGTGCAGACCGGTGATGCCCGGCCAGGACTTGCAGACTGGAAGTACCCAACTCAACTTTGTTTCCGAAATGATTACTGAGTTCCTCACTGTCATGGGTGCACTGTTCTGGTCATACCCACGGAGACTGTACAGTCTTCAACATTGTTTGGTAAAATAAACTAAAGAGCAGTAAGGTAGCAGAGATGCTCAGTCAGTACAGTGCCTGCTGTGCAAGCACGGGGAGGTGGAGGCAGGAGGATCCCTGGGTTTGCTGGCCAGCCAGCCTCGCCATGTCAGTGAGCAGTAGGCCAACGAGAGACCCTGCCTCAAAAAAAACCAAAGGGAGAGCTAGAGAGATGGCTCAGTTGTTAGGAACAATGGCTGCTCCTGCAGACCTGAGTTCAGTTCCCACCACCCACATGGTGGTTAACAACTGTCTGTAACTCCACTTCCAGGGAATCCAACGCCCTGCCCTCTTTTGACCTCCATAGGTATTGCACAGCAGGGGCACACTTACATGCAGACATTATACTCATAAACATAAAAATAATAACTAAAATATTTTTTAAAAATGAGGTGAATGGTACCTGGGTAGTGACAGCTGAGGTGTCCTCTAATCTCCACATGCACACACACACACACACACACACACACACACACAAACACTAGCATCCAAAGGACCTAAGCAATTTTCCAAAGCCACCAAAAGCTACTTAAGGAACTAAGTTAGGATCTGAACCAAGCTGGCTGGATGCCAGAGACACTTTTCAATTCCTCTATAGTGTGAAGAAGCGAATGAACACAGACTGCATATGGATGCCTTGGTCGACACCAAGATACACGGATCTTTATCACCTTCATAAAACTGAAAATGTCCCATCATGTCATGACACTCTCCTGACCTCAGAGCAGGCATGCGATGCCCACGTACCTGTGGTGGAGCTGACTGAGCAAGCTTTCAGCCCAAGGAAGGCGGACCAGTGAAGTTACATACAATGCATTGCGCCGAGCAAGGATGACAAGCGGCTATGTTCGGGCTTCGCAACTCACCACACTATACTCTTCATTGATATTTTAGAGTACATGCCTCCTCATTTTGGCTCGGTGAGTAGTACTTGCTGTGCAAGGATGGGGATCAGCGTTTAGAGTCCCAGCACCCGGGTAGAAGCCAGGCTTGGCCATGGGAATCTGTAATTCCAGCACCCAGAAGGAAGAGAAAGGAGGATCTGTTGGGTTTGCTGACCAGGTTGTGGAGCTAGAATGGTGAGCTCCAGGCTCAGTGAGAAAGAGGCCAAGGAAGACACCTGATGCTAAGCCTAATGTGGACAGACAGACAGACAGACACACAGGAATATGCATACACACAACACTCGTGTGTGAGCACCTGCACACATATGCATATGCCACTCACACAACAAAAACAATAATGAAAAAAGAGAAGTTAGGGCCAGAGAGATGACTCAGTGGTTAAGAGCACTAGTTGCTCTTGCAGAGGGCACAGGTTCAGTTCCCCACACCCATGTGGCAGCTAGCAACTGTCTGTAACTCCAGTTCAGGGGACTCCAATGCCCTCTTCTGGCCTCTGCAGGCACCGAACACATACAAGGTGCACTTAGATGCATGCAAGCAAAACCTTCTTATAAATAAAATAAAAATAACTAATTTTTTAAAAGAGGAAGTTTACTGTAAACAGAGCTCTGTGCTCCTGCATCCCATATACTACATCTCTGAGATCACGATGGGGCACTCTGAGTATCTGACTTCTGTGTGTAATCTCATGCTACAATGTCCACACACTGTAGCTTCACCTAACCACATGGTTCTCAGAACCCACCTGTGTCATGAAGCCAGACCTGACTTTGCACACCAGACTTTCATTTCAGCTAAGAAATATGAAGTGCAGATTTCTGATGGGCATTAATTAATATTTTATAAAATCCCTAGAACTCTCAAGGTGCCCCCTTTTATTCAACATTAATATCATTTATCCATGTCCGTTGTGTTTTCTTTCCCACTGAGGCCTTATAGAAGCACACCCAATAAAAACATATCAACACAGTCTGCTCTGTGCAAGATGGAGTTCCAATGTGCTGCCTTGGGGGACTTCTGACTGGTGTCATTTATTAAAGACCCGTTGAGCTTCAAATGTCAAAGGCACAGCTCACTTCGAAACACACGGTAGAGGAGAAAATAAAGCTGGACATTTTTCTTCCCAAATTGCCCCTTCAATACGTGCTGAGGAGGGCAGGCTCTGGTTCAGCAGGTGACGCTCTACTCTGGATGAGGCTGGTGGTCCCTGGTGCCTGGACATGTACACTTACGATGCCCAGACGGGAGGTCTGGCAAGTTCTTGTCGCTTCCTATGCTTGCTGCTTTCCTGGCCTCTGTCTGGTTCCCCAAAAGAAGGCAGAGTCAAACTCTTGAGCCAATGTAGGCATTCTCTGGGGTTTCAGGAAGGAAAGGGCCAGCTTGCAGCCAGCCACTGGGTGAACTCTAGACAGTGGCAAGTGTGTCAGCCCTGAGATCTGTGCAAAGCCAAAGGGCCTCTGAGAGTCAACATGGCGACGTTTTGAGAACTCCTTCCACATACAGATATAAACAATATCTCCTCCTCAGTGGATCCCAAAGACAAACCCAAGTCCAATTCCACCAAAGTTCACCATGAGGGCAGTGGGCTCATTGGGGGTAACTTAAAGAACATGGATGAGGGGCTTCTTACAGGAGAATGGGTGATCCCAAAGCGGCTGCACCACAGAGTCTACACCCAGCATGGGATGGTAACTCCCTATCACAGCCACACAGATGGAGTTCTCTTATTAACCTCCCCTACTATATACCCTAATACTGGACCCCACTCTGGACCCAAGCCAGGTGTAATTAGTGCAAAATTGTGTGAAAATGCCCTTAGAGGGGTACCTGGAATCTCAGGTGAGGATTCAATGACTTTCCCTTCCTCTTTCTATTCGGGAAGTCAGCAGGCCCCAGGCTCAATGGTAATGGACTCTCAGAGGCGGGCACAGCTGTCTAATAAAGATGGCTGCTGTAACACTCCAGGGACTGTGTTCTGGAAAAGTAGAGTAGTTGAAGGCACAACTGCAATGTATAGCCATCTTCCTAGGTCAGCATATGGATTACACACATGCTTTCTGTGTTTGTAGGGGGTAGAGATCTCCTGTGAGATACAGCATCCATTTCTAGGGGACAATCTCTCCACAGCAGTCATCCACCAGATCCTGTCATGGCTCGGGGAGCTGTGGACAAAGCCCCTGCTCTCTTTCCGCCATCCTATGTCCATGAGCCCTCAGGAGGTAGAGACAGGAGGATTTCTGGACATTGCCAGTCAGCCAGCCTCAGTGGATCCGTGAGCTCCAGGTTCAGAGAGCCTGCCCCCAAAATAAGAAGGTGACACAACTGAGGAAGATGTGCGATGTTGACCTCAACACACACACACACACACACACACACACACACACACACACACACGCCTACAGGAGACTGGATGCTTTGTTCAAGGTCACACATAGCTAATAAGTGGCAGAGCTGGGACATACAGATATAACTGTCACTTGAAAACCTCTTGCCTGCCCTGGCATGACAATGGGCTTCGACCACCCCACACCCATTTTTTTGTCTTATGTTGTGGTGTTTGGGACTCTGAATGAGAACTTGCTTTCACTTTAAACTCCCCACTGCAAAGGAACTGCTGTGCAGACTGTCTCTACCCTGTAAGCCTGGACTGCCTTCCTGGAACTGAGGTCCTCTTCCACCTAAGTCTCCAGCCAAGCTTCTGGGTGCAGACGAACTCAATTTCTTTCTTATCCGCTTATGCTGGGTGATGCTAAAGGCTGGGTCACCAGCCTAGGGTGGTCAAGAGAGCTGATGGGACCTTTAAGAAGTGGAGTCTAATTTCTGGAAATTAGGTCCCTGGGGATGTGTCCTGGAAGTGGACATTGGAGCTCAGATCCCTTCCTCCCTCTCTTGCCTTCCTGGCCTCCTCGAGGTGAGCAGCAGCCTCCTCTACCATGTGTTCCACCATGCTGCACTGCACCACCACAGTTGCCCAGCAACAGTGCAAGTGATGATGGAATGATGCATCTGAAACGGTGAATTGGAATCACTCTTCTCCTTTTTATGTTTGTCTTGAGTACTCGATCATAGTAACAGGAAACTTACAACACATTATCATGATGCCCTCAAGATTGTGCTTATTACAGTGGTGCCTCATGGTCTCTCTGGGCAGGTTTAAACTCATGGTGAAGCCTAGCCAAGAATGCCACCAGGTGGTTACACAGTCAAAGAAACCACAGAGAGACACACTCCACACAATACCTGGACAGAGGGAGCACTAAAGCAGAGTTATGACTCTATACCAAGATCCAAGTCCATTCAGCACAGTCTATTCCAGCCAGAGGCAGTCTCACCTTTGAGTTACTGAAGGGCACGAAAGCTTCTTTCAGAAATTCTTTCTGGTGCTGGAGAGATGGTTAAGAGGACTTGCTGTGCGATCACGAAGACCTGATTTTTGGATCCTCGTGTGCACATCAGAAGCCTGGAATCCCACAAATGTCTGCAACTCCAGCTCTGAGGGATCTAACGCCCTCCCCTGGCCTCTATGTGCATGCACATATCCCTCCATGCACATGCACACACCTCACATATACATACACATAAATAAGCAAATCTTTTATAAAATAAATTCTTTTTCAACTCGTATTTTGTAACTTATAGATGCATCTCTCTGCCTTATAAAAATTAAAGTCAGGTGTGAGCCTTTGGGAAGCTAGGCCCCAAACTAAATGCCTTCATATACTTCAAAGTAAGCCTGTCTTTACTGCATTGTACCATTTTACGGATTAGGGAAACTGAGTTCCCTGTGAGGTTAAATGATTTGCCCAGTGCACATGGCAAGTAAGAAAAACTGGCAGCATCCCCTTGCAAAACCTCCTGACCACACCTGGCTGCTCTGGGTAAAAGATTAGCAAAGCCTTAGGCAGTATACAGTTTCTCTCTCTCTCTCTCTCTCTCTCTCTCTCTCTCTCTCTCTCTCTCTCTCTCTTTCTCTCCCCATTCACTATTTCTCCCATCACTCTCAAATTCAAGCCAAAACAAACCAATAGTTCTGCTCCCAGCATGCTGTGCTGTCCTGTCCACATACACTGTGTCTGTCCCCATAGCATTCAAGTGTAGGTGGCATGTGAGACTGTCCCAAAGACTACGCTACCCTTTCTGAACAGAGCAGGGCAACTTGTCCTTCAAGACTCCATTCGAGCTCTGCCTCCTTTGGAGACTGTCAACGAGCCCCTCACCTTTGCCTTAGCAAGATGTCCTGTTGATAGCTCCGCCTACCATGCACCCACCACCTGTGCAGTGTATTGTGACTGTGTGATCCCATGCAGCACAGTTAGAAACATGGGTTTTGCCTAAGCTGTGGGTCCTTAGACAGGACGCCTATGTTAAACTTCAGCCACCCAGGCTTACGGACCATTGTAGAAGAGGGGACAGAAAGATTGTAAGAGCCAGGGAGGAGGTGCGTAAGCAAATGGAAATGGAGTCCTACAAGCTCCTGGGACCCTGCTCACATGAACCTACAGCAATGGTGTCAGCGTGCACAAGACCTAGGTAAACTCAAGCAGACAAAACCCCAATATAGAACTCTGGAAATGGGACAACAAGGCCCAATCTTAGTCGAAAAATTATTGGCAGTGATTACTGCTGGGTGAAGAAGAGCTGATCTTCTTAAAGGGAAGGACTCTACAGAGGCTGTTTAGACCCCAGTGGATGAACTTGCACTGAGGAACTTCAGGGGACACTAACTTGACACAATAGGCTTTGCTACAAATGTCAGAAGGTGTGAATTCCGAGCAGGGCTATAGCAGGGTGCCTGTCGGGGAGGGGGCATAATGGTAATTAAGACTAATCGAGATGTTATTTGAAATAACAAAAATTCAATAAAAATGTACAAAACAAACAAACAAAAGAAATATGGGCTGTGGAGATGGCTGTCAGTCATGCAGCTGCTACACCAGATGGGGACCCGAGTCCAGCCCCAGCACCCATACGAGAGAGAAAGTGGACATGGTGGTATGCACCAGTAATTCCAGCGCTGGGAACCTGGTTCTCAGAGGGTCCCTGGAGCTTGCTGGGCAGTCTAGTCAAAACTGTAAGCTTCAGGTTCAAGGAGAGACTCTGCTTCAAAAAATAAAAAGGAGTGTGATGGACAACACATTTGACCTTGACCTCTCACCCTCACATACACAAGATGTACTTACACCACACATACACACAAAGAAATAAGAAAAGAGAAGGGAGGGAGGGAAGGAAGAAGGAAGAAAGAAGAAGGAAGAAGGAAGAAGGAAGGAAGGAAGGAAGGAAGGAAGGAAGGAAGGAAGGAAGAAAGGAAGGAAGGCTGCTTTGCTTTGTGGTCAGCAGGCCAAAGTTAAACGCCAGTTCTACCCTTGAGTGACTTAATCCCCTGGTGTGGTAGTTGCCTGATTTGTTAAAACCAGGCTACTTAGAAATGGCAATGTGAAATGTATACACTGTACTTATGGCAGGGCCTGGCCCCTCCTAAGCGCTCGGCACACTTCAGCGTCAGGGATATCCCAGTCAGTGTGACCAACATCCATCTGTCCCAGGGGCTCCATGATGCCCATGAGCCCAGGGTCTGAGGGAGGGCAGGTGCCCAGGGGCAGTATGGAATGGATCTCTGGCCATCAGCTCTGCACTCTCCATCTTCCTTCCAGGCAGAAGGAGATGCCAACAGGAAAGTGACCAGCCCACAGTCCTGCAAGTTGTGAGAGACAGAACGCTCTAGAGTTTTGGCCTTTCTATGTGGAATCCTCACTTGAGCCACTGGAGCATTCTGAGTCCATTGACCAAAGTGCTTCCACAGATCCATGACATGTCTCACAGAGCTGATGATGTAATCTACACACGAGTGACAAAACACAGTGAGAGACCCAGGCCTCAACTTCTGTCACTTCTCAGTGCTCAGAGCCTGTCTTTGCCTAACAACAAGATTTTAAAAAAGTAATGGAGGAAAGGAAAAATCCAGAGCTTCCTAGAAAGCCTTTCGGGAGGCAGCAGGTTCCTCCTCCCAGGAGGATGAAGCAGGAGGAGACGTTAGTCTTTACGGTGGTCCCTGATAGCACTAGGCGCTCGGGAGTTTCTTTGACACTGGGAAAATAAATGAGGATGTTAAGCCTTCATACACTCTGGGATTTTTATTTGAAAAGCCAAGATTCCAACTTTAACCAGTGTTTCCTTAAATGGCTCTGTTGTTATTACTAAGAGAAATCACGCTTCAGCACTAGAGGTTTTCCACGCAACACTTTGGACTTCGATTTGATGTATGTGTGTGGAAGTGTGTGTGTGTGTGTGTGTGTGTGTGTGTGTGAGAGAGAGAGAGAGAGAGAGAGAGAGAGAGAGAGAGAGAGAGAGAGAGAGATGGAGGCCAGAAGCCAGGTACTGTTTCTCAGGAGCCACCACCTTGTTTTTGTAGACAGGGTCTTATTGGTCTGGAGCTTATAAAGTGGGTCAGGCTTCTTGGCAGTGAACCCCTGGGTTTGCCTATTTCTGCCTCCCCAGGGCTGTGAGGACTGGCACAAGACACTGCATCCAGCATTGTTTAAAAGATCTATATTTTATTTTATTTTATTTTATTTTATTTTATTTTATTTTATTTATTTTTGAGACAGGGTCTCCCCGTAGCCCCAGCTAGCCTCAATTTCACAGAGATCCACCGGCCTCTACCTCCCAAGTACTGGGATTAAAGGTGTAGGTCACCTCATACCTGGCTGATTTATTTTTATTTTTATGTCCATATGTGAGTCTATGTGCTTGTATGCCACATGTAGGAGGGTACCTACAGAGACCAGAGGAAGGTATTAGGTCCTCCAGTGGAGTTACAGGTGGTTGTGTGCCACCCGACATGGGTATTGGGAACTGAACTCGGGTCCTCTAGAAGAAGATCAAGCACTCTGAAATGCTGAGCCATCTCTCCAGTCCCTCAACTTTTTTTCTTAGTTGGGGTCCGAGGCTCAAAGTCAGGTGGCCCTGACTGAGCCACCGCTCAAGTCCTGGACTTCAGTTTAACACAGTTTAATACCCATAGGTAATATCTATTAAGCCCATAGCTTTTATGTGATATACACAACACAGAGAGTCACATGCACTGAGCACAGCTGCGTGGCGGGCACACTGCACAGACAAGCAAGCATCTGTGACAGAAGTGACAAGCAGGTTCCAGTGCCCCATTAAGAGGGCTGCAGTCCCACACCAAGGTCATTAGCACACAGCATCCTTGGGAGACTAAGAAACAGAGGGGGAACTTCTTATTCCTGCAGTAGCTCAGAAAACCACACAATGACCCAAGGTGTGGGCCTCATTGTCCTGGGGATGTGTAAGAGTCAGCCTCACCAGCCCCCTAGGAGCTGACTGCAGAGTTAATAGCTGTTTGATGGACACCCAGCACTATATTACAAATGGTTTCGAGCAAAATAAATGCAAATGAGCCTGTGAGGGCAGAGGACCAGCCTTCTCCAGCGTGCCCTGCCCGCATTGAAACGTCCCGGTTCTGTCCCGAGCTTCATATTTCATGCAGCAAGCAACTCAGATCAGGCTCCAAGAAACCCTAGGGAGGACAGTCAGGATGACAAATGGACCCTCCTCTCCTTGTATCTCAGAAATGCCAAGCTCAGCGGGTGGGGGGTTGAACTACCTGAGCAAGCCGCGGCCAAAAGAACCAGTGGCTGATTTGTAGGCAGAGGGGCTCGGCCCTTACCCCTATTTACATGGCTTGGAGCACAGAAATTCAGGAAGATTTAATGTTTTAATTTGGGCATCTGGCTTGCACTTTTCTATTTTATTTATTTCTTTATTTTTTTTTTTTCATTTCTAAATCACACTCTTCTGTGTTCCCTGTGAACCAAACCAAGCCATGTATCCCAGACCACTCAGCTCTCTCTCTCTGCACTTCATTAGGATCTTCATGAGGAGGCACAGAAAGGATGTGTCTGGGGCTGGGGAGATGGCTCAGTGAGTGTTTGCTTCTGAAAGGATGAGGGCCTGAGTTCAAATGCCCAGTGGCCTTGTAAAAAGCTGGGCATGGGGGCTGGAGAGATGGCCTAGTGGTTAAGAGCGCCGACTGCTCTTACAGAAGACCCAGGTTCGATCCCCAGCACCCACATGGCGGCCAAGAGCCATCTGAAACTCCAATTCCAGGAGAACTCCAGTTCCAGGGGAATCCGAGACCCTCTTCTGACCTCCGCGGCATTGCACGACACGGGTGCACAGACTTGCATGCAGACAGTACGTTGATACACATACAGAAATAAATAAAATTAAAAAAAAAAAGCTGGGCATGAGAGCTAGAGAGGTGGCTCTGTGATTAAGAGCACTGGCTGCTCTGGCAGAGGATGCAGGTGTGGTTCCCAGCACCCACATGATGGCTAACAACCCTTAGTAACTCCAGTTACAGGGATTTTTGAAGCTCCCTTATGGTTTCCATAGGCATTGTACCCACATGTGCACTTAGTACAAGGACTCATACATATAAAATGAAAGATAAAAAAGCTGGACATTGCTATGTATGTCTGTAACCCCAGCATCAGATATGGGAATAGGAAGATGCCAAGAACTGGCTAGCCAGTCAGCTTAGCTGAAGACTCAGTGAGAGACTCTGTCTCAAGGTATTACAGTGATAGAAGAAGACACTCCACATCCTGCTTTGGCCTCTCATGTGTATGTACAGGTACACACCTGCACATTCATCACACACACATATACATGTGCACACACATACATGTGCACACACACACACACACACCATGCAATACATAAACATATACCCACAAGAAGGGGATGTGTCTATGCTGTCACAAGGCTCATCTGGAGCCTGCAGCATGGACCTCGGAGTCCAGATAGACATCAGCTGAAGAGGTGTGGGGATCCAGGGAACAGGCCGCATCAACAGACCAGCAGTCTCCATCCAGATCTGGGCTCTGCTACCCAGTATTCTGCAGCTCGGCGGGGCTCATTTGGGCTTTCTAGCCTCAGTTTCTCCAACTGCAAAATCACTCCTCCATATCCCTTCCTCCACAGACATTGTGTGACTCAACCTGCAGGGACGCTCTGCTCTGGTGCTACCATCTTCTCCATGCCGAAGTCCAAGTCTGTCTCCTGCATGTGTCTCTGGAAGAGCTCACGGGCCTGCATCGTCTCTGCTGCAGCCAGGGAAGGTGAGAGTCCTCCAGTTAAGCCACCTGAATTCTCTAAGATAGTCTTGGGGACAGAGCTGACTGAGTGGGTGACGTCGCTCAGGGTGAGGGGAAATCTAGATGCATCACACTCAGGTTGGCTGACCCACGGTCCCATCTCTTTTGATGGTTGATTCTGATCATCTACTTGACAGGATCTAGACTCACTTGGGAGACAAACCTCCAGGTGCATCTGTGAGGAATTCTCTAGATGAGGTTAGCCCTTAGGTATGTCTGTGAGGGACTTTCTAGATGAAGTTAATTAAGGTTCAGGAAGACTCAGCTTAGCTGTGGGCAGCAGCACCCCATGGCCTGGGTTCTGGACTGAATAAAAATGGAGGAAAGAAGCTAAGCACCAACACTCATCTCTTTGCTTCCTGACTGAGAATGCAACCTGACCAGCTGCCTCACACTCCTGCCGTGCCGTGCCCACCATGATGGGTTGGACCCTGCACTGTACGCCAAAGTAAACCCTTCTCTCTTACGTTGCTTTCGCCAGCTATTTGGTTGCAGCAATGAAACAATGAGTCCACCTCACATACAGCTGGGATGACAGTGAGTCCACCTCACATATAGCTGGGATGACAGTGAGTCCACCTCACATACAGCTGGGACGACAGTGAGTTCACCTCACATACAGCTGGGATGACAGTGAGTCCACGTCACATACAGCTGGGATGACAGTGAGTCCACCTCACATATAGCTGGGATGACAGTGAGTCCACCTCACATATAGCTGGGATGACAGTGAGTCCACCTCACATATAGCTGGGATGACAGTGAGTCCACCTCACATATAGCTGGGATGACAGTGAGTCCACCTCACATATAGCTGGGATGACAGTGAGTCCACCTCACATATAGCTGGGATGACAGTGAGTCCACCTCACATATAGCTGGGATGACAGTGAGTCCACCTCACATATAGCTGGGATGACAGTGAGTCCACCTCACATATAGCTGGGATGACAGTGAGTCCACCTCACATATAGCTGGGATGACAGTGAGTCCACCTCACATATAGCTGGGATGACAGTGAGTCCACCTCACATATAGCTGGGATGACAGTGAGTCCACCTCACATATAGCTGGGATGACAGTGAGTCCACCTCACATATAGCTGGGATGACAGTGAGTCCACCTCACATATAGCTGGGATGACAGTGAGTCCACCTCACATATAGCTGGGATGACAGTGAGTCCACCTCACATATAGCTGGGATGACAGTGAGTCCACCTCACATGTAGCTGGGATGACAGTAAGTCCACCTCACATACAGCTGGGATGACAGTGAGTCCACCTCACATATAGCTGGGATGACAGTGAGTCCACCTCACATACAGCTGGGATGACAGTGAGTCCATCTCACATATAGCTGGGATGACAGTGAGACCACCTCACATATAGCTGGGATGACAGTGAGTCCACCTCACATATAGCTGGGATGACTCTGCAAGACCTAGGAGGTAGCGTAGCATGCTCCATCCCTTGATGAGACACTTGGTATCACAAACCACTGTAGAAGTAAGAAGCGTCCCCCACTCCCTGGCCCTTCTTTGGTCTGGAAGTGGCAGAGTCAGAATGAGACTTTAGGACTTGATTTCCCCCCTGGGTTCCTCCCCTCTCTGCCCTTCCTTCCTCCTGGGAGCACATTATTGTCCAGATCGCCCTTGTGCCCATCACAGCACCTGCCAATCAGACCGTGATCTTTAGTGGTAATTGCGATCTTCAGTGGTAATTGCACAGATAAACAGAGAATGAACTGGCCTCTTCCCTTGGTGCCTGCAGGGATGCCAGATACTTGGGGACACTCATTAACGACATTTCCAGGGGACCGGGTCCTGGGCTTGGCCCAAGTCACACCCTCCAATTTAATTTTATAGCAGCTCTAGAAGATCAGGATTTGCATGCTCCTAGCAGGAAGCTGATGCTTCTGTTGGTAAAGTGACTTGCCCCAGTCCTCTTACTAAGAAGCGTTAAGAGACAGTCCATCCACCAGGGGAGGACAGAGATCTCTGTCCTATGCTTTCAATGCTGAGCTTCCTTGTGGCAGTATTACAGTTTGTTCAAAGAAATGATTTATTACCAAGTTAGAGTGGTCCTAGGAGCTATGGTCTCTCAGTATCCCTCCAGGTTGGATCCAAATGATGAGGCCTATTGTGGCTGCCAAACTTCTTTTATCATCATCATCATCATCATCATCATCGTCATCATTGTCATCATCATCGTGTGTATGGGTATGCATGTTTGTGGGGGGAATCCATGTGCATGTGTTGCATATACATGGGCAGGATAGAAGTCAACCTTAGGTGTCACTTGCCAGGTATCATCTACCTTGATTTTTTGAGACAGGGTTTTTCACCAATTTGGTGGGACTGGTGATCAATGAGCTCAGGCGTCTTCCTGTCTGTGCTTTTCCAGTATTGAGAGTTTCAGTGTGCACCCCAGATCTAGCTTTTTATGTGGGTGCTGAGGATCGAACTTAGATACTCCTGCTTGCACAGCAAATACTTTACCACCAGAACCATCTCCCCAGGTACTAAGGTTTTCCTTTTCTTGGGTGCCAATCTCATTTGTGCATGAAATACAATGAAGATTCCTCTAAAGCAGGTCATGTTTGGTTTTGCATGTATGCTCCCCCCTCAGATATGTAAATCTGATCCAGCCAAATGCTCAGCCAACACGCTTGCCAGACAGACCTCCGGGCTAAGTCTGGCCTTGGCGTGACTGACCAAACCTTGCCAGACCACTGTCCTCCAATAGCAAGGTGAGTCTTCAGAAAGTGGAACCTCCCTCCCTGGACTGCTCCCTCCCAAGGACTGGGAAACCCACCAGAAAGATTAAGCAAACACAAAAGAAGAGAAATGAAAGCCATTTAGGAGGCTCTTCCAGGTGATCTTAATTGCAGGTAATAAACCATTGTTAAAAGGAAGGTTTATTATAAGAAAGTGCAGACCCGCTTTTGGCTGTTTGGGTGGAACGGTGAAACGGTTTTGTAAATGCCATCTTCTCTAATAAATCGGAATGTGCTGGGGAGATTAGGCCATTATCCAGTGCTGGCATAAATGAGAAAATGATGTGATGGATGGCATGCTTGAGGGGTTTGAGGGCAGAGCTGGAGATGGGGCAGATGACGCTAGTTAGGGATGGCAGTTGGCCAATCAAATCATATTGCCGGAAATCTAGTTCGGGGGCCAGTTCTGCTTATTCTGATGATAACTGGTGTTTTCCGGTCATCCAGCCAGCAAGTCACTCTGGAGAAGATTTTGAGAGCTTTTCTTAAAGCTATGAGCCGGACACACAGAGTAATCTGACCATGTCACAGGGGGACAGATGGGGTGAAAAAACAGGAACCCCTTAACATCAAGAGAAGTGGATCCCAGAGCAGCAGCCAAGGTCTTCCAGGACTCCTGTCAAGCCCCTGACAGCAATGGGGATTGCTGAGCACCGCACAGCATGGGGCTGCATGTGTGTCCAGACCCAAAGGCCACAGAGACTGAGTGAGCAGAAAGAGCGACAGTAAGTCACAAATCCTTGGGTTTCCGATGTGCAACTTGGGGAGCGAACAGGTCATTTTGTGGATCTTTTGTGTACGGATGGATTATGATTTTTGCTTTCTGTTTTTTTAGACATGTGTGCTCATTATGTTCTGATGCACATATGTGGGAGGGTGTGCACCCACACATGCACATGTGCACACACACGCATGCACACGCATGCACACATATGCACACACAGGCATGCACAGGGACATGGAGGCTGGAGGTCAACCTTGGGTGTCATTCCCCAAAAGCTGTTCACTTTGTTATTTGAGCAGAGTCTTTTCATGCAGGGCTTTGCCAAATGGGCTAACGTGGGGTGGCTGTCAAGGCCTAGGGATTTGCCTGTCTCTGCCGCCCTTTCGCTGGGACTACAAGCATGTGTCACGATGCTCAGCTTTTCACACAGGTTCTGGAAATCCAACTCAGTCCTCATGCATGGGCAGCAAGCATTTTACTGACTGAGTCATCTCCCCAGCCCCCATGATTTCTCAAGTCCATATAGATGGAGATGCAGCATCAATTGGCAACCTACTGCATGCACCATAACCTGCATTCGTGCATTTCCTCAAGCAGAAAAAAAAAAACTGCCAATACAGACAGGCCAGAATCCACTTTCCCATCTCTCTCCTGGAATCACCGTTCCAGCAGGGCGTGGAAGGCAGCCATGTAATATCCAGATGTAGATGTGGAACAGATACCTGGCGAGTGTGCAGACCCCTGGAAAGTGGCCAGGGTCACCAGCATGCACTCGCTATGCAGGGAAGGGATCACTTTCCTATGACACATAATCTGTCTCCTTTGAGCTCAACCTTTGACCTCCACCTGTCCACTTCTGAGGACTGAGCCTCTCAGTCCTCCAGTCTTCTGTTGTATCGCGCCAAAGCCTGCTGGATAGTTTATTATATGAACCACCCATGGCTTCCAATCATAGCCTCCAGTGCAAGTCTGAGGTGAAGGTACATTAGGAAGAAGGGACAGCCAATAGGACATTGGGGAAGTGTGGATCTTCCCACAAGCAAGGTACCAAGCCACACAGAAACATCATGACAAAACCTGTCTTTGGGAACAAAAATAAATAAATGTGCCTTTGGGAGACAGGGGTTGACCAGAGAAATGAAAAGATTTCCTTTTAGTCATGGAGAGAGGACTTTAAGTCAATAATGCAATGAGCCATTAATAACAAAGAGGTCCATCTACTGAATCTCACTCCGCCAGCACACCAAATGTTATTCCATTCAACCAGAAGTTCCCAAACGGGGGGCACTGTGGTCCCCAAAGGACATCTGGCAACATCTGAGGATATTTTGGGTTTGCCACACCACGGGGATGGAGCAGATACTCAGGACACCGTTGCATTTTCTACAACACACAAGATAGTCCCACCACAAAGGATTGTCCAGTCCGGACATCAACAGTGTGATGGCCAAGACACCCTGCCTAAAGCCACTGCAAGGTTATGTCCCTTGGGTTTACTCGGCCCAAAGAGAGAGAAAGCTGGGAATACAGCTCAGTGGTAGAGCACTTGCCCAGCATGTACAAGAGTCAGTCTTCAGAAGTGGAAAGAAAAGAAAAAGGCACAGAATGAACATTCTTTATTACTGTGGAGTTACAACACAGATCAGCCCTTCAGCCCATCTGCCATGCTGCAGGGGCCACCAGGTAATCTTCTCCTCCATTCCTCCCTGGGATACAGGTAAAGGTCCTGAGTTTTCTACCATATACTTGACCATTGGTCTGTAGATGAAATTCCACTGAGCTCATCCAAGATGTGGGCATGAACATGGAGGGCAGGAGGTCCAATTGCCATCCGGAAAGTTGTGCTCACAGCAGAACTTAGGACATGGGGCTGCACAACTAACAGGATAACAAGATCAGGATTCAAACCCATTCATTTGGAAGACATCCTACCCTAGAGACCTTGATAACAGAGACTCCTAAGGTCTGGTGGGACTTCCCTGAAAGGGCCAGTGAAGAGAAACAAGGTGGATTTGGTGGGAAAACGGCTTCCATCCTCTGGCACCTAGGGAGTACACACCTTCATGTATTGAGACCCCAGGGTTTTCCACACTCAAACCATTGGGTGATGGTGCTAAGGGGTGCAGAAGACCCTTCTTTGCAGGGGATTCATTACCAGATAGAGGTCACCGATATCAATAGCAGCTCCCTATGTGCATGTCGCCCAGTGATCAATATCTATCTCCTAGGGGGTACTGGAGGAGAGACTATGAGCTCAGGTTAAAGCTCACTGAAATAGTGAAAGAACTCAGTACAAGAAGTATTCGACTGTGAAGATGGACCATCCCCCATGGTATGAGCCTCCCACTGGACATAGAGGACAGGACAACATCTTGAGAGATGCATCACCATCTGCAATGGTCAGCTCTGTCAACCTGATACAATCTGGAATCACCTGAGAAGAGAGACTTCAATGAGGGACTGTCCACATTGGGTTGGTCTCTGGGCATGTCTGTGAAGAATTGCCTTGGTTGAGTTAAGTGACATGGGGAGGCCCAGCCCACTGTGGGCAACATCATTCCTTAGGCAGGGAGTCCTGAACCATATGAGTGGGGAAATGGAGCTGAGCACAAGCTGAGCCTGGACACACCCAGTCCTCTGTGCTCGTGACTGTGGATGTGACGTGACTACCTTGTAAGAAAAGACAAATGATGCAGCTAATGAATGCATTGATTAAGAGAATCAATCCGCTTGGAGCCCTGGGCCAGGTCTCTTTAGCACCATCCATCATTACCTTGCCCCTCATGATACTGTCTAGGGTGAGGATGAGATTTCTCAACTTCACACTATCCTGCCATCCAGAGTACAGAACTCCAGATGACAAGAACAGAAAAATTAAATGAAAGGGGGAATCATGAACCCCACAGCGTTCCAAGTTGCACTTACTGAATTAAGGCAAATATACCATGTTTAGTGGTTAAAAAAGAAGTTGAAGTCAATTGAGGAAAATGAACAAGTTCATTTGTTGTAGCTGAGAAGAGGCTTGGTCTAACCAAAAGGAGGGGAGGGAGGAGGCCCATTCTAAAAGACACAGGAAGGCCTCCCTTAAATTCCACAACTTTTCTTGCTCTCTTGAGAATTTTAAAGTTATTATTCTAGCTCCAAGCCGTATGTCTTCTCTTCCCTGCTCCCTCCCTCCCCCTCCCTCTCATTGCTCCCCCATCAATTACTGTTTATTTTTATTGGCATATATCAACTGTACAAAGTACTGGGTTTCTTTGTGACATGTTTGCACATGTTTAACACACATGGATCATCTTCTCTCCACGTCACTGCTCTTGTCCCCTCCTACAATCTTCTTTATCCACAGCCCCCTTCAACGTTCAAGACGTTTATTTATTTATAATTATTTTATTTTATGTGTATGAGTATATTGCATGCATCATGTATGTACACCTGTGTCCTGCATCATGTCTATTTTTATACAGATTCTACATATGAGAGAAAAAAAAACCCCATGTGATATACAAATATTTTTTAATTTACATTAAAAAATAAAATGAATCTAAAGCCAGGTCTTAAAGAATGGAGTAAATATTTGGGTTTTAATATATATTTTTATTTTTTATTTTATGTGGATGAGTGTTTTGCTTGCATGTATGTAGAGTACATGCATACAATGCCCGTGGAGATCAGAAGAGGATGGTGGATTCCTGGAATCTAGAGTTACAGATGCTTGTGAGCCGCCACGTGGGTGCTGGGAACTGAACCCACATCCTCTGCAAGAGCAGCCAGTGTTCTAGTCCCCTGAGCCATCTCTCCAGCCTCCATTTTGGGAGTTTTAGAGACAGGGTCTTATTATGTAGCCCAGGCTGAACTCAAACTCTATCTTCTGGGCATCACAACCACAGAGCTGGGGTTACACCACCATCCCTAACTCTTTCTCTATGATCTGTCTCCGGCCCACAAGGCTTCACTCCTCTCTGAAACCTGCAGTGTCCAATCCCAACCTCAGAAGCCGTATTGTTTAATCATCTATCGTGGCCAGCCTGCCCTTTCCAGGCGACGTTAACTCGCTTTCCACTCTGTTCTTCCTACCTATCATCTCTGTCATGCCCGTCAATGAAGTCCTGGTACTGTCACTTTCTTGTCTATTCCCCCATTACAGCGTCTAGACCTTTATTATAAAAAGTTATTACATTTCCAAGTCAGCCACACCTACCAGGCTGTGACCTGAGAGATAACTTGTCGGTATCTTATTAAATCTGTGGTCTCTGAACCTATGAGCCCAATCTCACAAGACAGATGGAGACAGGAAACAAAAGCAGAGGAAGTCAGTGTACAGAGGAGCCCATCGTGGGGGCGTGTCTTCAGGAGGCCTAGCTCTGAGATCTGCTTCTAGTAGTAACGAGGGCGGGCTCTGAGGTCAGCTGGACCTGTGTTCCAGCCCGTTCATTGCCTCATCAGCTGGCCACATTGGGAAACTTGAGGGGAAAAAGCAATTTAACCTTTCTAAACCTCAATTTCTTTTTAAAGATTTTTTTGGACTTAACTCATTTTTATTTTGTGTACATGTATGTGTGTGTGTGTGTGTGTGTGTGTGTGTGTGTGTGTGTGTAAAGCAACCCCGTGTGGAGTGCTCAACAGAGGTCAGAAGAGTATTTTAGACCTGAACTTGAGTTATGGACAGTTGTTAGCCAACATGTAGATGCTGGGAACCAAACCCAGATCCTCTGCAAGAGCAGCCAGTGTTCTTAACCACTGAGTCATCTCTCCAGCCCCTCTAAATCTTAATTTCTAATAGTCAGGTTTTTGTTTGGAGAAAAGTTCTTTCTATGTAACTAGGCTGATCTGAATCTATCATCTGTCTGTCTGTCTGTCTGTCTGTCTGTCTGTCTGTCTGTGTCTAGGCCAGAGGACAACCTTGGGTAGCATTCTTCAGTTGCCGTTCACCTTGGGGATGCTGGTTGGTCTGGAACTCACCAAGGAGGCTCTGCTGATTGGCCAGTGTGCCCCAGAGTCCATTTGTCTTCACCTTCCCAGGGCTGGGATTGTAAGTGAGCACTACACACCATGCTTTTATATGTGGGTTCTAAGGGGGGAGTCAAATGTAGGTTCTCATACTTGCAAGCGAAGCATTTTGTTGATGGAGGCACTCTCCCAGCCCTGGTCTACAACTTCTACCTGCCTCATCTCCCAAGTGCTGGGATTACTGCTGTGCCTGGCTCTCCTAAATCTCTATTTCCTTCCCAGGGAGAGGAGATGACTAGCCCTGCCTGTCTGTGATCTGAAGGTCAGTGGAGATGTTGCTCAGGAAGTACTCTGCCCGTGTCTAGAAGAGCGAGGCTGTTGCTGTGACTGTCAAGGCCACCCTCCCCCTAAGTCTCTCCAGCTCCACAGTTCTGCTCTAAGAACATCCCCTGCTCTAAAACGAGTCGGCCCCCTACCCTGCTTGAGCTCCCAGACCTTTTTTTTTCTGACAGGAAAGAAGGTTAAATCCTTTCTCTGACTCTTAGTGGAAAGCCAGTGGAGTTGCAGAAAGCAGAGTCTTACTTGTGACCATGAACTTGGCTCAGTGGGACCTTGTCCTCTTGTTCTTGAGGCTACAGACTTTGCCATGGCAACAGCGTCTGTGTACAACTGAGCGGTGAAGATCAGGGATAAGTGGGCTGGTACCCTACTTCCATATCTGATCACAATGGCTTTGTGCCAGAATCCCAACAGTAATGGTTTCTCAGGAAATGATGGAGAAACTATACTAGACCCAATCATATCCTGTTGGGGATGGTAACAGTTTCTGGGGTCACCTTTAACTGGGTGACCTGGCTCTGCCACTCACTAGCTGATTGACTCTCAGCAAGTCACAGAACCTTTCTGTGCCTCAGTTTTCTCATCTGTAAAATGGTACCTCTTAAGGTGTTTTATACATGTATGTGTGCACATATGTGTGGAGTGCATGCATGTGCATACGGAGGCCAGGGGTCCATGCTAAATCCCCTCCTCAACTGTGCTCTCCTCTTCTTCCTCTTCCTTCTCCTCCTCTTCCTCTTCTTCTTTGAGGCAGGATATCTCACTGAACCTGGAGCTCTTCAATTTGGCTATGCTGTCTGGTCAATAAGCCCCAGGGAATTCCTGGTTTTCACTCCGCCCAGTGCTGGTATTACAGGTACAGGCAGCTAATATAGCTTTCTACATGTGTTCTCAAAGCAAGGTAAGCACTTTACTGACTGAGTCATCTCCCCAGCCCCTCTTGCAAGACGGTTTAAACAATGAATTGAGGTATTATAAGTAAAGGGTTTGGAACAATGCTTATTATGTGATATGTCAGCACTCAATTAAAACGTATCATCAAATCAATGAACCTCAGGACATCATGTTTCATGTTATGACAAAAGACCAAATTCCACATGTATTGTCCATCTGTCCATCCATCCCTCTATCTATCCATCTACATAGCTACCCACCCAACCACCCCACCATCCATCTGCCAGTCTATCTGTCCATCCATCCATCCATCCCTCTACCTGCCCATCTATTCATCTATCCATCCATCCATTCATCCATCATTCATTCACCAATGTGTCCATCCATCTATCTATCCACTCACCCATCACCTATCTACCCATCTACCCATCATCCATCCATCCATCTATCTGCCCATTTATCTATCTATTCACACATCCATCCATCAACTTCCCCATCCATCCATCCATCCATCCATCCATCCACCCATCCATCAATTTCCCCATCCATTCATCCATGCACCCATCCACTCATCTATCCATCCAACATCCGTCAATTTCCCCATCCATTCATCTATCCATCCACCCATCCATCCATTCGTCCATCCATCCATCCATCCACCCACCCATCCATCCATCCATCCACCCATCCAACCATCCATCCACCCACCCATCCATTCACCCATCCATCCAACCACCCATCCATCCAACCACCCATCCATCCAACCATCCATCAATCCATCCATCCATCCATCCATCCATCCATCCATCCATCCATTAACCCATCCATCCATCCATCCACCCACCCATCCACCCACCCATCCATCCATCCACCCACCCATCCATCCATCCATCTATCCAACCATCCATCCACCCATCCATCCATCCATCCATCCACCCACCCACCCTTCCATCTATCCATCCATCTATCCACCCACCCATCCACCCACCCTTCCATCCACCTCCCCATCTATCCATCTGCCCATCGATCATCTTTCCATCCTTCCATCTAATCAGCATGTATTTAGCTAAGCTCTTTTGTGTGTCAGGCAGAGTTCTAGGAATCAGGAGGAAAAAGACAAGGCTCCTGTTCTCCAGGGCACTGTCAACACCTTCACTTGAGGTCACATCAGGTGCTAATTTTGGCCCCAAGTGACATGTGACAACTTCTGAAGACATGCTTGGTCATCACAGTTGGGGAGTGGAGAGTGCTACTGGGGAGCCCAGGACACTGCTAAAGCCACAAGGCACAGAATGGCCACAAAACAAGGACTTTCCACACTCATAGTTGAGAGTTCTGAAACTGAGGAACCTGAGGGAAGTCAGAAGTCAGTGGATCAGTTGCTGAGTGTGGCTGAGGGTCATGAGAAAGCCCGGGGGAGAAGCTGGGAGAAGAAGAGGGTTGGACTGGAAGGAGAGTAAGGGAACCACAGATTCCAGCTTTGCCCAGAATCTTCATTCCAAGAGACAGAAAGCAAATGAGATCCAAGGATCCTAAATTCCCAAAGTGGGTTCAAAAGGATTCCCTCCATTGCTGACCTTAGGGCTGCTGAGCTTGCAAACGTGCCAGGTGCCCCCCTCGCCTCAGCATGAGGGTCCTGATGTGTGATCACAGCATCCCAAAGCTGCCACCAAGGGACTTTACCAGAGACATGGCTTCCGCTTCTAAAAATCTATGCGTAAGCATTGCCCCTGGCTATACCAGGATTCAGTAATGTGTAAAAGTCCCTGCCACAATGTGTTGCATAGACTTATCATTTATTGAAAACTTTGACAAAACCTTGAAATCCACTATCATTTACTGCTACAGTGAAAGATTTAAAAAGGTGACAAGACATGCTTGAAGGTGGTCCTAGAACACCCAGTGCTTTGTCCCATACTCCAGAGATGTCCTCTAAGAACCACAGTGACCTGTCAGGAAGCGAATGGAAAATATTAGCTCTGGATGGACCAGCTTCCTTCCAAAGGGCACTTGGCTCTTAATGAATGATCCGTGTACTTCGAACGCTCTGTACAGATGAGGCAATATTGAGAGAAGGAGGCCTCACTGTCCCCACATGGGTCCCTAAGGATTTGCTCAAATGGAAGGGGATAGGAGCTGGCCGCTGAGTGCGGTCATCTCCTCTTCCTGACTTGTCTCCATCCTTCAGCCTGACCAAAATGGGAGCCATAGTTGGTGGCTCTTTGCTGGCAGAACTGCCTGTTAAAAGCTCTGGGGGAGAGGGTCCCCATTGATCAGAAGGGGAAGGGGTCAGAGGCCTTTCAGGAGTCTGACCCTGAGGTCTGGCACGACCCTCTCAACAAAGACACCAGAATAAATTTAGAACTGCTGATTTCTCTCTACACAGAAGCCACCTGCTTGAACAGTTGCTATTGCCAAACTCACTCAGAGTACATCCAGCTTCTTTCATTTCAGCTACAGCTGAGAATTCTGAGAGGGAAGCAGGAAGGCCTGCCGGGCACAAGCTGCGGGCCACCACTCCAATCTGAGGAGCATCAAACAAGCAACATCGGTCAGGTGTTGTCCAGCCTCGCAGGGAGGAAGAGGCGTCCTGTCCTGCTGCAGGTCATCTGCTCAGGAGAGGCGAGTCCAGCTGGGGAGTGCAGAGACGGCAGCACCAGTCTGTGGGAAGCCAGGCTATGAAGCAGCTGCCGGGCAGGTCTGCCATTGACGATGGCCACCCTATAGCTTCAGGGGCCATGTCTCTTAAATGATTCTTGCCTAAACCTGCTCCACTGCTCCCCAGACACACAGAGAAATGTTATTGGTGACACCTGCATCATTTCATGTGTCACTTGCCCTGACATCTAGCCTAAACATTATGGGCGAATTCATATTTGCAAAGGTCACTTAACATTCAGTTCCTAGTTCCAATAGACAGAATGAGTTCCCTTCTCACCTTATGCATGTGGTGTGTGCATGTACATGCATGCATGAAGTCATGCACCTGTGTGCATACATAGTTAAGGACTAGCATTCAGGAAGAGCAATCCAGAGCACATAGAACTCACCATGAGACTCAACTCCTGTAGCCTCAAGAATGGGAAGAAAGCTGTGCATGTTGGCACATGCCTTTAATCCCAGCACTCAGGAGGCAGAGGCAGAGGGATCTCTGTAAGACCGAGGCCAGCCTAGTCTACATATCTACAAAGTTCTAGCTGGGACTACAGGGAGATCCTGTCTCAATGGGAAGAGAGAGGAGGTGGTGGATGGTCTGGATCCTTCGATCTCTGCTTCCAGGTAGCTTCCTTCTGCTCCACATGTACTCCTGGAACTGTTCAAATCTTACCACACAATGCTAAGTCAGTCCTGGCATAGCTTAATATTGAATCTTTGCTCATTAGAGATCTTCAAAACTGAAAATATTGTCACACACACACACATATTTCTTTGCCTCTAGGAACCTTTGGAAGTTTTGGTCTTAATGACATGGAAACAGTCATTTAGTAAGATACTGGCCTTATACTGTTATTCAGACTAAGCCATGAGAAGCCACCAGCTAAGGTCTGAAACATTATGGCCTCAGGGGGTTGAAAAGAATGGATGAATTCTCAACTGTTAACCCCTGTAGCTATAACATAGAGGTGAATATCTGCATACACACTCAGACACACATGCACACACATACAAAATATCCAATGAATGTGTGCAGGGCCCCTATCTTGACCTATGCTCCACCTGACTTGGAGTGGACAAGCAGACCTCCAGTGAGCAAGTCCCACCTGCCAAGTCTATCTGCCACCCACTCCCTGGCAGCCAGAATGTCACAAATTAGAACCTGCGGGACTTCTAAAAGGCGCCACTGAACTTGGGAGGCAGGGAGGAAAAGAAAGGAAGGAAACACACTTTGCTCAAACTAGGATGATACATGACTAAGCCTTTCATCCAAAAAAAATCAGGTCAGCTGAGACTTGCGGGTGACATCAAAGAAGTTTTGGAAAACCACGGAAAATCAGGAAACAAATCCTGGCAGTATGAAATGAACCAGAATCAGACGTTTGCCTCCTGGGGTCCTCTCATGGCATTTTCAAAGACAATGGAAAGACAGTAAATGATAGGCGATCAATAACTAATTTCAACCATGCCATCCTCATGTGTAAGCAATCGCTTTGTGATTCCATGCAGTAATTTTCAGGAAGAACTCTGAGGCCCCAGTTCATGCCCACCTGGCTGGTGAGGCAAAGGCAGAGCCATTCAACCCATTCCTCTGGTATCTGTGACTCGTAGAGTTCTGTAGCTCCAAGGGGCCCAGGGGAGGCTGCCACATGTGGTTCCACTCTCTTCACTATTTGGAAGTATCCCCAGGAAAGGGAGGACAGAGGCAGAACGAATGGGGAAAGGGATGCCAAGAGACAGAAATTATTTTGTAAAGCAACAGTGTTTGGTGTCTCTGTAGATTCTTCACACCTTCAACTCACTCCAAAGGTAATGTGTACTTTGCCCAAGAGTTTCCAGCATGGTAGGGAAGGTTGAGAGAGGCAGCCAGGCCTTAAGTAACTGTCTACTGTAACACTGGGAAGGGAAAATAAAACTTGCATGTAGTTGTGGAAATGTAAAGAGGTAGAGATTAGCCTTTTCTATCTCCTCATTAAACACAGCAGTCAGGGAATCCTCCAGGTCAAAGAAAGATGCTCTCAGTACCTCCAATAGCCAAGGCATGCAACCCCAATGATTTCCTTAAAAAATTAACAACAGGGGGGCAGGAGAGGTGGCTCAGTGGTTAAGAGCACTGGCTGCTCTTGCAGAGCATCCGGGATTGGTTCCAGCACCCACATGGAGGGAGGCTAACAATCATCTGTAACTCTAGTTCCAGGGGATCTGACACCCTCTTCTGACCTCCCCGGGTATTGCAGGGAATGGACTCACGTACACATGCAGGCAAAAACACTCATACACATAAAATAAAAAATAATAAATAAAATATTTTTGAAAAGAAGCTGGGCTCAGCAGCACATGCCTGTAAACCTAGCACCAGGGAGGCAGAGGCAGGAGGATCCCTGGAACTCATTGGCCAGTTAGTCTAACCAATCAGCGAGGCAGCCCCAGGTTCAATGAGACACCTTGTCTCAAAAGGTAAGGTGGAGTGTGATGGAGGAAGACACCTGAAGTGGGGCTCTGGCCTCGGCAAGCACACAGGTGCCCATCCCCCAAATAAACAATAAACTAAAGGCAGGAGGCATCTATTCCCACCGAGCGTATTTTCTCTTCTAAACTGTTAACACCTATTTGAATTGAGTATAATGGTTCTTAATTGTTTCGTTCTATGCACTGCAAAGCAGCCAATTGAATCTAATATTAGTCATTCATCAGATAAAACATTTTCAAAGAAACAAACTGCTACATTTCTCTCTCAAAGAATATCCAGCATTTTAAACACACATGTCCAGAGATGTTACAGCTCGAAAAACAGCTTAGAAACCTACTTTAAACAAACTGTTCCCTGGCTACCCACAACAAGACGAACTGGCACAAATGCTTAGCTCTGTATTTCTAAGATATGATTTTTTTTAACCAAGCCTCCTTCTGTCCACCTGTCAAAGGCAACTGTGACCCCATCAACCCAAGAGGCGGCCTCTGGGGCTGTGAAATGCCCCACCCCACATGGATGCCCTCAGCACCACTGGCCCACAGTCCTCGTTAGGATTATCCAACTCACTTGCCACAGGAGAGAGGCGATGGGCCTGCTGCCAAGAGTTCTTTCAACACAGATTCCGAAAGAAGATCCTGCGAAGTGCAGAAAGCCTGGATTTTCGGCAGTTCACTTTCTAGATCCTGTTACATAGCAACCATGCCTGCTCACACAGGGTACCCAGAGAGTTCATATTTTGTTTCAATAACACACTGCATTAACCCTCTAAGAAAACCCAACTTTTCTTCATCAATGGGCATCAAACCAGTGGCCAGCCATACTATAAAACATGCCCAACAATGGATGGATGCACTTGCTTAATTCATTTATTCATTTCCAAAAAGAAATTTAAAAAAATAATTGAAAATCCACTGTGGGGGGCTATGAAGGTGCAAATGGGGAAGGAGGGTCTAAATTTGATTAAGATCCATTATATGAAGGACACGAAACTCAGTAAAAATATTTACAAAATAACTGAAAATGGATTCAACAATTTCTTGTGGGCTGGGGGGGGGGGTTGGGGAGCAAAAGGTGACATTCCCCTATAACCATGTGTGCTAATATTATTAAAAGCACATTTGTGAGCTCTTAATATGTGCATAATGCCCTTTAGTGAAGAGATGACTTACACAATTGCATTTTGACAGATACTCATTTCGTTCAAAACCTGGATTTGAGAAGTGACAACTCAGTTGCACACATAGAGACGGAAACATGAGACCACCTTAACCTAGAAGACCAGTCAGAAGGCCAACAAGAGCCTGGCGACCCTGTGCCTCCCGGAAGGCGCGCCAGGAAGAGGCGCGAGGAAGGCAACCAGCCATACTTGAAAATTAACTTGCAAAATTCAACACTGTTCTTTAGGAAAGTCACAGAAGCCACAGCAAAAGAAATGAGAAGACTAGCTAGCTCTGCTGAGGGTGTTTTTTTTTAAAATCAAAATAATGTTAGAGGGTCCAAGAAAAACAAAAACCAAGTAAAGCTAAACTTCATAGAGACTAAATGATATTTGAAAAAAAAGTCCTGGTCTGAGGTACTGTGGCTACAGATAAGTAAACCTGGTGGGTTTATATGGCATCTCGTTTTCTGTCCAATCACCTCATTGGTGTACATTCATAATAACTTAAATGGACACGTGACCCACAGCTGAGTTAAAAATAATTAACAGTGGTAATGGCTCGGCCAACCATCAGCAGTACAAACAGAAACAGTCGAGACCCTCCTCTGTCTTACTGACACCCACTGATAGCCACTGACATGGGCAAAGAGCAGGTGTCCAGGCCCCCGTGGGCACAAGAAAGCTGCTTGCTTCTTTTGTAAGGATACCAAGTGATCCCCAAACCATTTCCATGTTGGCAGCCTTGTGCATCTCTGTAGGAGATTACAAAGAGAAAAAAGGAAAAGGAAATAGTTTCCTGTTGTAACTCTGCAACCATTTAACCACCATGTGGCCAGTATCTCAATTTCCAAGTGGACTGCGTGTGTACCAACAGGGCGTCCTGCTTTCTTAGCATGCCCAGTCCACAGCGCAGCCCAGTACTCAGATAAAAAACCACTTAAGTTTTCCTTGGCTAAGGACAGAGCGGCTGGAGGGAATACCCCAGCATGGCTCACTGTCCCTTCCAATGGCTTTTGCTTTCAGCAATATGTTCCTAGTTAGTTCTTGACTGCAACAAGACTTGCCGCTTTCAACAGATAAAAGCATTATCTTGCTTTCTCCTTTTTTCATCCCAGGTTCCACTGGCGATCTTTCTTCCACACGTGATGACACAGCCAGGGACAGACGACAAGTAAAACCAGATGCCAACCTTGAAAACCATGTAGCCAACACCAGGAGCACAGCATCTTCCCACCATTACGTCATGGCCAAATTATGTCCGAAATTCCTACAGACTTCTAACAGGCTCCTAAAGTACCAAGTCAGAGTCTGACTTAGAATACCACACAAGACTGCCAGTCTCAAAGCTGTGCATCTCACATAGCAAAGGTGTACCTTCCTCTGTAGGTACATCGGCGGAAACAGACCGATGGAGTGAGTGAAGGCATCTGTATTAAAACGGACTCTCAACATTCAGGAGAAGCTGTTGAAATAACAAGAGATAAGCTGAGCCTCTGAGCAACTGGTCCCTTACACTTCAAGTGACATATTTATGCAAGTGGCTCTCCAGGACTGGAGGGTTTTTCGTTTTTGTTTTCCTGTCCAGTTCTGGATTTCAGCAGTTTAGTTTACAGTTCAAGTGTTAGGAACAAACAGCAATACTGCTTCTTAAAGGGTGATGAGGGGGTAAAGGATCCTGCAAAGCTTGCTTCTGTTCTTGATTCCAACTCACAGAAGCCAGAGTGTGCAGCCAGGACAGCCTCATCTCACACCTTCAACCCCTGCAGGGGTTCAGAACAGTCATTTCTCAATGCCAGCACTGGCCAGCTGTCTTCGCCCTTCCTCTAAACTGCAGAGTCCTTCCAACAGGGGTGCCTAGCAACCTACCATCCAAACCTTCCTTTCTCCAGGCGCCCATCACTAAACCTTTGGGGTGTACGATTTCCCCTGCAAAGTGCTGTTCCGTAGACATACTTGCTGAAAATTTCAACTCCCTGCAGACCAGAGCATCCAGCCAGCACGGATGCATACCACTGCCCGCACCATCTCAAGCCGGGAGAAAATAAACTCCAGATGCAATCCAGCCAAGGGGTTTGGCTTCCTTAGAGAAAACTGCAAGCCAGTACACCCGCCCCCACCCCAAGGCAACAGAGCCCAGAGCTTCCCGCCCACCCCCACTCTCAGGGGATCATCCCAAAGTCAGAAACCTCTGGAACTGAGGGGGGTATCTATAGGAAACGGGCATGAAAAGTTTGCCACGGAGCTGGGGCTCTGTGCCATCCAAAGGGCACTTTAAGGGACCGGCCAGTGGCGCCCAGCTCCAGCTGGCCAGAGGCTGGTGTGACCGTGCGACCCCGCGCACACTGCGCTGGGGTTGGCATTAAATGACAGCCGCCTAGCAACTCCCAAAACGGGGAGCAGCGGGTGGACACAGACGAGAGGAAAGGGTTACCAGCCACAATGCAAAGAGATCTGGCCGCGGGCGTGGGGGGCATCGCGAGTCGGGCCACCCCTGGGGCCGGCATGCGCGCACCGGTCCCCGCCCCGGGCATCCCTACCTTGCGCGCCGTGTTGATGGTTCTCCATGGTCGCCGCCGCCGAGTCCGCCACCGCCGCCGCCACCGAGGCGCTGGTCGCAGCTCCCGGGCCCGAGCCCGGGCCTCCGCCTCCTCCGCTCAGTTCCGCCAGTCTCCGGTTGGTGGCCGTGAGTTCGGCTCGCAGGTTGGTCACCTCCTGGCTGGCCGACTGGACCGCCCCATCGATGCGGAGCGCGAGCTGCTTATTGTCTTCCATCATGCTCAGGATTTTGGCCTGGGGGCGAGAGAGGTGACAAAGGGCTGCATGATGCGCGCGGGGGGCGCGCGGCCGGCCACGTCCCCGGCTCTACCTGTTGGGTCCCCCGCGGCCCCGGCTGGTCCGCGCCCCGACCCCCAGGCACCGGCTCCTCCGGCGCAGGAATGACAGCGGCGCCTCCAGCCCGAGCCGCGGCGGTGGCGAGGCGGAGGGGGGAGGAGGAGGCGGAGGAGAAAGAGGAGGAGGACCGGAGGAGGAGGACGAGGGAGGAGGAGGACGGGAGGAGGAGGAGGAGCAGCGCTCGCCGAGACCCCGGCGGGCGGGCGCGCGGAGCGCAGAGGACACCGCGCGCTGCCGGGGCCCGGCGCCCTCCTCGTGGAGCCTACCATTCGCGGCTGGCTCGGGAGGGGGCCCAGCCGGGGACCTTGGGGACCTCCTCGGCCTCGTGAGCCCCCCATCTCGGGGACACACCCCCGGAGGGCGGGGGAGTCGGGCGGCGCCCGAGTGAAGCCGGAGGTGGTACCCCCAAGCGAAGGGTTGGGGGCTCACCGGCGGCGGTTGGCTCGCTGTCCCCTCCCTGCGGCGGTGGGCGGCCCCGCCCCGGCCAACTACTGCCCCGCGCTGGGCTGGGGTCGCCGAGGAGGAGGTGAATGTTTAGCAGACTGGGGTGCACGGAAAGGGGGCCCCTTGGAGGGGAGCAAAGGGTGGGAGGGCCCAGGGAGGGGCTCCTGGAATGAGCTTAGGAGTGGAGTTTTGGGATTTGCCAGTTGCTTAAACTGAGGGGATGAAATGCCCAGCCTAGAGCTGAGCTGCTGGACCACAAGCCTGTCTCCTTCCACCTCCCATCAGCTAGTGGCCCGACCTGCGCAGTCCTTCCCTAGGTCAGAGCTGCCGAGGCCTCCCAGCAGCCCTTGTGTGCGCATCCCAGAGGGAGGGCCAGCCTGAGCCTGGTCCAAAGTGCCTTGGCTGGCTTGAACATTAACTGAGTGGAGAGCCGAGGCCAGGAGAGGGCAGGAAGGTATTGTGGGGCCTCTTTCCTCTCTGCTCCTTCTGAGGTAGGAGTGTTGAGCCTCGTGCCTCAGTTTACCCACTCCCCCTTCGGATGAAAATCGAGGTAACCTTAACGTTGATACGCCCCTCCTAGCTGCTCTTTCTCTCCCAGGGCACAGGCTTTGCATTTTTCTCTGGGGCCCTGGATTCCAGGCCTTGTTACCATAGCAAGCTTCATTCCAACAGCCAAGTCTAAGCCCTGGCCAACAGTGTGCCACGGTTCCACCCCAGTCTACCCAGGGAGAGGGGCTCAGAGCAGGCTGAAGCCTGGAGAGGGAGGTGTTCTGCCTCTGAGTAGCTACCCACGCCCAGGTTCAGCAACATTTGTTGGAAGTCCGGGAAAACCAACCAGAAAATGCTTGGGAAACGTGTGGTCGTGTCTTGGGCTAAAGGTTATTAGTCCTGTTTTAGCAGGGAAGAAACTGAAGCTCTGGGCAATGTTAATCAGATAGGGTAGGGGCTGGCCTTGAGTATCGCCCGTTCTTAGTTAAGCCCATGCTCTCTCAGTACACCTTATTTTGTTTTTGTTGCTTTGAGACAGGGTCTCAGGTAGTCAATCCGTCTGGACCTTCAGCTCACCATGTAGTAGAGGATATGGTCGAGGATGACCTTGAACTTCTGATCCTCCTGCCTCTATCTCCTGAGTGTTGGGATTACAAGCAGTGGTGGGTTTAACAGGTGTACAGAACCTCACCTAGTTTATGCAGTTTTGGGAATCAAACCTGGGGCTTCCGGCTAGGAAACACTCAATGAAAAGAGTTATATCTCCACCCACTTTCATATGGAGCCATAACACTGTTGTTCCATCCCTTCCCCCACAGACAAGCATCTGCAGGAGGGAAGGGCAGTCTTAGAAGGCAGAGCACAGAGCCCTCGTCTTCATTTTTCACAGTCCAGTTTGCTCCATGTGGGGACCGTGCCCCTGATCTTAGCTTAATTGATGGAGGCATTCAGAGCTTTGTGGAGCATTTGAAACCCAGGGCTTGTTTCTTGGAAGGACTTCAGGAATCGAGGAAGGGACAGCTCACTGCAAGGCTTCATGGGCCTCCCCAAAGAAACCCAGTTTGGCAATCCTTTGAAAACTTCAACATGGAATTACCATGTAACACAGTACCTCCATTCCTGGGTATATATCCAAAAGAAATGAAAACAGATACCCAAAGAAAAATCCCGTGGATTGCAAGAATGACACCTGCACTTTTCTTAGCAACACTATTTACAACAGCCAGAAGGTGGAAAGAACCCGGATGTCCATCAACAGATGAATAAACAGCCATATCCATTTGATGGAAGGATGGACATGTGTTTATAACCATGAAACCCCAAAACACCGTGCAAGGTGAAAGAAGCCAGGCACGAAGGTCACATGTGGTGTGACTCTATATGGAATACCCTGAAGAGATAAATCTAGGGGGACAGGAAGCAGATGGGTATCTTCCAGGGGCTGAAAGATGAAAGGATGGGGAGTAACTGCTTGAAACATTAAGTGCTTGGTAGGTTATGTTGGGGTGATGAGGATGTTTCAGAACCAGACAGTGGCTGTGGATGCACCATATTATGAACACACGGAACAGCACTAAGTTGCTCACTCCAAAATGGTTAATTTCATGTTTTAGGAATTTCCACTCCATAAATAGAAAGCAGACATAGGTGTACCAAAAGGGGGGGGGGGGAAGAGGAGGAGGAGAAGGAGGAGGAGGGAGGAGGGTGTAGCCTGTATCCTGGGAACAGACCAGATCCAAAACCAGTTATGATCAGTGCTACTTGGAAGGAGGTGTGTGTGTGTGCGTGTGTGTGTGTGTGTGTGTGTGTGTGTGTGTGTGTTCATATCCACTATGACTCATCTAAAGGGCAGTAATGTATCTGTTTGTATGTCTCCACTGCTTTGCTGTGAACTCATGGGCAGGAGGGGAAGGTGGCTGGGTCTTTTACCACTGCTCCTCTTCGCCTCCTTATCACCTAGCCCCTAGCAAGCACTCCACACTCAACTGTGCGTGAGCGTGTTTGTGCAGTAAACAAACTGACCAAGTGTTACTCATTTCCCCTTCACAGGGAGACTGTTCCCACACACTGGTATCTTTGAATCAAATCAGAACAAAACAAACATCTAAGGAGAAAGGAAAGTGAGGACACAGTCCTTGGGCCTTTTTGTATTATTTAGTGTGTGTGCACACAAGTACATGTGCGTATGTGCACATGGAGCTCAGAGCTCAACAGTGAGTGTGTTCTTTTGTTGCTCTCCATCTTGTTTATTTATTTATTATTTAATATTTTGGTCTTTTTAGACAGGGTCTCCCTGTAGCTCCAGCTGGCCTGGCACTCACTGTATAGAGCAGGCTGGCCTCGATCTTACAGAGATCCGCCTGCCTCTGCCTCCTGAGTGCTGGGATTAAAGCCATGCACCACCATTCCAGGCTCTTATTTTGTCTTTTGAGCAGATCTTTCACAGAACCTAGAGTTCACCCACTTGACAAGATCAGCTAGCTAGTGGAGCCCCCCCGGGATTCTCCTGGCTCTACTCTTCAGTACTATGATTACAGGCACGAGCCTCCATGTCCAACTTTTTACAAGGGTGCTGGGGACCTTCCACACACATACATGTGAACACATATAGATGCATGCATGCTCACCACACACATACACTGAAGAAAGAGAAAAGAGGCAAGATGGAGAGCACATCCAAGGCAGATAATCCAGCCACACGCATGTGCCCTTCTCCCAGAAACAGACTGACCCTGTCACCTCCAAAGTGGACACCAGACAGGGAAAATGTTTGAAGAAAGTGCTGGAACCCCAGCCTTCGCGGCTGCCCTCTTCCACAGTAGAATTATTCTTTCTGGTGCTGGAAGGCACCCAACCTCATCTCCAGCTTCCTCCTTGTCCACAGACAAATGCAGACTGAGCTTCAGAAACCAACCCTGCAGACGCTGGGGAAGGAGTCGGGAGCTGTTAAAACCAGTGTTTAGAGATGACCCATCTTTCCATGACGTGTATCTCGGGGCCTTTTCTAAATTACAGGTATAAGGTGCAGCCACAGCTTGCACGGTCAGGCCGCTGGCTTCTGACACAGCATCCTCACTGTTTAAGACACGCTCGCTCCTTAGTCCTTACCACTGTAGCCTCTTCCCCTCTTGGCTTTCCTCCTGCCTCTGCCTAGAACATTCTCCCCTGGCTCTCTGCACCTGATCCCTCTGCACTTAGATTTAACATTCAACTCTGGCAATTCGTAGCATAGATCACCATGGATGGCTGTTCTCCTCATTTAGTTGCTAATTTGAGATGCTTTATCCACCGATGGACTGGGAGGCGAGTCACCTTGAGGATGGTTCACTGGAGTAAAGGTCTTTCACTTCCTATTCCCAAGAACCCCCCCCCCCAATCATATTTATTCTGCTTTGTTTTGGAGTCCATGGAATCCCCAAGAATAAATGTCTCTTTATTGAGCTAATTTGATTATTTCTAGTGGAATGGAATGCCCTGGCAAAAACCACAGCACCCCTCCTCCCAACCTCCTACCCATCCCCATGCACCCACACTACAGGCCTGTGGGGCCCAGGGGAACAGGGTTAGAATCCTGTTCTCCATTCTGCTTCTGCTGTGTGGTTCTCCATCAGTGGTTCTTCAAAGCTTGTGGATAATGGAGCAGATCCATGTCCTTGTCACTACACCTCCGTATCCATGAATAGTCTTGGCTTTCTCATTAAAATCATTTTCAGTTACCTCTAGGAAGTCTGTTCAATAATTTCACTAAGAACATTGCCACTCATTCTGTTTATTCTAGTAACACTCTGCCATATAGGGAGGGGACTGGAATCTGCATTTAGGGGGTAAGCATTTGAGGACTTTGTGGAGGGGACCCCCCCCAGGAGGTTCACACGCTACATGCCTTCTCCCACTCACCCTGGAACACCACACATCCTTGTCCAGTGGGTGAGCTGGGGACCAGGACTCTGATACACCCACATGTAGCCCAGTTTTCTCTCTGACTCAATCTGGGACTCATTTCTGTCTGTCTGGGATCCTGGAGGTGGCAGTCACACACATCCCCTGCAAGCTGAGAGATGAGCCAAGGCTAGTGGGAATCCCTGCGTGGGCCAGATGGGAAGAGGGTTCTAAAGGAGGACGCAATATATGTCAAACTCCTTGGCCCTGCAGTCAGTGACCATGACACCGGGAGCTTGACATATGATGGCTGATTACAGGATGCACAGAACATATGAGCAGTGGTCCCACCCAGGGCTTACAAAGTGTAAGGCCACTTCCTGCAAGCATTGTTTGTCAGGGTTCATGAGGCCCCTCTCTGAACTCCAGGCTGGCCCCGGTGTTTCTCAAAGTAATGATGAAGATCTCCCTGATTTGGACTCTCCAGGAGATAGTTGTGAAAATAACAGGTCCCGGGACTCAGTCAGTAAAGTGCTTACTTTGCAAGCATGAGGTCCAGAGTGTGGATTCCCAGAACCCATGTAAAAACAAAGCCAAGGCCTGGAGAGATGGCTCAGCAGCGAGGCTCACTGGTTAAGAGCACTGGCTGCTCTTGCAGAGGACCCAGGTCTGTTCCCACATGGCAGCTAACAACCTTCAATAACTCCAGTTACAGGGATCCAACGCCCTCCTTAGGCCTCCATAGGCACTGCATACACGAGTGCGCTTACATACATACAGGCAAAACACTTTACACATAAAATAAGGAATATTTAAAGCCAGGCCTGTAATCTCAGTGCTATAGAGACAGAGATAAGCAGGTCTCTGGGTCTCCTTGATCAGTCAGTCTAGCTTACTGGTGAGTTTCAGGCCAGTAAAAGAAACCAAACCTGTTTCTAGAAAAAGGTGGACAGTCCCTGAGAAATAATAGCTAAAGTTGTACACACATAGACTTGCGTATGCATGAACACACATTCACATTTACAAACATACACAAGATCAAATAAGTAAATAAGAATTCCTGGGTGGTGCCAGCATCCACATCTGGAGCAAGCTGTGCAGGAGTGTCTCCTGCTTGGTACATTGGCGCCCACCTCCCTGGGCACACAGGACAGAAACTCACAAAGCACCAGTATCAAACACGTGACTACCAGGAGCCTTAGCAGCTCCAGGAGTTCTTTCTCCCCTGGCAGTTGTCTGTCCCGTGTCCTCCCCCATCCCCTCTGCCAGAGTCCTCGGGGAATTCCCCTCCTCTCTGCAGATGGATGCTGTGTTTATTCAAATTGTCACATGTGAATCCTAGCCAATCTGGGAGATGTATCTCTTGTACATTTACACGGTTTACTTTGGCTGAGTGGGTTTTAACATGCACTCTGGGGAAAAGGGCAACGCATCTTCGCAACAGGAACAGCCAGCGGAACTGCGGTGGGTGAGGACTGGCAGGGGACAGAGAAACGAGTGTAGGCAGCAGAGCCCCATCCGTCACCTTCACAACTGCAGAGATGCAACAAAGACTCTGTGAAGACAACAAACGGGATGAGAGTGGTGTGGTTTTAGGGGAGAATCTTCAGCTGTGCAATGGGAAAGCAGGTGCACAGGGGTTGGTCATGGACACACATGTACATACATTCACACGTATATTTATATCTGTGTGAACACAGGGCAGAACCATTGGCTTGAAGTGTGATAGGACCTCTCAGACAATCTCCCAGCAAGATCCTGGGAAGGTGACCAGGTCTGCTTTATGTATGTGTGTAACCAGCCTGTTCCTTCTACAGATTCTTCATTCACAAACAGACCTTTAAAAACCATGTGATGATGCCGGGCGTGGTGGCGCACGCCTTTAATCCTAGCACTTGGGAGGCAGAGGCAGGTGGATCTTTGTGAGTTCAAGGCCAGCCTGGTCTACAGAGTGAGTTCCAGGACAGCTGGGACTGCAGGGAGACCCTGTCTCGAAAAGACAAAAAAAAAACCAAAAAACCATGTGACGGCAACTTATCAAAGTCCAGAGAACAAGTATCAGTGGAATGCTTAGCCACAAAGTTGACGCCAACATCACCCACTCCTAGGCCCAAGGCTGGGGACTGGTCATCGAAGTAGATAGGGAGAAAGGATTTTAAGCGCCCAAGGTTGGGGAGGAACAGTATCTTCTGGACTGGGCAGGACGGCTGTGCTCATGAACTTGCAGCAGCGAGTTCAAGACCAGCACAAGATTAAGCCAATCAACATTCTAGAATGGAGGGGTGCTTGAGCCTTCTCCTCTACTGAGGAGCTATTGACAGGTGATGGCTTCCAAGAGAGAGAGTTAGTTTTCTTTAAGAGTGTGGCTCCCAGTCTAGTCTACCACAGTCAGATGGGTGGCCCTACCCCCACGGCAGCATGAAGTGGACTCAGTGGCTTATAAGAAAAAAAGGGGGGGATGCAAAATTGGGAGGGGGTGAGAATGGGGACTGGATAAGAGAGAAGTGGGGGGGAGGGGGAGTGAATATGATCAAAATACATTGTATGAAAGTCTCAAAGAATGAATAAAAATACCATTTTTATTTTTTAAAATGCTATATTTTTTTTATCTCTGTTTTATGTGTATGAGTGTATTGCCTGCATGTATGTAAGTACACCTGTGTTGTGTGATGCCTGAGAAGGTCGGAAGAGAGGATCAGATCCCCTGGAACTGGAGTTAGGATGGAGTTAGCTGCCATGTGGGTGCTGGGACTAGAACCTGAGTCCTCTGCAAGAGCAGCCAATGCTCTCAGTCGTTGATCCAACTCTCTAGCCCCCAAATATCATATTTTTTTTTAATTTTTTTAAATTTAATTTTATTTATTTATGTGTATGAATGTACTGTTTTGCGTTTAGGTCTGTGCACCCATGTCATATTTTTAAAGAACACATGATTGTTGTCAACTAGAAAGAATTGAGAACCACCAAAGGACAAGCTTCCAGGATGTCTATGAGGGATTTTACAGATTGAGTTAGGAAAATGCACTCTAATATGAATGGCACCATCC
Organism: Rhizomys pruinosus; assembly: GCA_009823505.1. NCBI lineage: Eukaryota > Metazoa > Chordata > Mammalia > Rodentia > Spalacidae > Rhizomys > Rhizomys pruinosus. The sequence continues at coordinate 2,737,829 of VZQC01004854.1, forward strand.
TATGGGCTGTGGTCCTGGACTGAATAGAAAGGAGAAAACCAGCTGGGTACCAGCATGCATCTCTCCCTGCTTCCTGACTATGGATACAATGTGACCTCCTGCTGCACACTGCTGCTGCTAAGACTTCTTGACCATAGTGGACTATACCCTGACTGTGAGCCAATGTAAACCCTTCCTTCCTTAGCTGCTTTTGTCAGTATTTTGTCATAGCCATTAGAAAAGTTAACTAATACAAACAAGTATGATACACAAACCATGTCTATGTCTATTTCCAACTTCACTAAGCTTGAAAGAGATAGATACTAATTATAAATCCTGACCTTAGACTTAGAGAAACAAATACTTATCCTTGAAGAATCTGTATCTTAATGGAAGTGTAATTTTTCCCTCTTCATTAATCCTTAGTATTTTTTTTTTTACAGTGGATTTCTCATGTGGCTTGAGGTGAGGCCTGTAAAGGAATATGAATGATAGCCCGAGCTCTTGGCTCTGTCAGAGTGTCTGTGGTGACTGTGAACAGCAGCTCAGCAAAATATAAAACTATAAGACAAATATTTGTGGGGCTTGAGAGATGGCTCAGTGATTAAGAGCACTGGCTGCTCTTGCAGAGGACCCACGTTTGATTCCCAGCACCCACATGGCAGCTAACAATTCTCTGTAACTCCAGGCCCAGGGGATCAGATGCCCCCTTGTGACCTCTACATGCGTCACAGGACATGGGTGCACTTAGGTATGTACATGCAGGTATTACACTCATACACATAAAATGAAAATAATAAATAAAATATTAAAGAACTGTAAGACAAGTATTTGCAGCCATAGAGAACCATAGAAGAACTGGCCCAACTCACAGGCAACTTTTCTTTTCCTCCTGAACTATTTCCACATGGTGGACACCATTTTGTTTTCCAGCATCTCAGATGCAGTCTCTGGGAGGCTCTCCACGTAAAGCCACAGAGGCTAGTGTCAACTCTGTCGTGTGCTGTTTTACTTTGCTTTGTTTTGTTTTGTTTTATTTTATTTTTTTCAAAACAGGGAATTTTGTATCCAAATTGGCCTTGAAATCCCTACATAGCTGAAAATGATCTTCCGCCTCCCAAGTGCTGGGATTATAGACATGTACCACTGCATGGTGCTGGGATCAAACCCTGGGTCTCATGTATACTAGGCGAGCACTCTACCAACTGAGCCACATCCTCTGCTCAAACTTCAAATCAGCTCTGATTTCCCATCTTAGGGATGAGCACAGCTTCTAGGGAGGATGGTGATAACTCATCAGTGACCTCCGTCTACCTGCAGGGAGGATGCTGCTTCCACACCTAGGCTCTGAGGTTAGTTAGCCATGGCTTCAAGCCCCAGACCTGTTGCTTACTAGCTCTGTGGCACTCTGTGAGTTATCTAATCCTGAGAGCCTTGTATTTCTCATTAGTAAAATCGGATGTAACTTCAGACTGTCTGAGGTCTGTTGAGGAATTTGATGAGACAGTGAATTCTGTCAGAGTGCTTGGTGCCAAGAGGGAGCTCAGCAGATACTAATGATGATGCAGACTATGGAGATGATGATGGTGGAGATGATGATGCTGATGGTGGGGATCATGATGCTGATGGTGGGGATCATGACGATGCTGATGGTGGGGATCATGATGCTGATGGTGGGGATCATGATGATGCTGATGGTGGGGATCATGATGCTGATGGTGGGGATCATGATGATGCTGATGGTGGGGATCATGATGCTGATGGTGGGGATCATGATGCTGATGGTGGGGATCATGATGCTGATGGTGGGGATCATGATGCTGATGGTGGGGATCATGATGCTGATGGTGGGGATCATGATGCTGATGGTGGGGATCATGATGCTGATGGTGGGGATCATGATGCTGATGGTGGGGATCATGATGCTGATGGTGGGGATCATGATGCTGATGGTGGGGATCATGATGCTGATGGTGGGGATCATGATGCTGATGGTGGGGATCATGATGCTGATGGTGGGGATCATGATGCTGATGGTGGGGATCATGATGCTGATGGTGGGGATCATGATGCTGATGGTGGGGATCATGATGCTGATGGTGGGGATCATGATGCTGATGGTGGGGATCATGATGCTGATGGTGGGGATCATGATGCTGATGGTGGGGATCATGATGCTGATGGTGGGGATCATGATGCTGATGGTGGGGATCATGATGCTGATGGTGGGGATCATGATGCTGATGGTGGGGATCATGATGCTGATGGTGGGGATCATGATGCTGATGGTGGGGATCATGATGCTGATGGTGGCTGCACTGGCAGCTTCCAGGAATGTGTGTATAGGTATGTGTACATCTTTGTGTGTGAGGGCGCCCACATGTTTACAGAGGTCAGAGGCCAACCTTAGCTGTCATCCCTCAGGAGCTCTCTACCTGGAATTTGCTGTCTCTGCTGCACTGGCTGACCAGCAGTCCATCTGTCTCTGTCTCCCCAGTGCTGGGAGGATGCACCAGGCCTGTATCGTTTTTAGTTTTTAAATGTGGGTTCTGACATTCCCTTTAAAGGTAGGAACTCGGCAAGGCTGCCCCCTGTCACCACTCCTCTTCAATATAGTGCTTGAAACACTTGCTAGAGCAATAAGGCAAGAAAAGGAAATTAAAAGAGTACTAATTGGAAAAGAGGAAGTCAAGCTATTCCTATTTGCTAAGAATATGACTTAAGGGATGCTAAAAACTCCACCAGAAAACTCCTAGAAATGATTAACAGCTTCAGCAAAGTGGCAGGATACAAAATTAACCTTAAAAAATCAATGGCCTTTCTTTACACCAAGAACAAGCAACTGGAGAAAGAATTCAAAGAGACCTTCCCACTCACAATAGCCTCAAAAACAATAAAATACCTAGGAACAAACCTAACCAAAGACACCAAAGATCTCTACAACAAAAATTTTAAACCTTTAAAGAAAGAAATTGAAGAAGACATCAGAAGATGGAAAAACCTCCCATGCTCATGGATTGGGAAAATTAACATTGTAAAAATGTCCATTCTACCGAAACTCTTGTATAGATTTAACGCAATCCCAATCAAAATCCCCAAGAGTTTCTTCACAGGCTTGGAAACAAAAGTTCTTAAATTTATTTGGAAAAACAAAAGACCCCGAATAGCCAAAACAACCCTGAGTGAAAAGAGCTACACAGGGGGGATCTCTATACCAGACTTCAAACTATACTACAGGGCTATAGTCATAAAAACAGCCTGGTACTGGCACAAAAACAGACCTGTTGACCAATGGAACAAAACCGAAGATCCAAATCTGAGCACATACAATTTCAGCCATCTTATATTTGACAAGGGGGCCAAGAAGCCACAATGGAGAAAAGACATCTTCAGCAAGTGGTGTTGGCAAAACTGGATCACCACTTGTAGAAGAATGAAATTAAACCCCCACCTCTCGCCCTGTACAAAAGTGAACTCCAGATGGATCAAAGACCTCAACATGAAACCCCAAACTCTGAAGGTGATAGAAGAAAAAGTTGGCAGCAGACTACAAGACATAGGCATAGGAAAGACTTCCTAAATCAGACAGCAGCTGTGCAAGAATTAAGGTCGACAATTGACAAATGGGACCTCATTAAACTCAAAAGCTTCTGTACATCAAAAGAAACAATCGAGGAAGTGAAGAGAAATCCCACAGAGTGGGAGGGAACCTTCACTGCAGATACATCTGACAAAGCATTGATTTCCAGAATATATAAACTACTCAAAAAACAAAGAAAAAAGAAAACAAATGACCCACTCAATAGATGGAGCAAAGAACTGAACAGAGACTTCACAAGTGAGGAATTAGAGAAGTCTGAGAAACACCTCAAGAAGTGTTCAACATCACTAATCATTAAGGAAATGCAAATCAAAACCACTTTAAGATATCATCTTACTCCAATCAGACTGGCTAGGATCAAGAAAACAAATGATACCAAGTTGGAGAAGTTGTGGGGAAAGGGGAACACTCATCCACTGCTGGTGGGAATGTAAACTCGTACAGCCACTATGGAAAGCAGTGTGGAGAACCCTTGGAAGACTTGGAATGAACTTGCCACCCGACCCATCCATACCACTCCTGGGCATGTACCCTCAAGACTCACCCCACTACAGAGATACATGCACAGCCATGTTTATTTCAGCTCTCTTCACAATAGCAAGGAGCTGGAACCAACCCAAATGCCCTTCAACTGATGAGTGGATAGAGAAAATGTGGTACATCTACACAATGGAGTTCTATGCAGCAGTAAAGAAAGAGGACATCACGTGCTTTGCAGGAAAATGGCTGGAGCTAGAGGACATCATGCATGAAAGTGAAGTAACACATGTTACTTCACTTTTTTTTTCATGTTGAGGTCTTTGAGTGAAGTAACACAGTCCCAGAAAACCAAAGATGAATGGTATCCCTCATCTGTGGATGCTAGTGCCAATTACCTAGTTGTAAGTATTTCTTGTATAGGGCCCTCTGAGCTTTTGTCCAAAGCAGTTGGGCGTAATGCATATTGGAAACAACAACAACAACAACAACAACAGAAAGGACTGCATTAAAGAACTGACTGAAACAGTGAACTTCTGCCCAAAATAGTCAACTTCCCCATGGAGAATATTGAGAAAGACTGAGAAAGAGGTGAAAACATGTTTGGCAGAATGCATGAGCTCTGATGGGGTGGGGGGATGGGCGGGAACACGGGTCTAGATTTGTTAAAAAAATAAAAATAAATTTATGTGAAAAAAGAAATAAATGTGGGTTCTGGAGCTCAAACGCAGGTCTTCCTGCTCCCTTGACAGGCACTCTCTTGAGCCAAATCCCCAGCCTTCAGCCTTCGGCCTTCAGCTTTTTTTCTTTAGTCCGCCGTGGGCTGGCTCTGTTTTCACTCTGGTTTCTACCAGTTCAGCCTGATTCTCCCACAGATGAAGTGACCCCCAGGAGAAAACTCAGGCCGTGAGAGGTTTCCTCCCGTTCATCTGGCTAAAACACTGCACCACCAGATTCAAACCCGGGCTTGCCTAATTCCAGGGTTTCACCTTTTCTTTCTTAGTGTGTGGACATACTAAGAGACATCTGTGTTCATTCCAACACAAAGGCCTTCATTTATTCCCAAGGTTCTGAGCAGCTGCAGAGGCAAGGGACGGAGCTGTCCCTGGTGATGGGTCTAACAGTCTCCTGCCCTGGGGACCCATTTGGTAAAACTGGCCCTTTGGCTTATAAAACTGTATACTAGGACTAGTGACACGGCCCTCTTAAACCCACATCACACGCACAGAATGCACACTAATGATAATAACAATAAGTAATAATAATAAATGTAACATGGTACTCTAGTGGCTTTAAATACCTAACAGACCTCCACAGACAGTCACCTCTTGTCACCTCCTGCCTAGTAGAGTCTTTTTCTTGCTTTATGGGAGCTGGGAGCATTTGAAAATGTAAACGTTGGGTTTGATAAGAGGTGGAAATTTGCATGCCTGGGGCCTTTGCTATGTCCGTCCATCGTACTGCACTTTTTCCTTCGTTTACTCGGTTGTATGCCATCTGCAGTGGGAAGGTGCTCTGCTCAGCGTCACTGACGTCCGCACTTCCCAGCACTAGCACAGACCTCTGTGAGCTCCATTTCCTCTGAGTCCGTTGTTTTAATTTGTTTACATTTATTTATTTTGTGTGTGTACATGCAATGTGTGTGTGCGTATAGAATGTGTATATGGCCTGTGTGTATGTGAATGTGAGGTGTAGAGTATCTGTGGCATGTGTATATGCATGTATATGTGGTGCTTGTTTATGATATGTCTGTAGTTTGTGTGGTATTTGTGGCATATGGGGTGTGTGTTTGTGGTGTGTGTAGTGTTTATAGTGTGTGGTGTGTGTATTTGTGATGTGTGTTTGAGGTATGTAGTGAGAGTATACGGCATATGTGGTATGTTTTGTGATGTGTAATGTGTGTGATGTGCGTTTGTGGTATGTAGTATGTATACTGTGTATTTATAGTATGTAGTGTGTCTATGCCATGTGTGACATGTGTGATGTATTTGTGGTATGTATGTAGTGTGGGTGGTGTGTGTTTGTGGTGTGTAGTGTGTATGTGATGTGTGTGGCATGTATGTAGTGTGCTGAAGTGTGTAGGTGGTGTGTAGTGTGTATGGTGTGTTTGTGGTATGTGTGACGTGTATAGTGTTTGTGCTCTGTGTGTGGTGTGTAGTTTGTGTGGTGTATATACACATTTGTGAGTGCAGGTATATGTTCAGTGGCCAGAAGAGGACATGGAATGTCCAGCTCTATCCATACTCTCCCGTCATTTTCTTGAGCTAGGGTCTCTCATTGAACCTGGAGCAGCACTTTCAGCTAAGCAGGCACAGCACAAGCCTCTGCACCCCTCCCCAGTGCTGGGACTATAGGCACATGTGACCACGCTCAGTTTTTTATGTGGATGCTGGGATCTGAACTTGGGTCCTCGGATCTGATGCAGTAAGTGCTCTTAACCAGTCATCTCTTCATTCCTGATCTTTGACTTTAAGTCAAGTCTCAACTATACCTGCAAGAAAGTGTCCTGGGAAAAATACTTATTAGACAAATGGCATTGAGTATTTGGTCCAGCATCCGCCCTGCAAGCATTACTCTGTGTGCTCAGAGTCACTTGTCAGTTAGACACATACTTAGAAGGAAGCCATTCTATCTAGCAGTGGGCTCAGTGTAAAAGTGGGATATCATCATATTAAATGACTCCCCCTTTATTTGTTTACCTGCCTTATTTACACCAAGGAGATGGAAAATAATTTATCAGGCAATGCTTGGTATCCCAAGCCCATGTTAGTAAGTGTGTGTATGTCTCAAGAGGAGCTTGTAGCTACTTATAGCAATGTGGACTACGTTATATCCTCCCATCCTGGGAGCCAGGGACGCTGGGCTCCCTCTGCCCAGGAGTACCTAGCTACTAGTAGAGATTTGGTTTTAAAGAGGGCAGGAGTTTCTGGGAAAGCTTGGACCAAGGTGAAGGGCTTCCCCTTCCTCCCCACTGCACAGCCTGTACACTTTACATCTGGGTCCCCAGCGCAGCCCCAGTGCTGTTCCACACCCTCAGATTGTTGGGGGACAAAAGCAAGAATGCTCTCTCTGTCTTGGCTCCAGCACAGGTGTCCTCTTCCCAAGAGCTGGAACCAGAATGGGATTCCTGGGGTGAAAGCGCCTGTTGCACAAGCCTGATGAGATGTGTTTGATCTCTGGAGTCCAGAGTGCAAGGAGAGACTCCTGAAAGTTGTTCCCTCACTTCTACCTGGCATACACATGTGCATATACACACTCACACACCACACACATGCACTCACATACCTAAACTCATACACACACACTCATACACTGCAGACACACCCTTTCTCACACATCCATACATTGTGTATAGGGCTGGAGAGATGGCTCGGCAGTTAAGAGCACTGGCTGCTCTTGCAGAGGACCAGGGTTCAATTCATAGGACCCACGTGGCAGCTAACACCTGTCCATAATTCCAGTGAATCTGACACCCTTTTCTGGTCTCCATGGATATTTCACATACATGCTACACATACATACATGCAAGCAAAACACTCATACATGTAAAATAAAAATAAATTAAAATACGTTATGTATATGGATGAAATTATAAAAAATATTATACCCATACATGAAATTGTCCCCACCAATAAGAGCAAAGGGGTGTTCCCCTCCTTGAGAAGAATAAGGGGCTGCTTGAGGGTAGAGACTTGGCTGGTGAAGCCCCTGGACTGGTGGGCATCAGGCCCCTTCTGAAGCCAAGCAGGAAGTGACCACTGTGTCTGTTATGTCACAGCCAGCTGGACTGTCACCTCCCCAGCTCTGAGTGTTCCACGGTGAACTGGGTTCTGTTTAGGTGGTGTTTTTCTGTTGTTTTGCTTTGTGGACAGGGTCTCACTATATAGTCCAGGCCGCCTCAAACTCATGGTGATCATCCTGCCTCAGTTTTCTGCATGCTGGGATTATAAACCCATGGCACATATCTGGCTTCAGGTTCTAGAGTCAAGGTCTATGACTATTTTAGTTCAAAGAACACATACACTCAGAAGTTTCAGACAGGACAGTGAACAAACATTTTTTATGTTTCTCAGTAAATTTCAATGATGGTGTGAATCCTTTTTCTCTTAGAGTTGTGTGTGTGTGTGTGTGTGTGTGTGTGTGTGAGTATGATGTCTGCATGTGTGCACATGTATGTGGAAGCCAGTCAGGGGCTGGTGTCGGGGTCTTTCTTGATGGTGCTTCACTCCATAGTCTTTTACTTGAACCCACGGATCTACCTCCCAAGCCACATTTTCTATTTAAAGTGTGTGAGTGCACATGTATGTGAGGTTTGATGCACATGTGTGTGCACATGTGGAGGTCAATGACTTTGCTGTCCCTCCTCAGATGCTGTCTACCTTGTTCTTTGAGACAGGGTCTCACTGGCCTTGAATATGCCAAATCAGCTAGCCTGCCTGGCTAGCAAACCCTGCAGGTCCACCTGTCTTGGCCTCCCCAGCCCTGCGACTCTAAGTGTGTGCCACCATACCTAGCATTTTTTAAAACTTGGGTTCTGGGGATCAGACTCAGGATTTGAGCTCACACTTTATAGACAACCATCTCCCCAACCCTCTTTCTTGGCATCTTCTCATCCATCGAAGGGGATGATAAATGAGTGGGCAGAGGCAAGGCCCACTTTGTCCTGAAGGTGTGTTTGAAAGGGGCGGTATGAGAATAACACACAACCACTCGAGTGGTTTCTCACATCCACACAGTGCTGAGGTATTTATTTATTTATTTATTTATTTATTTATTTATTTATTATTTTCATTTTGTGTGTATGAGTGTTTTGCCTGGGAGTAAGTGCATCCATGCATGGACTGTGTCCTCAGAAGAGGACATAAGATCCCCTGAACTGGAGTTATGGAGTTATGTTAGCCACCGTGTGGGTGCTGGGAACTGAACTCAGCAAGAGCTCCCAGTGCTCTTAACTGCTATCTCTCCAGTTTGGTGCTGAGTTATTAATGACAACCAACTTGCAAGAAGCTACTCTAACCAACTCCCCCTTTACAGACTGGAAAACTGAAGCCTAGAAATGTTACATTACTACCCAATGTTATGACTAAAGCTCAGGTCCAAGGGGTGCCAGAGCCCCCACTTTGTTTCAACTCTGTGTCACCTTCTGACTCCACATCTGTGCTGGTGAATAGAATGGTTTGTTAAGGTGGGGCTCAGACATACATATTCTTTTTTTTTTTTTTTTTTTTGGTACTTTTGAGACAGGGTCTCCCTTTAGTACCCAGCTGACCTGGAGCTCGCTCTGTAGACCAGGCTGGCCTTGAACTCTCAGAGATCCACCTGCCTCTGCCTCCCTAGTGCTGGGACTAAAGGCGTGCGCCACCAGGCCAGGTGACACACATCTAAGGATGGCTATCAAACAACCTCCCATATCTGCAGAGGTGGGAGGAAGGAGAAGGATCCATATATTTCTCCCAGCGTTGATACTGGGAAGAATCTAGAACACTTCCTAATTCGGTCCTAGAGTTCTCAGTCAGGCAGAAAGATAAGCGGCTCATTGTCATCTCCAACTACTTAGGAAGTTTGAGGCATATACGGAAGAGAGTTGAAAGTTGCCTCAGCAAGCATTCATGCTTTACAAATGAAGTGACTGAGACCCAGGAGAGGATTTGTCCCCGCGACCTACACATGGAGAGGCAGTACTTACTCTTGCAGTGATTTGTTTATGCTTTTATATGACCTGGGGGGATGTTCAATAAACATTTGTTGAATGCATTAAACTATGCCATCTGATCTGTCTGGGGGCCACATCCAAACCCCCAGCCAGCGCTGGTTCCGATCCTTCTGTTGTGAAAAGCTTCCAAACTCAACATGAGGTGCAACCTCGACTCAGAAGCCTCTCTTTGATCTTATACTTTCCTTGAAAATGATCGTGAACTTGGCAACCGACTCTTCCTGAAATTAATAATCAAACAATAAACAAACAAACAAAACCCTTCTTTGGTTATTTCAGCAACTTGAATCACAAAGAAATGAAGGATTCCCTGAAACAGTTCCCTGTCTATCTTCTGACAATCCTGCCAGCCAACAGCTGGGTCTAGTCTAAATTGATCTTCATCTCTCAGGAAAGATCTGGTTTCTCTGAGCGCACAGCCGCTTCTTCGAGATGGTGCATGCAGTTCTGAGAAGGTGTTGGGGGTTCGGCTGACTCTGCAGTAAATGCAGAAGTCCGTCTTCCCTGAGTCCCTGGCGACAGGATACCTCAGTTGACATTGCATGGGGCTGGGACGCTCACACTGGTCCTCAGTAATCATGCATGACTTGTCCTTCCTCTTTTGGTGTCTTCTGAGTTGGTTAAACTTTGCACCTGGGTTTAGTTCCCTCAGGATAATTGCTCCCCTCCCCCCACCTTGCCTTGTGACTTTAACACCTCTCACTGGGGTAGGCTGAACACCTTCCCATCCTGCTGATCTTATTAGCCTTGACCTTAAGACTTGCTTTGACCTTGGGAAGATCGATTTGCAACAGAGCTGAGGCCTTGAAGGCATCACACTGTTTGGACTTACTCTGTGCTCTGTGATCCTCCAAGAACTGAGCAGCCCCCAGGGAGATGCTTCTACCCAAAAGGAAGTCTTAGGAAACAATTCCAAGCCAGACCTACAACCTGGAACAAAATCCAGGGAAGCTGACACCACACCCTACCAATGGGAAGATCCCAATACCCTGAAGAATGAATGCCCCAGTACACTTGAGATTCTGTGTCTGTTACACAGCAGAAACTGGCTGAGGTTTTATGAAAGCATCCGTTAATACCAACTGTGGTCCCGTCTTGTGTACTTTGCTCTCTGCATCCAACATGCCCATGCCCATGGCCGTGCCACACATCCAAGTGTTTCATATGTGCAAATTCAACCAGCCATGGATTGGAAAGGTTCGAGAAAAACAATCCAGAGCTCCCCAGGCAACACAGTATTCGTATAGCATTTAGACTGTTCTAGGTACTAGTAAGTAACCTAGAGATGACTTCAAATAGATAGAAAGACATTTCGTTTATATGTAAATACCATATCATTTTATAAAAAGGACTTGGATTTTGACATCTACCAGGTTCCTGGAACCTAAAGTCATGCTAAAGCACCACAGCCTGGGGATTCAGTAGAAACTAATCTCCTTATCCTTTGGGAGGTTGGAAGTCTAAGATCGACGTGTGGCAAGGGCTGGCTTCTCCTGGCTAATGGATAATGTCTTCCGGCTGTGTTCATTCATGGTAGTCCCTCTGTCTGTGTCTCTGTCCTAATCTCTTTTTATAAAGACACCACTCAGATTGTCTCAGAGCCCATACCTGTAACCTCATTTTACATGGTACTTTAAAGACCCTATCTCCAAATGCAACAATATTCAAATATAATGATCAAGCTGGGTAGCTTTAGTTGTCAGCTTGACACGGCCCGGTAGAGGAAATCCCAACCGAAGACCTGTCTCCATTGGACTGGCCTGTTGCCATGTCTGTGGGGCATTTTCCCAATTGTTGAGTGATGTGGGAGGGCTCAGCCCAGTGTAGGTGGAGCCCATGGGCAGGTGGTCTTGTGTTGTATAAGAAAGTAGGCTGAACAAAGGCTAGACAAGCAAGTCAGTAAGCAACATTTCTCCTGTGCTCCAGGTTCCTGCCCTGAGTTCCTGCCTTGGCTTAGCTTAATGAGCTAGACTGTCGTGCTTGGAAGTCAAATAAATCGTTTCCTCTCCGAGTTGGTTTGGGTCAGTTTTTTTTTTTTTTTTTTTTTTTTTTTTCGTGGGTGAACACTCAAATAAATAAATGGTAAAAAAAAGGTAATCGGTGTGTATGTGTGTGTGTGTCTGTCTGTTCTCTTTGGTAATGAAAGTGGAAAGGGGACGTGTTGGGGGAGCAGCTATTTAGGAAGGGGATGACGGAAATAGTCATGGAGTACATGGGATGATGATGGGATTCCTGTAACATGAAAGACAAAGGGAGGGCGATTTGGGAGTATGAAGGGGACCAGTGAGGGGAAGAGAAGTGATGATAGACGGGGTAATAATAACAAAATAGATCACATATATGTATTAAAAGCCATAAAACATTGCTTTGTTAGATTAAAAATAAAAAATTTACAAGCTGTCTGCCTCTAATCTCACTCTTGCTGAGACATTTTCTAAGGATTTCCAGCTTATGGTTTTCAGATGCAAGTCAAGTAGTCAGAAAATGTGGGTGTCTATTTTAATATGTGCTTTTATTTCCCTCAATGTGTATGAGTGTATTACCTGCATGTATGTAGGTACTTTGTTGTACAGTGCCCTCAGAGGTCAGAGGAGGGTGTCAGAATCCCTACAACGGGAGTTACAGATATTGTTAGCTGCCATGTGGGTGCTTGGGAACTTGAACCAGGTCCTCTGCAAGAGAAGCCAGTGCTCTTAACCACTGAGCCATCTCTCCAACCCATGGTAGTATATATGGTGAGCTGAGAAGATGCCTCCTAAGGTTCCAATGGTTTTATCAGTTGTTATGAGGACTTTTCCACCAAGACTCAAGAGCATCAGCTAGTGCAGAGTTAAGGTGCTGGGTAGGGGAATCTAGCTCATCATGGTCACGTGATAGCTAAGGGACGCTGCGACTCCTTTGCAGAGCTTACCCATATCTAATTATATTGTGGTAGAATTTAAGATCACAGGTGAGATTTCTAAACTTTATGGGATAGTGTGCTATTAACTAATAAAAGAATAACCTGTGAATTAATGAAGGAATTGACATATAAATATTAAAGTTAATGGCTGTAGGGCTCAAGAGTGTCTAAGAACTTTGTTAATTAATAAATATTTATTTATTCATTTGGTGTTTTCGAATAGAGTCTCACTATTGTAGACCCAGGCTTGGCCTTGAGCCTGCTATGTAGCCAGGCTGGCCTGTGAGCTCGGGGCAATCCTTCTGCCCAGTGCTGAGGTTTACCACCGCCATACCCAGTGAGCTTTGTTAATTTTAGTTCTGACTTCAGATGCTTCTTTCCCCAATTTTTTTCAGGAAGACTGAATGACAAAGTGGTTACTGGGAAAAAAAAAAAAAATCTTATGTGCTCTTCGTAAAACCCATCACTGGAAGGAAGAGACCAGCATTCCTTGGGATAGACAAGAAAAGCATTTTTTTTTTTTTTTCGTCCTTTTTTAGAGACAGGGTCTGCCCTGTAGCCCCCAGCTGGCTGGAACTCACTATGTGTAGACCAGCTAGGCCTTTACTCACAGAGATCTGCAGCCTCTCGCCTCCTGAGTGCTGGGATTAAAGGCAGGCCCACCATGCCTGGGGTGGCCTGCCTTTAATCCCCTAAAATTGGTGGGCCAAAAAACAAAAAGCAATTGTTTTGTTGACAGGGTCTCCTAGTAGCTCCAGCTTGCATGCAACGCACTTTGTTTTAAACAGGGACATTGAAGCTGCTTAGCTGGGGGACCAAAAAATCAGCTGTAAGTACAAGAGACCAGCATCACTCAGGTGAAAATCTTCTGGGAAGAAATTCTTCAGGGTCAGCCATAGAAGCTCAGTAGAAGAGGAGGCTTACGCTCATCTTTCTAAGCCAGGAAGCAGGACTGTGGTAATGTGTAAGAGTCTCCTATTTGGTTCCTGGTGTTGAAATGTGCAGGCTCAGGAGAGCTGGGGTTCCACTGAAACTACACTCTGCAGCTTCACCAGTTGAGCTTTTCTGCCTCATTGCCAAGCCTCAGCTTCTTCCTGAAATCCTGGGGTCTTGCATGCAACCAAGTGCACTTTGCCACCAATGGCCTCTCCTAGCCTCTACTCGCAAGAGATCCCACCTTCTTTTGCTCCTGAGTGCCAAGATAAGTAAGGCATGTACCACCACAGCCCAGTGTCCATTTTTTTTTTTAAAGGTATAGCTTTAGGGCTCATCTGAAGAGAAAGAGAATGCCGGGGATCAACCAGATAACTACCAATAAGGAACTTTTATTTAAAATACTTCTTAAATCCTCCTAAAATCCTCACATTAGATAGATAGCATATGTGGTGACAGTGACTTACAACTTCCTGGAATAAAAGACTTTTTTGAGCGAAATACTTCCTCCCAAATGATGGAAAAATATTTTGAAAACATCTTAAAACAATCAGAGAAATAATAATCTATTTACAAGCATGAGTATCATAAGTGTCACCTTCTACATTATTCTCTTATTCTCCTAAGGTTAAGAATGCAGGTGCTTGGCCCAGTTTTCTTCTCCTTGAGAGAATATGGTGATAAACATTTTGATGTCAACTGAATATACTTCAACTCTGATCCCAATGAGTGCATAATTGCCTGAAATATTTTTTGATTCAAATGGACATATGAAGATCAATATGAAATTTTAATGAGTTAGTTTTTTGGACATATTTCATGTTGGTTGTGTGAAACAGGAATATGAAACAATTATGATGCAATGAAGGGGACTTGTTTTGCAACATGCAATTCTGGATTCAGGCTACGGGTCGTGTTACAACTCCAGGGTTATTCGGACTCAAACCACTTCTAGTTTTCTTATCTGACACTAATCAGGTGAGGATTACTCATCAGCCAGGTTACCATATAGTCCTACTATCCGTTTGTGACACAAGTAGCACAAAATGAGAGAAAACGTCAATGACATTTTTTTTTTAGAGTTTACGCATACTACGTTCAGTTGCCTCCAGTTGGCTTGGGCTCAGTTTACATCTGGCTGTGTGCGTGGTTAGGATGCATGGTGTTTATTCTGGGAATTAGATACAATCAAGGGGTTTAATAACCTAAAGTTAAAAGAAAGAATAAATTAGTCTTAGGGGAAATTAGCAACTCCTACTATGGGTTCTCAGCAGTGGGATTCCTGAGTGAAGGCATACTTGTTGCCTTTTAAGTCTTTTATTATATGAGAAAAATTTCTTTTAGAAAGGCTCTAGTATTTAGTATTTCTGTACATGGTCCACATGAGAGTCTGCTGTATCACATGTCTGCCAACACTGAGTGCCAGCATTTGCAGTAAGACTCTGGTGGTTTAAAAGAAAGAAATTATCTTAATTCCTAGCACTTGGGAGGCAGAGGCAGGCAGATCTTCGTGAGTTCAGCCAGCCCTGGTCACGAGTAGTTCCCAGGACAGCTGAGCTACAGGAGACCTGGTCCTCAAAAGACAAAAAAAAAAAAAAAAAAAAAAAAAGAAATATCTCATTTAANCGCTTATATTAAGAGACTAAGAGCTGTTTTTCATACATTCTCTGGCCATTTACATTTTTTTTTTTGGCCATTTACATTTTTATGTGTGAATATCTAATGTTCTTTGTCTAGTTTAAAATTAATATTAACTAACTAGAACATTATATATATTGAATTAAGTGTACCAGAGGAAAGAAAACTTTTCTTAATACTAATTATTCATAAAAGAAACACTAGTTTTCTTGTAAAGTTTCTTATGGAAGAAACACATTGAAATAACTAAATAGCAATTTTTTATTTAGTTTTCTTATGACTGAAGAAGATGAAACTCAAATGTTGCTTTATTTTATATATCAAGCAAATCAGAAAGATGGAAAACAACATCTAGTGCAGTTATCTACAGCTCTTCTTAATTCCTGAGGAGGTGTTAAATCATTGCCATGTTAACCCTTTCAAACTGGACATTCTCTGACTCAGGGAGATAATTTGATGATGGTAGTTTATTCAATTCAGTGTATGAGACAAGGTGATCATGTGGGGACAAGTACTTGAAACTCCTGCATAGAGTAAGGAGGAAATGCTGTAATTAAAGGTGATACAGTAACAATGCCAGTGGTTACTGTTATTTCCTGGGCTTCTGTCTCACTGCTATCCAGTGGAAAACAGATAATCCCAGTTGTGATGGTGTTAATTGTCAATTAAAATTTTTTTAATTTTTATTAATTTTATTTATTTCTGTATGTGTATGAATGTACTGTCTGCATGCAAGTGTGTGCACCCGTGTCGTGCAGTGCTGCAGAGGTCAGAAGAGGGTGTCAGATTCCCCTGGAACTGGAGTTCTCCTGGAATTGGAGTTTCAGAAGGTTCTTGGCCGCCATGTGGGTGCTGGGAATCGAACCTGGGTCCTCTGCAAGAACGGTCGGTGCTCTTAACCGCTAGGTCATCTCTCCAGCCCCTATCAATTTAACAGACTCTAGAATCACCTGGACATGGGCCTCTGGGCATGCCTGAAGGGGATTATCTTTAAATTATCTATCTATCTATCTATCTATCTATCTATCTATCTATCTCTATCTATCTATCTATCTATCTATCTATCTATCTATCTATCTATCTATCTATCTATCTATTCATTCATTCTTTCAGTGTAAATGTTTTGCCTGCATATATGCTCAGTGCACCATAAGCATGCAATGCCTGTGGCAGCCAGAAGTGAGCTTTGGATCCCCTGGAACTGGAGTTCGGATGGTTGTTAGCCTCCGTATATCAAGAGGAGCCAGCGAGAGCTCTTACCCCGGAGCCATCTCTGCATCCCTCTTGGGGGATTAACTGAATTGCATTACTTGAAGTAGGATTCTCTCACTGGAATACCCAGCTGTATAAATGGGAAAAGGGACCTGTGCCATGTGTCATGCTGGCAGTCACTGTTTTCTTTCCTGACTCCTGCTGCCTTGAGTTCCTCATCGTGCTGGAGTCTTCCCTGAACTGTGGGCTAAAATGAATCATTTCTCCCTTAAGTTACGTTTGCCAAAGCAGTTTTTTTTTTTTTTTAATCACAGCAACAGAGAAGCTAACCACAACAAGGAGGGTAGGACTTCAAGCTGTGAATCTGGGGGTGGTGCGAACCATCTAGCCCACAGGACTAGATACCTAGTGTGCACTGTTTAGACACCAAGGGCATTTATTGACTCAGACAACTAGGGAGCCCACTGGGAAACCTGACCTCAGGAGCCCCCATGGTTCCAAAAATGTCATCTGATCCCTCTTGGCCTTCTCTGGGTATGAACATCAGTGGCTGTTCTCCATTGTACAGCTGCCCAGGCAGAGCAGGGTAGGGCCAGAGGCAGCATCAAGCAGGCTCCTATGACACTGACAGTGAACTTGACAGGCTCCAGGAGACAAACCTCTGTGCACATCTATTAGGGATTTTCTAGACTGTTATTCACCTGCCTAAAAGTGGGGGCCATCATCCCATGGGCTGGGGTCCTGGCCTGAATAAAAAGGAGAAAGCCCGCTGAGCACCGGCATGCATTTCTCTGCTTCCTGATTGTGGGTGCCCAGCTGCCTCACACTCCTGCACCCTGTCTTCCCCACCGAGGTGAACTCTAGCCCCTAAAACTGTGAGCCAGAAAAACCCTTCATTTCTTAAGCTGCTTTTAAAATTTTTATTATTTTAATTTTACGTGTAAAATTAAATGTATTCCCTGTATGCAGTGCCCTTGGAGGTCAGAAGAGGGTATTGGATTCCCTGGAACTGGAGTTACAGACAATTGTTAGCTGCCATGTGGGTGCTGGGAATTGAACACAGGTCCTCTTAACCTCTGAGCCATTTCTCCAGCCCCTTAAATTGCTTTTTGAAAACTAACTAATACAGACCGTTTTGCTTCAGTTGCTCAGGGGAAAGAGAGATTCTCCCTCTTGTTGCTCCTGGGAAGACTTGGCCTCACTCAGGGACAGCTGCTGAGACCAGAGCATGGGCAGTACCTTGCCTGATCCCTGTCAGAAAATGTGTTCACTACCTAGGCCCTAGGGAATTGGACTGGTGGCCCAAGCAGAGTGTGGTGAGAAGGTCCCGCCCAGGGCTGGGGTGTTGAGACACAGCAGATCCAGGAGATGGGTGTGTACGTCCATTGCACCGCCATGCCAGCACTAGAGCGATGAGCCTATGTGCTGGACAGTGAGAGGACTGGACCCTCATTCGTGCCTTTAGCAGAAATGCTGGGCTGCAGTTCCAGCCTTGACTGGTAATGGTCAGCTTTAGGCAAGTTTTTTGACTCTCCCAGATTTAAGCTGGAGGAGTCATATATATGTAAGTCATGATGGGATGGTGAGGAGGGCCTAAGGAGTGCCTCGATTTGCTCATCTGTGAAATGGGAATCATAGTAGTTATTACCTCATAGGGTTGTAAAGATTACCTGGTAAGAATAAAGGTTGTTTTTCTGCTCAAAACAGTCAACTTCCTCATGGAGAATATTGAGAAAGATTCAGAAAGAGATGAAAAGCATGTTTGGCAGAATGCATGAGCTCTGGCGGGGTGGGGGAATGGGGGGCATGGGTCTAGATTTGTTAAAAAAATAAATAAAAATACAATTTAACTTTAAAAAAAAGAATAAAGTTTGTTTAAAGGTGCTGGTACATCTGCTCTTCTGCTTTTTTGCTGGGCAGGGCACAGGATGCAGGTATGGAGGCTGTCCTGGCTCTGTGCTAGGGCGCTCACCATCTACAGGCTGAGACAGTAAGAATCTGGGCAGGGCAGAGCTTCATTTTGTGCATTTTTGAAACGTGTGTGTATGTACGTGTGTTTGTGCTGTGTATGCATGCATGTGTATGCAAGTGTACATGGGTGTGTATGCATGTATGTGAGCAGGTCAGATGTCAAGGGTCTTATTTAATCACTCTTCACTTTGTTTTTATTTCTTATTTCTTATTTTTATTTTATGAGTATGAGTATATTGCCTGCAGGTGTGTAAGTGCACTTGTGTCATGCAATGCCTGCAGAGGTCAAAAGAGGGCCTTGGCTTCCTGGAACTGGACAGTTGTTAGCTGCCATGTGGGTGTTGGGAACTGAACCCAGTCTTCTGCAAGAGCAGCCAGTGCTTTTAACTGCTGAGCCATCTCTCCGGCTCCTCCGCCTTATTTGTTGAGACAGGGTCTCTCCCCGACCCTAGAGTTCAGCAAGTTAAGTGAGCCTGGCTGGCCAACAAGTGCCAGGATTCTGTTTCTCCCTCCTTAGGGTATGGGGATTACAGGTGTGTATGGCCTTTCTTTTACATGGGTTCTCAGGAATGCAACTCAGGTCCTGTTCTTGTGCAGTAAGCATTATACCTATTGAGCTATCTCTCTAGCTTAAAAAGCATGTCTTTAAATAAACATCATCCATTGATTCATTTAATATCACATGATATATACCCATTAAAAATGAAACCCATTTTTTCTTTTCATCAATAAAATTCTTAAAATAAAAAGAACTTTGGAGGCAGTTCAAAACACAAGAGCCCTAAATATCTTCTCTAAGTCTAGGCTGGGGTTCCTCATGCTTACTTCCTGTGATGAAGGCTGAAGGAGGTGCTGAGAAGCATTACTAATTGGGACCACCAAATCAGAGGCTCTAGGGGTCCTATTTCTCCAGGGATGTTGAAGATGGAGCCATGGGATTTGATAACAGGTTGGATGCCATATGAGAGAAAGAGGAGCAAAAGTTGACCTGAGAGCTTTGAACTTAAGAGACTGCAAGGACAAAAAACAAAACCAAAAACCACTCTTTATAGAATGGAGAAAGCAATGGAAGGAGTAGGGTTGGGCCTGAGAGTTTACTAATTTTCAAAT
Source organism: Rhizomys pruinosus (assembly GCA_009823505.1). NCBI lineage: Eukaryota > Metazoa > Chordata > Mammalia > Rodentia > Spalacidae > Rhizomys > Rhizomys pruinosus. The sequence goes on from VZQC01004854.1 coordinate 2,757,365, forward strand.
GCATATTATATATCCAAATAGTCATATCTGCTGGGCAGATGGATGATGAGTTTGTCTATCAGGGGATGGGGTTGGCTGGAAATAGGAACTTGGAAGTTGAAAGCCTGTAGGTGTAGTTACTTTTTAGTGTTCTGATCAAAAATGACTTATAGAAGAAAGAGTTTAGTTTGGTGAACAGTTGCAGAGCATGAACTCATAATGGCAGGAAGACATGGCATGGCATGGAGGCGGAGTAAGAAACTGACCACATTTCCATCCACACGCAGAAGGAAAGAGCGAGAGTGAGAGAGAGTGAGAGAGAGAGAGAGAGAGAAAGACACACACACACACACACACACACACACACACACACAGAATAGCATGTCAGAGCCCACCCTCATTGATGTGCTTCCTCCAGCAAGACCACATCGCCTAAAGGATCCATAATCTTCTCAAACAGCACCATCAGCTGAGGATCAAGTCTTCAAATACAGGAGCCTATTGGGGACATTTTTCATTCAACTTACCACATTCTGTCCTTAGGCCCCACAGGCTCATGATCATCTCATGATGCAAAATGAATTATTCCAACTTCAAAGTTCCCCACAATCTTTAACAGTCTCAACACTGTTCAAAAGTCTAAACTCTTTTAAGACTCAAAGCAATCTCTTAACTCTAAGGCCCTCTAAAATAAAAAAACAAATTGCATACTTCCAACATTCAGTGTAGAATATACATTCCTATTCCAAAGGGAGGAATGAGGACACAGTGAGGAATGATTGGACCAAAGACTACAACCCAGCAAGGCAAACACCAAACCCTGTAGCAGCTCATATGTGGCATCTGGGGCTTTGGTTTCAAATGGCTTAGATGCCCCCCATCCCCAGCCTTGCTGTCTACAATATACATCTTTCTCTAGGACTGGTTCTACTCTATGTATGCAGCTCTCCTTGGCAGATGCCTCATGCCTCTGGCATCTCCAACATCTTGAGGTCTCCACCACAACCCAATCACAGTTTCTGAACATAAATAAGTGTCAGATATGATGTTAATACCTTACCTTTCCCCTCATTTTAGTTTCTTGGAATTTAACTGTAACTGTTCCAAGAGGGGGGTATAATTAAGATTCACTGCTTCACATGATGGCCCTTCAGGGTCTCCTTGTGGAGACTGCAAAGCTGTCACATGTTACTTGGTCTCAGTGGCTCTCTGCAATCACAGAGCAAGAATCCATGATCTCCTCAACCTTGCATCTTTCATGTCCCCCAAACCAATATCATGTTGATGGACACTGCCAAGTCCAGCTGCCTGCCTAGGATGGACTTTGGCCCCCTTGAACCACTGTATCAGCAGCTATGTATGCTAAAGCAATTGTTTTCTAGGAAAATTAAATTCTTAGACTCTTTCTTGCAAATTGAAGCTTTAGCTAGGTGGGGCTTTGCCCTTCGCATACTTTTCTTTTATCTTTCTAATGCATCCTAGGAAGCTTCTCTTTCTTGGTGTTAATCTCTTTAACAACTACAGCCTCTTCTTCAGCACATGATTTGACAACATTAAGCTCTTTCTAGTGCTCTTTTCCTCTCCAAACTGCACAGTTTTAATTTCTTTCTGCCCCATTTGCTCTTTTTCATTGTAGACCTGCATAAGAATAAATAGTCATAACCATACCACAGATTCAGTGTTCTGCTCTCTTGAAATTTCATTTGCCAAAGAAATTATTCCATAACTATTTAATGTAGCCTCAGAAAAAGTACTCAGAACAGGGGCAGAATGTGGCCATATTCTTTGTCAAGGTAGCCCAGAAACAACCTTTAACCCAGTTGCTAATAGAGTCCTTATTCCCCTTAGAAACATCATGAGCCAGGCCTCCATTGTCTGTAACTATCAGCACCACCATCTTTCAGGCTCTTACTAGAACAGCCTGTGAACCTCTGTTCTGTTTACAGCATTCAACCTTTTTTTTTTTTTTTCATACAAAGTTCTAAGTCTGACACATTCCTCAGAAAACAACATGGTCAGATTCTTCACAGCAATACTCCAATTTTAGCATCATTTTTGTTCTTCGTTACTTTTCTGTTGCTATAATAAAATACTATGGCCCAAAGCAACTTACAGAAGAAAGAGTTTAATTTAGCTTACGGCTCCAGAGCAAAGTCTGTAATGTGGAGAAGGCATGATAGGGCTTGGCCTGAGGGAGGAGCAGGAAGATGGCTGATGACATTTCCATCCACACACAGGAAGCAGAGAGAACAGGAAGTGAGGTGAGGTTATAAATCCTTAAAGCCTGCCCTCATTGACATATTTCCTCTGGGAAGGGCTGCACCTCCTCACGTTTCTGTAACCTCCTCAAACAGAACCACTAATTGGGGGACATTTCTCACTGAAGCCACAAGAGATATTTATTCCTCTTTTCCTGCACTTCCTGCCGCAGAAGTAGAAGTGAGTCCATTTGAACATGCCCACCACATCCTCACTGAAGGGCATGGTCAGAAGAGTTGAACAAGCCCTCGGGGACTAATTCGGATCAGTAAAACACTGTGCAATTGCATTAGGATCTGTACTGGGGAGCTCTCCATTCCCAGCAGAGGAAAAGGGTATGTAGTGTAGAGAAAGAATAGAATTCCTTTACAATTGCATGTTGATGGGATGGGGGAGGGGGTCTATGACATTCGCACGTCAAGGGAAGGAGCATTGGGCAAGAAGAAACTAGGTATGGCATCCCAGAAACGACCCAGGGAGAACTAGGTACGGCATCCCAGAAACGGCCCAGGGAGAACTAGGTACGGCATCCCAGAAACGGCCCAGGGAGAACTAGGTACGGCATCCCAGAAACTGCCCAGGGAGAACTAGGTACGGCATCCCAGAAATGGCCCAGGGAGAACTAGGTACGGCATCCCAGAAACCGCCCAGGGAGAACTAGGTACGGCATCCCAGAAACCGCCCAGGGAGAACTAGGTACGGCATCCCAGAAACCGCCCAGGGAGAACTAGGTACGGCATCCCAGAAACCGCCCAGGGAGAACTAGGTACGGCATCCCAGAAACCGCCCAGGGAGAACTAGGTACGGCATCCCAGAAACCGCCCAGGGAGAACTAGGTACGGCATCCCAGAAACCGCCCAGGGAGAACTAGGTACGGCATCCCAGAAACCGCCCAGGGAGAACTAGGTACGGCATCCCAGAAACCGCCCAGGGAGAACTAGGTACGGCATCCCAGAAACCGCCCAGGGAGAACTAGGTACGGCATCCCAGAAACCGCCCAGGGAGAACTAGGTACGGCATCCCAGAAACCGCCCAGGGAGAACTAGGTACGGCATCCCAGAAACCGCCCAGGGAGAACTAGGTACGGCATCCCAGAAACCGCCCAGGGAGAACTAGGTACGGCATCCCAGAAACCGCCCAGGGAGAACTAGGTACGGCATCCCAGAAACCGCCCAGGGAGAACTAGGTACGGCATCCCAGAAACCGCCCAGGGAGAACTAGGTACGGCATCCCAGAAACCGCCCAGGGAGAACTAGGTACGGCATCCCAGAAACCGCCCAGGGAGAACTAGGTACGGCATCCCAGAAACCGCCCAGGGAGAACTAGGTACGGCATCCCAGAAACCGCCCAGGGAGAACTAGGTACGGCATCCCAGAAACCGCCCAGGGAGAACTAGGTACGGCATCCCAGAAACCGCCCAGGGAGAACTAGGTACGGCATCCCAGAAACCGCCCAGGGAGAACTAGGTACGGCATCCCAGAAACCGCCCAGGGAGAACTAGGTACGGCATCCCAGAAACCGCCCAGGGAGAACTAGGTACGGCATCCCAGAAACCGCCCAGGGAGAACTAGGTACGGCATCCCAGAAACCGCCCAGGGAGAACTAGGTACGGCATCCCAGAAACCGCCCAGGGAGAACTAGGTACGGCATCCCAGCAACCGCCCAGGGAGAACTAGGTACGGCATCCCAGAAACCGCCCAGGGAGAACTAGGTACGGCATCCCAGAAACCGCCCAAGGAGAACTAGGTACGGCATCCCAGAAACGACCCAGGGAGAGTAATTTTTTTTTTTACCTCTAGGTGGGTTGTGAGGTTGCTCTACACCTCTGCATTTGTTGTGAGGATCTTTCCAGCTAGGTTTAACTGAAGATCTACCCTATGTGTGGTACAATCCCACCGGCTGGGAATAAAGAGAAAGTGAGCTGTGCACCAGCATTCATCTCTCTCTGCTTCCTGACTGTGGATGCAATGTGAACGAGTGCTTCAAGTTCCCGCAGCGCCACCATGATGGAGACTGTATCTTTAAACCGTGAAATAAAATAAACTTTCTTTTCCTTAACTTGCTTTTATCGGATATCTTTAGATTTAGGAAAGTAATCCATAGAGAAAATGACTGAAGGGAGCTTTACTGTATCTTCTGAGGGGCCCAGTGAGCAAAGAGATTTGAGGCCTGACCATAAATCTAGAACATAGAGGCCATAGGCAACCCTGACTAGGGCCTCACAGTGCTAGAGGATCATGGAAGATGAATGCCTGATGCATAGTCCCTACATCATTCATTACTGGTCTCTTTCCTCCAAATCCTTCGACAACCACAGAACTCCAGGTCACAGCTACTGGTCGCCTATCCAAGCATCCCCATCTCTACTAAGCCCAGTCATATAATTCTTCACTGTGCACAGCTCTGCTGCCCGTGTATTTCAATGATACCTTCCCCGGTATCAACAGAGTTGAGCTCAGCAATTTAATTATCCTGGAAGCCTCCGAACCCATCAGCGAATTTGCAAATATCCTAAGTAATATGCCATGAAAAAGGTGTCAGATTCCTGTAGCTTCAAATCACGATTGGTGCTAATTATCTCTTACTCAGAAATTAAAAGAGATCTCTCCCCCCTCCCTCACTCAGCAGAAGGTCTATATGATGTTCTAGAAATTAATAAAAGTGAATGGACCCTTCTGAATGGTAACAGGAGGCCTCCCAGTGGACTTCCTGAGCTGATTAATTCCAGTGCAGTGCACTAAATGAAAAGAGAAGCTTCTCCCAGGAACACAGAGTCCTGCCTCCCTGCCACGTGTGGCCTCCTCTCCCAGAGCACACCAGCCACTTGGTGTGTTCCTGTTAATTCTGAATCAGATCCTTAAGGCGTGCTTCAAAGCAATGTGAGAAGTGGGTAAACAAGTGTAATTATATACATTTTTTTCTGGATATTCTCCCAAGACAGTGATGATCACAGTTTCTGAACATAAATAAGTGTCAGATATATCAATACCTTACCTTTCCCCTCATTTTAGTCTCTTGGAATTTAACAGTAACTGTTCCAAGAGGAAGGTATAATTAAGATTGTCATAGGACCATGTTCTGAGATGTAAAGTCTGAAGGTCACATAGGCAAGTAGTGGTGGAGGCAGGACTTGAACTCGAGGACACTGATGGTAGAGCTGGGTGCTAGGCCTCCATGCTGTGTGGCTTCTAGAAGGTTCCTGTCTCAAGCACAGATTTGGGCTCCTTGGGCTGTTAACATTTGGCTTGGCAAGCACTGGGGAACAAGGATGGGGAGGGGAAGGAAAGGAAGGAGAGAAAGGAGGGAAGAAAGGAGGGAAGGGAGAGAAGGAGTGAAGGAAGGAGGGAAGGGATGAAGGGAGGGAGGGAGGGAGAAAGGAAGGAAGGGAGGAAGGACGGAAGGCAGGAATCGTGTGCATTACCAATCCTCAAGCAATTTTACTGAGGCATGGAATGAAGGGAGGAAGGAGGGAAGAAAAAAAGGATGGAAGGAATGGAAGGGAGAGAGGGAAGGAGACAGGGATAGAAAAAAGAAAAGAGAGGGAAAGGAGGACAAAGGGAAGAGGAAAGGGAAGGAAGGGAGAAGGGAAGAAGGGAAGAAAAGTAAAAAGGAAAGAAGGGAGGAAGGGTGGAGAGAAGGAAGCCAAAGTCTCGTCCCCGGCCTCAGTAAGCACACTGTACTCTTCAGAATGGGAGTGATGATACTCACCCGCCTTTCTCAGGGGTCATTATCAAGTACAAGTCAAGGCATGGTTATAAAACCATCCTCTTGCCTAATAGAATCAGAGGTGTAGCAGGAAGCCGATTGAAAGCAGTATTAATATCCACACCGAATCCTCACCAGTCAGCGAACTACTGCTTCTTTTTTTTTAATTTTTATTTATTTATTTATTTTTATGTGTATGAATGTATTGTCTGCATGCAGGTCTGCGCACCCGTGTCGTGCGATGCCACGGAGGTCAGAAAAGAACTACTGCTTCTTAACCTGCAGGAAAGGACCTGTTTCTTCTACAGAAATGTGCCTTTTGGTCACCACTGACGTAAATCTATTCTGCTTCCATGCCTTGATTCGCTGAGACTCTTTCCTATTCAATTGAATAATCACCAGATTTAAAAAGACGTCTTTCCATTAGTAGACACCTAAATAGATGACCTTCAAGATCACGAGGTTTTATGTAAATTTTCCTGATTGCTTTTTTTTTCTCCTTGCGTATCACTTTCCCTAAAAATCCTGTCAGTTAGTGTATTTAAATTCTTTTCTCATCTCCTCATTGCGCTGCTATTTAAAATAATGAGTCACAGCTGAAAGGAGCCGAAATATCCAGGCTGCTTTTAACATATGCCATTTGGAGGGTGCTTCTTAGAAGAAGTGGGAAAGGGTGGCCGCAGGGTAAGACCAAGGCCAAGGCTAAGGACTTCCTTTGGCAGGGGAGATGGAGCCTGAAATTCCTCCTTGTTGCTTGCCACGCCTTCTCCATGTTGGTTTGATGGTGGCAGCATCTGATATTCTATACACATCCCAGAAAACATGTATTAAGTGCATATTATGTGTGTGATCTAAATTAGGAGCTCATTACATCTCCCAGCCAATGGGAAGTGGATGCTTTTATTATTCTCACTGTTCAGCTGAGAAAATAGGGGTTTTGAAAATAACTACCCTGTGCAAGGACACCGAAGGTAGAATTTGTACCCAGAGCTCAGACACTCGGTCCCAATTCTACCAGCCATGGGAACTCATATTAATCACTTTATTGTGTGTGTGGCATATGTCTATACATGTTCATGTGGGGGCATGCGTGTGTGGGAATGCACAAAAAGTATGCCCATGCATGCTGGAAGCCAGAGTCTGAGGTTAAGTGCCACCCACCACCATGTTCTGCTTTATTTTTTGAGACAGGGTCTCCTATGATTCGACTAGACTGGCTGACCTTCAAGCCCCACAGTCCTGTCTCCATCTCCACAGCACTGGGATTACTTGAATGTGGCGCTGTGTCCTGCTTGTTATGTGGATGCAGGGATCTGAATGCATGTCCTCAGGTTTGTGCAGCAAGCACTATCTAACTGAGCCATCTCCACAGCCCCAGCCATTTTGCTTTTGAAGTTCAGCTTTTGACATCTAGAAAGCAGGTGTAATGATAACCTGGGTCTTGTCTCTCCCAGAATTGAAATGGGATTAAAGGAGACACTGGGTGTGGACTTGCTTTTAAAAAGCTGCTTTGAGAATACAGAAATCATTAGTACCACTGGGGAGTGACTGCAGTGGGGGACATTCTAGGTCTCTCAACCTGGGGGTTCATGTTCAAGACGCAAGCCAGCTCCATGCACAGAACTGAACTGCCCACGTGCTACCCACCATACTGCTGAGACACGGGTCCCACAGGGGCCTCCTCTCTCCCTCTGATCTAATCCTACCCATGAAGCTCAACCCCACCATCAGAAACCAGCCTTTCATAACCCCCAAAGCTACTATTTACCAATGAGATTAGTTTGGCCACCCTCCTTGATTAGTGGCATGTTTCCGACTTGCGGGTGTCTGCCGAGGCAATCTCTATGCTCAGATTTATTAATGCCACCGTTGGCTTAATGAATTACTGCAATCCAATGAGCCCATAGATAGCTTGTATTTAACTTTTATGTGGCTGCCCTAGAAACTGGCTTGAAAGGCAGAAATCGATGCTTGTGACAAAATCTCGATACAATTTATTTTGAATGCTCAGTTTGGGATTTGATATATGCCATTGTCAGATATATTTTATGCTCCTGGATGAATTTTATACTTACTGATTAAAGGGGGTTAGCGATATCAGTAGGATACCATTTGACAAACCTTATGACAAATGTTCCCATCCATTACACGCTAGTTTCTAGCCAGATTGGCTTCACATTTTAATCAACAGCCCTGGTAGCTGCATCTTTAAACTACCAAAGGGAGGTACTATTTACCAGTTCTTAAATTAATTAGTCAAAGTGCATTTAATTAATGGTACCCACTGTGACTATCCGGTTTGCCAGTAATTGGGTAGCATTGCAGCAGGAACCAGGCAGTATAGGAGGGCCGGATGAATTGGCTGGACTTTTCCCATGGTAGACCTTGCTCTTGGATTGGTATTATTTCCCTTCGGGTCTTTTCTTTTGTGGTGTACCAGTTACTATTTAGAAATAACCTGCTCAGAAGCAACACCTGCAGAGTAACACGAGGCTCCTATTTAGAGAGATGTCTAGACAGAGCCTAAAATAAGAACCTCAGGTTTCCGGCATGCAATGGCAGCAGGCTGTAGACATTCATAGACAACAAGGCCAGGTGGCCTCTTAGTGTCTGGGTACTAACCAATTTATTACTTAGATCCTCTCAAAATGGGTTAAGGTTGGTCTGCCAAAGAGTACTTGGTGCAAGCACCTTCTTCAGAATGTTTGTTTCATTGATCCAGGTATCTATCATTCACCTATCCATCCACACATACATCTATCCATCCACCCGCCTACTCACCACTCATCTACCCATCCATCCATTCATCTATCCACTCATCATCCATGCATCTATGCCTCCATGCATCTATGCCTCCATGCATCCGTCCATCAGTCTATCCATCCACCCACTCACTTACAACTCATCTACCCATCCACTCATTCATCTATCCATTCATCATCCGGGCATCCATGCATCCATCCATCTATCCATCATCCATCCTCCTACCCACTCACCCATCTGTTCACCCATCTACTCACTCACCCACCTACTCACTCACTCATCCAGTCATCCATCCATCCACCATCCATCCACCCATCCACTCACTCATCTGATACTCACCAACTCACATATACATCTATTCATGTATTTACTCACCTATTCAATCATCCATCCATCCATCATCAATCATCCATACACCTATCTATCCATTTATCCATCCATCTATCATCAATAATCTATCCATCTATCTATCCATTTATCCATTCATTCACTCACCCATTCAGTCATACATACATACATACATACATACATACATACATACACACACATATCCACTCGTTTAATCACAAAGCCAACTCTCCATCTCCATTTATCCCTCCCTTAATTATATATCTATCCATTTACCCATCACTGACCAACTTACCTTCCTCCCTCCTATCTTTCCACTCTTCTTATTTTACTAGTTATTTTTATTTACTGTGTGTCAAATGCTGAAAAATGCTGACCATGCACAATCTCTTTTGGTCCTCAACTTGATATAGGAAGTCCAATACAATATCATCTTCATTTTACAGGTGAAGAGACCAAGGCTCAGAGAGGTCAGGTGACATGTTGAACACACAGATTACAAGGCAAAGGCAAGAGACTCCTGGTCATCTCCCAACTGCAAACCAAGGGCTCTTTTCTCCATCATAACTAGCCTGGCTTTCTAAGACAAAATTCTGAATTGACAAAGATAGACAATCCAGGCATTTGGAAAGGGCAATGACTCCCCATGTATCTCATTTACCTAAGAGGATGAATTTAAATCATTCACTGTACAGAGGCCTGAAGAAGGCGTGATGGACAGGAGAGGCAACAGACATGGCCCCCTTCACATCCCCTCCCCCTCAATCTTCAGACCAGCAGAGTCAGGTAACAGCTATGTAGAAGCATTGTCTGGTAACTTGATAAAAATCCTCTGTGAAATAGAATAAGCAGGTCCCTAGCACATGCATTCTGAGTGAGTTCTTTAGGAGTCGATTTCTTGAGCCAGCAGGATGGCTCAAGGGATAAAGGCACTTACCACCAAGCCTAGTGACTTACAGGGTTGAAGGACAGATTCGATTCCCAGGAATTGTCCTCTGACCTCCACATGCATGCCATGGCGCACACACACACACACACACACACACACACACACGTATTTCTTTTGGATTCCACTTCCTGTCTATCTTTTAGCTCCGTCTACCTTCCTGAAGCATGGCTTTAATGGCCCATTACTTTAGTTAAGGGTTTCTGGTGAACCCCTTCCACAAATCTTTAATATCTCCAGGATTGGGCTCATCCAGCCCCTGCCTCTAGGAACAGGAATCTCCAAACACACCCCAAGCTCTTATGCCAACACTTCTCTTGCCGTGGCTCCCTTCCTTCTCCTTCTCTCCTCCCTCTGGTTCCCTTCCAATGTCTCAGCTTCACAGAGGCAGCATTTGACCATTTCCATAGCCCTCCAACCTGCACGTCCCTGTTACCATATACCTGGCTGTCTCCTCCACTGTGCAGAAAGCCCACCAGGGCAGGGAGTAGTTATCTACCACCTCTGAATCTTAGCAGATAAGCTACAGCTCTTATCCTAGCCCAAAATAGGCACTAGATAAGCGATGGTTAGATGACTGAAGGCAAAGGTCCCTGTGGACAGAGATAACGTGTCTGGATTTGTAAGAAATAGAACCCATTTCATGGCTTTTGATGAAATGTGGGAAGAAATTACAAACACAGCTTCAATTGCTGTCAAGGAAGAAGCTCAGACTAGAGGCAAGTGAAGACATATCATCTACAAATGACTTCCCATCTACCCCATCTACATATGACTTTCTACCTACCCCATCTACATGTGACTTCCCATCTACATGTGACTTCCCATCTACATGTGACTTCCCACCTACCCCACCTACATGTGACTTCCCATCTACATGTGACTTCCCACATACTCCATCTACATGTGACTTCCCCCTACCCCATCTACATGTGACTTCCCACCTACCCCATCTACATGTGATTTCCCACCTACCCCATCTACATGTGACTTCCCACCTACCCTGTCTACCATGTGACTTGCTTTATTTCATTCAGTGGTATCTTTTAGTTCTTCCAACGTCCTTACAAAGAATCCTCCAGAATCTCTTCCCAGCTTTGGGCATGGGGTCCTACAATTATCCACTGGAAACATGTCCCCACTGCTTGGTATATTTTTTTAGAGCAAAGCCAACCAGACCATGAGGAGTGGTTGGATGGATGGAGAAACAGAAGCTGTTCCCCTAGCCCCCTTTCACATTGAGAAGATATGCTTCTTCATTAAGGTATTTTCTCTTAATGAAGATGTTTCCCATTTCAAAAACTGGTGCCAGAATTTCTCCTCCTTTCCCTGTCCCCCAAGGAGACAATCTTCAAAATAAAATGCACTGGAAAGCTTAAGGAAGAAAGCCTTGCCCTGAAGAGTCTGAGAGTGCCTGGGAGCCACTCCTACACTCTACTTGAACTTGAGTTCTTGCCTGCACTCATTGAGCTTGGGTTGGCATGTATCTGTCATGCTACCATTTGGCAGAAAACATGTTTGGGAGAAAGCTTCAGGCCGATTTTTGAAAACATACTTGCTTTCTACAAAGTGGTTTGATTTATGTTTGCTGAGCATACCCTGCCTGCCTGGGAATGGTTCAGCTACCTTCATGTGGGGCCCCAAGGAAGCGGGTGGGAGGCCCGGCTCAGTTTAGGAGAAATGTGTTGACCCCTAGGAGAGAGGAACTTAATGAATCAGAAGTGGGTTGCTGCTCATGCATGAAATAGGACTTCAAGCTTCTCCCCCATCCATCAGCACTGATGAGCACTTGAGTGGTCTGCTACATTTTCTGGTCTATTACATCACAGCCTCCGAAAGTCAGTGTTGCTACAGGTGGCACATTCGCTTTCTGGACTGCAGGAAAAATTCTCTCTCCTTCTTGTCTTGACTCGGTAGCACCCAGTAGAATACTCAGTATACAACACATACTTAATGTCTGCATAAATGCTGAATCCAGCAGGTGTTTATATAACAGGAATGAATATTGAGTCCAAGCTCTGAAGTGACCCTGTGGATTCCTGACAAGATAGTTCTCCATTTGGAAAAAATAAGAATGCACAATGAAAAGGATGGGACAAGTCACGTGGTAGATGGTGCATTCATGCACTTGATACTCTAGTCTCTTAATTTCCTTATTTACGGCATAGAGAAGCTGGATTTCATCTGCACTGCTAGAATACAATTTGAGAGCTTCTCTTTTTATGCCAGGGACACTTGATTGCACTAAGAAAGTCACAATTGAGGGCTAGAGAAAAGGCTTAGTCTATAACGGCTTGCCATGTGAGTCAAGGACCTGATTCAGATCCTCCACACCCACATAAAAATCAGGGCATAGTGGCAAACGCTAGTTCTGAGGAGGCAGAGACAGGAGGATTGCTAGGGCTCGCTGGTCAGCCAGTGTGGCCTAATTATGTTCAGTGAGTGACCCTGCCTCCAAAATTAAGGTAGAAAGTGATAGAGGAAAATATCTGACGTCAGTCTCTGGCCTGCAGGGATACACTCACACATGCACACACGGACACATAGATGACGTCCACCCACATCCTCCTTGCAGGAATTGCTCCATCCAGCCTAATAGATTCTGTCACTATTCTTATAGAAAACCCCAGGAAGGGGTTGGTGAGATGTCTTAAGAGTTAAAAGCACTAGGGCTGGAGAGATGGCTCAGCGGTTAAGAGCCCCTGCAGCTCTTGCAGAGGATCTGGGTTCGATTCCTAGCACACACATGGCGGCTAAGAACTGTCTTTAAGCCAGGTGTGGTGGTGAACATCTTTAATCCTAGCACTCAGGAGGCAGAGGCAGGTGGATCTCTGTGAGTTCAAGGCCAGCCTGGCCTACAGAGTGAGTGAGTTCCAGGCCAGCTGGGGCTACAGGGAGACCCTGTCTCGAAAAGACAAAAAAAAATTGAGAACCAACTCATCCAAATCATCTATGTAATCTGGAGTTGTCCATGCACTCCTAAATCCTCCAGGCTAGTTTTTCATGTTTGCTGTCAATTAATATTATAAAAAAGAGTTAAGAGCACTTCCTGTTCTTCCAGAGGTCAGGGGTTCAATTCCCAGCACCCACATGATAGCTAACAATGTCTGAACTCCAGTTCCGGAGGGGATGGTTCCACATAACGCAAGTGCTTGGTGCACTTACATGCATGCAGTCACAATACTTGACACATAAAATAATAATAAATAAAAGTAATGGGGCTAGAGAGATGGCTCAGCAGTGGAGAGCACTGGCTGCTCTGACCGAGGACCCAGCACCCCCACGGCAACTAACAACCATCTGTAATTCTAGTTCCAGGAAATCCAACCCCTTCTTCTGACCTCCAATGGGCACTGCCTGACACGGGTTCATTTACAGACATGCCTACATGCAGGTAATATACTCATACACATGAAATAAATAAATAAGTAAATAAAATATCAAAAAAGAAAACCCAAGGAAAAGACTCACTCACTGTGGTCCAGCCACCGGGGTCAGAGCACAAGAAAGTAGAAAGCACTGGACACCTTTACACTCTTTCCTAGGCTTGGGCTCAGAGTCCCAAATCGTATCAGAGATCCGGAGACAGGGAGGCCTTACAGAGATTCCCTTAGGGAAGACTACATTATACAGAAATCCCTTTAAATTCTGGGGGCATTTTCACCCAGGCTAGGGAGTGGGGGAGTGTCCAATCTTTTCTCCTCTGCCCCTTGGTTGCTGAACCTGGGCCAGCACCTCCTGTGGCCCTTAGTCTGATCACAGACTTTGTGATGGCCACATGAATGCATGGCTTTTGTATGGGGCTGTGCCAGTGGCCTCTGTGTCGCTAATCTGCACCAGGAAATACGAATCCCCCCAAAGTTCCACTGGCCACAATTGAAATAACCTCTAAAGCTGCTTTTAAATATAAAGTGTCACCTACTGAGTTATTCTTACATGTCCCACCCATCCGTTAAAGAATAGAAATGCCTTGGCATACTGGGGGGGGGTGGCAGTGGGAACTATGGAAGAGGCATCTTTCTGCAAGCTGCAGTGGGCAGCTTTCCCACAGCACAGGCTGGGGCCTGGTCCCCAGGGGGCTTCCCAGCTGCCCGCATTAAGCCAATACCACACTTCTCTGCAAGGCAGCAGGTGGAGGCTCTTGGTTCACTTCCAGATAGAGGAGGTACATCAAATTCCTTGTCAGCACACTTTCTGGTGTGAGATGGTGTACAAGCCTGGCCCTCCTTCCCTGGCACCACTACCTCACCTAGTTGCCAGCTCAGTTGGAGGGTTGGATCCTAAGATGAAGCTAAATCTCCATGGTGCCCTGATAGAGGGGGCTTCTACTTACTGTTCGGCCTGGTTTGGATTTTCATACAGCTAACCATGTTCTTAATGAACACAAAATGGTGGCGTCCCTTATCAAAGGGGTCTTTGCTTCATGCTGGCTGTCCCCACCAACTTGTCAGGAGACTTGCAAATTCACATAGCATAGAGACACGTAGCCACCCACCCCACCTGGGGGTTCAAACAAGCTTTGGCAAAACAGATTAGTGTCCCAGAGAGCCCATTTTACTGAACTAGGTAGGCCACAGGAAAAACAGAAACCTAAGAGCATTTGTCAATTCTCGTGGGGTGAATTTGGTGAGTAGAGGATGGAGATTCAATCTATGAAAAAGGTGAACGATTATGGGTGATAATCACTAGTTTATTTGCCTTTGCTGTAATTAGGACATGAAGTCAGCAGTATACTGTCTCTTAACCCTGATTTTAGTCCTCAATAGTAATTATAAAAATCAGATGTATTCTGAAAGGCTGATTATGTTCACATTTCTTAGTCTTGACTTTCTATGTACAGTTCTGCAAGGTTATATTTAGTCTTGTTTTTAAAAATAAATTCAAGCCCAAACAAAAAATCCCAGGGAATGATGTGTTTGTGTGTGTGTGTGTGTGTGTGTGTGTGTGTGTGTGTGTGTGTGTGTGTATGTTTGCTGTACGTATGTATAATTAGGTGCACTTGTTTGTATGTGCACGGGTGGAGGCCAGAGGCTCATGTCAGGTACCTCCTCCACCTTATTTTCCGAGATGGTCTTCCACTGAACCAGAGCTTGCTGGTTAGGCTGGCTGGCCATCCAGCCGCTGGGTCGTCTGCTCTGCCTCCCATCCCTGGCTAGTGCTGAGGTGGCAGAGGCACACACAGAGTCTGGAGATCCAAACTCAGTTCCTTTGGCTTGCACATCAAGCACTTTACCTTACAGACTGAGCCATTTCCCAGGTCCCAAGCCCTCCAGTGAAGGATTTTTGTCATGCATAGACCCTGGTTGTCGGTAGAGTTGGAGTAGGGGGTTGGGGGTCATAGCCTTGAGAACAGAGAGGAGTTGGAGAGGAGGAGAAAGTCAGGCAGGCAAGCAAAAGTTCAGAAGGCAGAAGTAAGAACCAGGAGATCTGGAGGTTGGGGGGTCAGGCATGTAGATCAGAGACAGAGTGGGAAACTGAACCTTTCTTACATTGCTGGTGGGCCAGAAGGTGTTGCAACCATTTGGGGGGAAAAGTTTGGCAATGTGTTTAATGTAGAATTATTGCCTGACTCCGCTAGGTATTTGCTGGTCAGTTTTCTATTTCTATGACAAATACTTGAACAGCTTATAAGGAGGAGAGCATTATCTTGGCTGATGGCTTCAGAGATTCATTGTTACGTGACCCTGTTACCTTCGGGCCTGTGGTACGGCAGGGAACATGGTTGGGAATGAGAGGCAGAGGAAGATGCACCCTTGTGATGGCCAGGAATCCAAAGGGGATGGTACAAACAGCTTCTCTGAGAGCATGTGCCCATCACCCAACTTCCTCCTACCAGGCCCCATCTCCTAAGGGTTCCGTGACCTCTCAATAGTGCTGCAAGCTGGTGACTAAGCCTTCAGTACACAGGGCTTGGTGGGGGGGGCATTTCAGGAGCAAACTGCAGCAGAAACACAACAGCAAGTGTACAACCCGACTTCTACCTGAGTACTCACAGTAGCACTAGTCACGAGAATTAAAAAGTACCGACCACCCAGCCCCATCCATTGATGAACTGGTCAACGAAATAGGGAGTTGGTTTGCAGTGAACTCCTGCTTCACAAGAACAAGAAGCATGGAGCAGATATAGGCTCTAGCAGGGACACAGACTCAGTGAAAAACACCCAGGACTCCCCATCACACTACTCCTCTTCTGCCAAAAGCCAGGAATGAGTTAAACTGTGGACACAAAAAGTAGATTCTGGCTGCTTGGCTAGGACAGGAAATTGGGGAGAGAAATAGCTACAAGGTTTCTGTCTGGGGTGTTGGCATGTTCTGAAATTAGAATGCAACCACATACAACTCTAACTATATCAAACGAAATAGAATTGTGTAAATTTTATGGCATGTAAATTATACTCCAATAAAACTATTTAAAAAAAAACAGAAAAGAAGCAGAAGAATAAAGGAATCCAGTTAACAAAACCTGGGGATCCAGGGTGAGATGGGCTTTCCTAATCATATGATGAAGGAGTGGCTCAACTCCAAACTGATTCCCAACTCTCCACCTGCAGCAGAGGCTCACCTGGTGGACAGTGTGGGGAAGGGATCTCCACGCACAGGGAATGAATGTGAAGAGGGAAAAGTTAAGTCAGGAGTTGTCACCAGGAAAGGGAATTCTGGGAGTGTGGGATGGGCAGGAAGGTAGGAGGTAAGGGTCAAAGGCCCTCACCTGCCAGATTAAGAATCTTGAACCCCATTTTGTGAGCAAGACCAGAGCATGAAGTTGGTAGCTATATGGAAATAGGCATAGCCAAAGACAGAGATCCCCTGGCCAGACCCTGCAGGAAGCAGGTCAAGAAGCTGAGCCACGGCAGCTCAACTACAGCCATGTCCAGAGGATGGAGAGGAATGGATGATGGATGGGGCTGAGCACTCCTCGGGAGATGGAGCCAAGGTGAGTTGAGAGCAAGGGAGACTGAGAGTGGAAGAGGATGAGGGAGTGAGCGCGTCTCCATGCCTCCGGCCTGGGCATGCTGTGGCAGTGTTCTTCCTATCCAGAGGACAACTCCAGGGAGAAGATGTTAGATAGTATGGGGCAGCTTTGTACAAATGCCATCAGAACCGGGAATTCTGAAGAGAAGCCAGGATAGAAGCATTTTGTGAAGCATTATTCTCAAAGAATGTTCTGGGGAGCACCAAGTGGATGGGCTTGAGGCACTGACAGGATGCCTTTCCAAGCCCCACAGATCATGGAACTGGAATTTCTGGGAGTGGGGGCCAGAACATCTGTGTGTTTGTGTGTGTGGGTGCGTGCATTTGTGTAGGTGTATGTGCACGGGCAGAAGACATGCATGCTGCATGTCTTCCTCGATTGTTCTCTCCCCTCACTTTTTTTGAGACAGGGTCTCTCACTAAACCCAGAGCTCACAAATTCGGCTAGAGTGACTAGCAAGCCCCAGGGGTCCTCATGTCTCCACCTCATCAGTATGGGGATTACAGCGTGTGCCACTACTGTGCCTGGCTATTTACGTAGGTTCTGGGGTATTGAACTTGGGACATTATGCTTACACAGTGAGCACTTTTATTGACAGAACATTTTCCTCAGCCTGTGTCTTCATTCTTAAAAAGCTTCCCAGCCAACCTTTGTGGATCGCCATTGGAATGTACCTTGCTCCCAGGAGCTACTTGTGATTAAATGGTCAGTTCTAACTGTAGGTCAGTTCCTCCTGGGCTGGAAGACCCCTTTGTGGAGGGCTTGGCACCTGTTGCAGAAACCCCCCACCTTGCACAGGGAATAGCTACCTCGGGGCCCTTCTGATGGCTCTAAGAATGGTGTTGTCCTGCTTAACAGCTCACCCTGGTTCACGGTGCCAGCCTCTTAACAAACGTGTCCAAGTACCAGTCATTGTAGGGCCTTGTAAATGATCCACAGCACTGTCTTCCACAAATCCCCTCTGAGATGAGCTGTCTTAACTAAACACACTTCAGAGTGCTATGCAAGCAAGGACTTGGCCCGCTGATCATTAAAGCAGCCGCCTCTCTTCCCACAGCCAGCGTTGGAAAGCATCTGCATATGGATGTGTGGAGAGAAGGCGAGCTCTGCCCCTAATCAGCATTTACTACAAGTGGTGGGATAAAACAACACATGGTGTTCTTTGCACTTAGTAGGTACTCCGAGATAGGTGCAGAGATAGGTTGACCATGCACATGATTCCACACTGACAAGACTGAGGAGAGGGACTTTTTGGTGAACATCTGCAGTGGTTTCAGAGACTGAAAGCTTAATGGAAGAAAAGTCATCTAGGGAAATAAAAGGATTTTGAGATCGGCTTAGTGGAATGTATCAAGATAAGTCTCAGAAACTCTCTCTCTCTGTGTATGTGTGTGTGTGCGTAGTGTATGGGTGTGTGTATACATGTGTGAGTGTGGAGAGACTAGAGGTTGACATCATCAAGTATCTTTCGCTAGCACAACCTACTTTTTTAAATATTTTGACAGGGTGTCTCACCGAACCCAGAGCTTGGTACCTCAGCCACCAGCATTGGGCTTACAGGAGTGTGCCCCTGCACTGAGCTTTGTATGTGAGTGCTGAGGATCCCAACTTGGGTCTTATGCTCATGCAGCAAGCACTACTCACTGAGATAGCCATCTCCTCAGCCCACTCAGGAGCTAATTCTACTTGGAAGAGACCACGTGGGTCTTTCAGAGCCAATCTTGCGGTTTGTGAAGGTCTAGTCAGATTTACCCAGGTGTGTCAAACTACACAACGTCTATGGCTTTAGATCTGTTGTCAATTGCCCAGAAAATCAAACCCAGCATAATTTTTATTCTGCATTCCAAACATTTCAGATGGGTTTCCCTCTGCTTGCCTCCTGCTTAGGCTTTGGGCTTATATGCTTTGAGACTCGGGCAATTGCTCACAACTGATTCTCTTCTCCATATTAGACTTAGAAGCATGGAAATAGCAACTCTAAATTAGCTGGAAAATTTCAATCTTTTGCCGAACAAACAGCATGGCACTCCCCTGTCTCTGGAGGAGCTGACTCTCATCTAAGAACAGATCAGGATTCTTTTGCTTATCTGCTTAGTAAGCCTGCCTTCGAAAAGTTTGTTCCCATGGGGAAGCAAGCCCGGGTCCTAGGCTCCTGGGCTTTCAAAAAAGTTTTCCCCTTGGGATCCACTTTCCTTCAACAAAGAGGAATTTTGGCAGAGGGGGACCTTTTGAGACTTCAACATAGAGAACTGCAATTGACACATTCTTTTTTTAAAAAAATATTTTTTGTTATTTATATATTTTTGTGTGTGTGAGTGTATTGCCTGCATGTAGGTAAGTGCACCCGTGTTATGCAGTGCCCTTGGAGGTCAGATCCCGTGGAACCGGAGTTACACACAGTTGTTAGGCATCATGTGGGTGCTGGGAACGGAAGTTGGGTCCTCTGCAAGAGCAGCCAGTGTTATGCAGTGCCCTTGGAGGTCAGATCCCATGGAACTGGAGTTACAGACGGTTGTTAGGCACCATGTAGGTGCTGGGAATGGAAGCCGGATCCTGTGCAAGAGCAGCCAGTGCTCTTAGCCACTGAACCATCTCTATGGCCCCAATTTTCACATTCTTTATTGAACCCTGTACCAAGAGCAACACAGGAGACATTTTCTACCTGTAGTCACTGGGTCCGTTTCTGGTTACATGATCCACTCCTCCTCCTAGCTGATTGGTTTAGAGATGAGATCCTGACCCCCAGAGCAACTGATCAAAGCACAGCCTAAAGCAAGCATTACCCAACATCACTACTGTCTTGATTTTCCTTCCCTGTACTAGGTATTTCATGTTCCCAGTCCTCCTCAAGTATCTTTCTCTGCTTCTTCCGTCTCCTGTCAGCCATTAGCTGAAAGTTACAGTGATCCTGGTCCAGGAGTCTTCTTACACTGTTGAATACTTTGAGACAACTCAAGAGTTTAGCCATATCTCACCAGTAAAGGACACCTGATCCTAAGGTAGCCAATCCAGAGGCTGGGCACACTGCCCCTGGAAACCTAGGCTGAGTTTTCTCTTGAAGGGCTAATGGTGATGCTGGGACCTAGCTGGTGGTGCAGTCCACTAGGAGTGTGCAGAGCAAGGACATGTGCACGGTGGGAGCCTGACACTGAGGGTCACAGACCTCATTCCTTCAGCAGGCTGTGCAATATCCACCAAGAAACAAAGTCTGTCGTTGGTATCCCCTGGCCTTCCAGACCCTGCCATGTCCCCCGGGACCCTGGCTGTGTGTGTCCCTTCAGTTTTCCTGGACTCTGAGATGAACATGGAGAGAATTAAGGCCAGTAACAAGCCCCTTCCCCTCCCTCCTCATTTCTCTTCTCCAGTTTCCCATCCCCTCCTGCCCATCCTTATCATTATCAGCTGTCTAATGGACATTTTCTTTTTTGCTTAGTCCTTACAACAGCTTACCATCTGTCAGCCTAGGTACTGTTACCACCCTCATACCTCAGACAAAGAGGAGTACTTTTCCAGTATCCCATGATTCTCATTGAACTCAGTGCACCCCCCCCAGGTCTGGACATTCTTGTGCTCCTCTGAGACTCTGATCTTGTTAGAGCTTCAAATGCTTGCAGAGTCTGGCCTAATCTAAAAGTATTAGTTACTTTTCTCATTGCTACAACAAAAGTGACTTAAGGCAGGAAGGGTTTGGTTCCAGCCCATCATTTGAGGGTACAGTCCATTACAGAGAGGGAGGTCAGATGGCAGGAGCGAGAAGTAGCCGGTCACATTGCACCTGCTGTCAGGAAGCAAGGAGAGATGAATGTGGTGCTCAGCTCACTTTGATCTGTTGTTCAACACAAGACTCCAGCCTATGAGATGGTGCTACTGACACTTAGGGTGGATGCGTTTCTCCGCTCAGTTAAACCTCTCTGGACACCCCTTCACAGACAGGGCCAGCGATGTGTATCTTAGGTGACTCCACATTCAGTCAAGCTAACATGATTAATCTTACCAATACTAATCGTCAAGCTTTGGGGTTTCATAAGCCAGTGAAAACAAGCAGGAGGGATGGACAAGGGGTCAACACCTCCTAATTTCATCTATAGAGGACAACAGGGGCATAAAATTAAAGTGTGACCTTCACCACCACTGAAGGAAGAGAGTTTGGTACCTAAAGAGTAGTGAGGCCATAGTCTCAAAGCCAAGCACTCTGTATTGAGTAAACCAGGCTTAACGAAAAACTCACTAGAGGGCTAGGAGAGAGCGCATTGGGTAAAGTGCCTGCCCTACAGGCACAAAGGAAAAGCAAGGAGTGTTCTTGTGATCCTGACACTGAAGAAGCAGAGCAGGAGGGTGCATAGGGCCCTCTGCTCATCCAGCTTAGTCTCCTTGGTGAGCTCCAGGTCTTAAAAAACGGTGGGATGGTATCTGAGGAATGGTATCTGAGGTTGATCTTTGGCTTCCACATGCATGTACACATACTTGTACCGGCACACGTGTGCACATATACACATACACAAAAATTCACAAAATGGGTACCTTATGTCCACTTACATTTCTATTTTCTGCCATACAGGAATTACAATGGCTCTGTTCTTGCTCCAGCTATTTTCCAAATCTCATATTTTCTGAGACAGAAACGGAGGCCTGGACAGGGTGAGTGACTTCACTTAGGCCACACAATATGTTAACTTTCATCCTGAGCTTATTTGGTACATTGCTGCTCTGTGCACAAAAGGACATCCTTAGAGCTGCTTCCTGTGAGTACCTCACATGCTTAGAGCTGCTTCCTGTGAGTACCTCACATCCTTAGAGCTGCTTCCTGTGAGTACCTCACATGCTTAGAGCTGCTTCCTGTGAGTACCTCACATCCTTAGAGCTGCTTCCTGTGAGTACCTCACATGCTTAGAGCTGCTTCCTGTGAGTACCTCACATCCTTAGAGCTGCTTCCTGTGAGTACCTCACATCCTTAGAGCTGCTTCCCGTGAGTACCTCACATCCTTAGAGCTGCTTCCCGTGAGTACCTCACATCCTTAGAGCTGCTTCCCGTGAGTACCTCACATCCTTAGAGCTGCTTCCCGTGAGTACCTCACATCCTTAGAGCTGCTTCCCGTGAGTACCTCACATCCTTAGAGCTGCTTCCCGTGAGTACCTCACATCCTTAGAGCTGCTTCCCGTGAGTACCTCACATCCTTAGAGCTGCTTCCCGTGAGTACCTCACATCCTTAGAGCTGCTTCCCGTGAGTACCTCACATCCTTAGAGCTGCTTCCCGTGAGTACCTCACATGCTTAGAGCTGCTTCCCGTGAGTACCTCACATCCTTAGAGCTGCTTCCCGTGAGTACCTCACATCCTTAGAGCTGCTTCCCGTGAGTACCTCACATCCTTAGAGCTGCTTCCCGTGAGTACCTCACATCCTTAGAGCTGCTTCCCGTGAGTACCTCACATCCTTAGAGCTGCTTCCCGTGAGTACCTCACATCCTTAGAGCTGCTTCCCGTGAGTACCTCACATCCTTAGAGCTGCTTCCCGTGAGTACCTCACATCCTTAGAGCTGCTTCCCGTGAGTACCTCACATCCTTAGAGCTGCTTCCCGTGAGTACCTCACATCCTTAGAGCTGCTTCCCGTGAGTACCTCACATCCTTAGAGCTGCTTCCCGTGAGTACCTCACATTTTTAGAGCTGCTTCCTGTGAGTACCTCACATCCTTAGAGCTGCTTCCTGTGTGTATCTTATACCTTTCAGTGGTGCTTCTTGTGTGTGCCCCATGCCCTTTAGAGATGCTTCCTGTGAGTACCTCAAACTTTGAGCTTTCTTTCTGTGTGTACCTAATACTTCTTAGTGCTACGGACTGGGGTTCCAAGACTTTTCCTCAAATACTGCCCAAGAAATAGGGTGTGATTCCAGGTTTATAAAGAATAGGAACATGAATGGATTATCTGTTGAGAAAACAATTAAAAATGCTATTGATATTGCCAGTTCGTATTTATCCCAGTGACTGGCTTGTCTAGGCCCTCCTCACAAACATTATCCCAGTGACTGGCTTGTCTAGGCCCTCCTCACAGACATAAGTCCTTGCCTAGCTCCTTGGGGGACAATGAGTGACAGGTAGTATAGACAAGATTGCTGCTTAACTGACTCTCCGGGGGGACTGAGCATACCTGACCCAAATACATTACTGATCTTCATGACTGTGCCTTCTGGTCTGTTTACCTTTGGCGTTTTGCCAGTGGTGGCTCATTTGGGCCCTTTATATAACAAGATGGAAGAGTGGCACATGTCTTTTCGTGAAATTGGTAATTAGAAGAACTGGGGACATGAATCTAGCAGTCCAAGAGAGGACGTGGGCCTTTTCTGGAGAAGTCAGTATGGATGGTCCATCAGCTACTACTGGGCAGAGGGGAGGGCAGCCAAGAGGAGGTGGGCATTGGTCCTATTGATGCAGGGCTGTGGAACTTGAAATTCAGATGAAATTGCTCCTTTCTGATGTCAACATGTCCTGATAAGAATGGCATCAGGGCCCTGGGGAGAATGTTTTCCTCTGGGGCATCAGGTTTTGGCAGCTCTCATGGCACCGGCTAAATTTGCAATGTTGTTTATAGTCTTCTGATGGAAGGGGCTTCTGAAGGTCAAGTCCTATTATTAGTGTTCTTGCTGATTTTAGATTCTGGAGCCAACCAATCACTAACTCTCTTCTAAATGCCAGGCTCCACGGCAGGATCTGAGAATTCAATCATTAATCAACCACACAGTGTGTTTTGGTTTGGAACTACAATAAAATATCCCCAACAGGCCCAGGTGGGGCCACTGTTCCGAAAGGTGGTAGAACCTTTGGGAAGCGAGGCTTAGATGGAGAAGCAGGTCTTGGTGAGTGGGCTTTTAGTCTGGCCCTATTTTGGACTTACTAGCCAGTCAGTCTAGCCAAATCAGTGGCCTCCAGGTTCAGTGAGAGACTGTTTCTGCTGCTGAGATAAAATACCCTGATGAAAACGAACTTAGGGACAAACTGTTTTTATTACGGCTCATAATTCCAGGATACGGTCTATCACTGTGAGGAAATCCTAGGGGCAGGAGCATGAGCTAGCTGGACACATCACCTCCACAGTCAAGAACAGAAAGAAACAATTATATGCATGTGGTTTCCTCTCCTGCTTCTGCTCAGCTCAGTTTCTCCATTCGTACATGTCGGGACCCCCTGCCTAGGGGATGGTGCCTCCCACAGTGGGCTGGGTCTTTCCACATCAGTGAACTTAATTAAGACAATCCCCGACAGACAGGCCCTCCAGGCGAATCCAATGCAGATAATTCCTCACTGTGAGCCTCTTCCCAAGTTATTCCAGGTAGTGTCAATTGGACAAGCTAACCATCACAGAGAGCCTATCTCAAAAATTAAGGTGGAGAAGTGATTGCAAAAGACAACAGACATTGATACACACGAGAGAGAGAGAGAGAAAGAGAGAGAGAGAGAGAGAGAGAGAGAGAGAGAGAGAGAGAGAGAAAGAGAAAGGCGAGGGAAGAGTGTGTGTGTGTGTGGCCAGAAGCAGAAGCTAGCATGCTAACACATGCTAAGGCTGGTTGAGTAGTCAGTCAGTAAATGCCTAGAGAGACCTGCTGTCTGTGTCCTTTGTCGAGTAAGCACTGAAGATTCATAAATGAATCCAATGGACACAGCCCTTGACAGGCTTGGAGCTGTCAACTCAGAAGAAGCTGTCACAATTCTGTGTCTGGTCATTGAGTTCTTGCCTTTGTATGACTCCTTGGTTTTGTAAATGAAGCCAAAATGGCTGAAGGGCCTGGGATCACGTTTTCATCTCGGAAGACGCACAGGCCCCACTTTCCTGTCTCTAAGGGTGTCAGAAAGCGTCCCTCCTTCCAAAGCATCTTGAATGTGGATTCTACAGTCAGGCTATTTCCATGGCTGTTAGAAGTGCAGCTGTTTCCCACAGAATTCAAAAGGAGACTACAAGATACTTCAGAGAACTCGTTCAGGAGCTCAAGTTTATACCTGTATTTTTCATTTTATTTTGTTCAGGGTGTAAATGAAATTACTGTGATTCTTGCTGCTCCTTTACACAATTGTTCTGCAACAGTGGGGCTAAAACACCACTTAGACTGAGCCCTTCCTGAAGTGTTAGTTGTGCTGTGGGGTATGGCTCAGGCCTGTAGTCCTAGCACTCAGAACGTGTGGCAAGAAAATTAAGAGCTTTAAGTTGGGGGCTGGAGAGATAGCCAAGCGGTTGAGAGCGCCGACTGCTCTTGCAGAGGACCCAGGTTCAATCCCCAGCACCCACATGGCGGCAGAGAATGGTCTTTGACTCCAGTTCCAGGGGAATCCGATGCCTTCTTCTGACCTCCACGGCATTGCACAACGTGGGTGCACAAACCTACATGCAGACAGTACATTCATACACATACAAAAATAAATTAAAAAATTAAAAAAAGGCTCTATCTAAAAAAATATTAAATCAACAAGCAAAAGTAAACCAAAATGCATAGGTGGAAAGGATGCCCACACACGTAAAGTAAACACAGTTTTTGCAAAGTTGAAGCAATCTTGTGTGGTTCAGGGTGTGGTGGGCTTGCTGTACCAGGCTCTAGATTTCATTCCATTGCTAATTGGAAAGGGCCCTCCACCCAGGGAGAAATCGCTCTTTCCCATTATCTGGTAAGTGATTGGAGACCCTGTTCCATGAGTCTATGAAGGAAATCCCTTTGTAGCTAAGACAGGAGCATGGACTTTCTCTTTGAAAGAAATATCACTCCTGCAGAGAGCCAAGGAGCACTCACCAAAACAGGACGGGACAAAGGGAGCTGCTCTTTCCTGGGAAGAGTCTTTAAAGATGTGGTGTTTGGTTCTAAGCTGATTTGTGATGGATGTGAATGTAAAGTAGCTGCAGGAACCTGATCTGAGGCTTAGCTAGGGCTCTGCAAAGCAGGAGGGGCTTCTACCAGATGAATCAATTTGGATTAGAGATGGTGTTTTGATCTTCATTTTACAGGATCATCTGCTCAGGGAACGTGGATTCCAATACACAGATCTTTCTAGAAACTTCAAGTCCTGGATTAATATTCCTAAGATATTTTCCTCTAAATTGCCTCTGGATACTTTGGATCATAACTATGATGAGAGTTTGGGGGGAGATGGTGGTATTGGGGTGATGCCTGGTCAAGATTCTTCTTGACCTGATATACAGGAGTGGCTTTTGGAACATTGCCCAGTGGAAGATGGTATATTAGTATATATATATTAGTATATAGTATGTTCCCCTGGGCATGCACCCTGGTACTACCTGGGAGCTGTGAAACAACATGAAGCAAGTCCTCAACACTGACCCAGCTCACAGGTCTCTACTCTGTATATGTGTGGCAAAAGCCAGAGGCCACCAGAGATGAAGCTAGACAGACTGTGTGTGTGCGTGTGTGTGTGTGTGTGTGTGTGTGTGTTTGTGTGTGTGTACCAGAGGTTGACACTGGGTATCTCCCTCATTTTTCTCTTTACCTTTGTTTTTGAGAGTCAGGTTTCATTACTAGGACTCAGGACGTGTGGATTAGATGAGGCTGGTGACCACCAAGCCTCAGGGATCCACCTGCTTCTGCTTCCCTATTGCTGGGTTATAGCTACATCTTGCTCTGTATGACTTTTAAAAGTGGGTTCTGGAGATCTGAACCCCACTCCTCATGCTGTCACCTTCATCATGGGCATGAATGAGGGGACTGAGGTTCAGGGGGTGGGAAGCATGTTAAGATTTCAGCCCAGGTCCAATTCCCTGGCCCCTAACTTTTCATTTGTAGTCTCTTATTCCCAGAAGTTCAGCCTTGACATTGGAGCAGGGCTCACTGAGGTCTTCTCACCCCACTCCTGATTGCACTTTAGCTTCACATAGAATTATTATTGTTTTTTTTAGATACCTATCCTGAAGATGTACTGCAGCCAATTCAGTCACAGCCTAGAAGTGAAGTCCAGGACTTGGTTGTTTTTTAGAGCCCTCTGGATAGAGTCTGGCATTGGACCCCACCCCACAGTGCAGGTCTTGCTCAGTGCTTGTGAGAGGGAACTTCAGGTCATTGACATGAGTTATGACAACATGCCTGAGAGTTGGCCTAGGCCAACTTCACTGTGTAAGTGCTCAGAAAGCACTTAAAAGCAGAATCCTGTGCTCCCCTTTATGGAATTCCTGGGCCATGGTGGCAAAGTAGTGCCCATGAACCTGCCATGGTCTCCTGATATGCTGAATCTCATGGGCATGGGGCCGAATGTGGTTTTCGGCTTGTCCCCAAGACTTAGGAATTAGTAGTTAGGATTTAAATATTTCTATTCTGGTTTATCTTAGTAAAACAAAGGGTGTATTTCTGAATCTGTTTCCTCATTGCTGTAATAGGGTTTGTGACAGGCCCTGGATCTTGGGATGAGCCTCAGTTTCCTTTGTTGTTTTGCTTTGTGTTGCTTGTTTGAGACAAGTCTTACTATGTAGCCCTAGATGGACAAGAAATCACTCTTTAGAACAGGTTGGACTTGAACTTACAGAGATCCACCTGCCTCTGCCTTCTAAGTGCTGGGATTAAAGAAATGGGCCACTACACCCAGGTTTGATTTCCCTTTGATGGTGCCCTCACAGCAATACTGTCCACTCATTTCCATCCCTGGACCAGCCTTGAAACTACGTGAACTTGTGCCATTAACTGAACATTAAATTAGGTAATATATTTAAAAGGGAGCAAGCCACTGCCTGTCACAGTAAGAAGTTAAGGGGAGACACTGCTGTTACCTGGGTCTTATTGTTACTATTGTTCTTGCTCAGCCACTTGCAGAGCCCAGCCCCACCCTAGGATGCTCATGCCACTTGCAGAGCCCAGCCCCACCCTAGGATGCTCATGCCACTTGCAGAGACCAGCCCCACTCTAGGACACTTGCTCAACCACTTGCAGAGCCCAGCAGTGGCTTTTTCAGGCCTTTTTCCCCATCTCTTCTAACAGGAGCAGGAGCTCTCCCACCAAGAATGTAGACAGCCTGGGCTCTGTAGACCCAACTGCTATGCACCAGCCACCAGTCTCCACTAGCAAACACAGGAAATGGTTTCCCTGGCAACCCCCAAGTCGCTGCTTTAGGCTGTCACCCTTTACAGAGCTGGCACCCACTGGAAAGGAAGGGATGGCAATGGTGTAGCAGGTGGAACCTGATGGGGCCCAGGCCGTTTTATCCCTTACTGGCGACCCCCAGTTCTCCTACCTGGACCACTGTCCAGCATGCCATAGGGGTCTCTGTTGGGCTAGGCTTTCTGTAAGAGGAATGAACTACTCAAGACTATGTCCCAAGAGATGTGGTCAGGAGAGGAGGATAGCGCTGTCTGCTTTAAGAACTCCTGTTTCCAGGTAGAGGAGATGGTTCCATTGTAAAACGCTTACTGTGTAAGTGTGAATTTGCATCCTCAAGACCCACATGAAAAGGCCAGGCACCACAGAGCTAGGGAGGTGGAGGCAGGAGGATCCCAGGGTCACTGGCTGGCCAGGCTAGCTGAACCGGGGAGCTCCATATTCGGCCAGAGACCTTATCTCACAAAATAAGGTGGGTAGCATATAAAACTGCACCTGAGGTCGACCTCTTGTCTACACGTGCAGGCCCTGGTGCACATGCAGTTGCACAGGGTCTGCACGTTACACACACACATGTACCACACAACACACACATAAGATACACACATATACCACATGTTACACACACACACACATGTACCACACAACACACACATAAGATACACACTACACAATATACACCAACACACATGTGTGTACATACATACAACACAGCACATACATGCAAACATACATCATACACAAGCATGCTGTACAACACACATATGCACACACAACACACACCTCATGATACACACATGCACACATACCACACAACATAAACACCCACACCCACATATACCACACAACACACACCCCAACACACACATGCATGCACACGCATACCACAGTACATACGCACATGCACACACGTCACACAATACACAGAAACATACTGCATGACACACATGCACACACATACCACACACCACACACATGTAGCCCACAGATATCACATAATATACATACACACATCCATACCACACAACACATACACATGCACACAGAACCCCCTGCTTAGACTTCTTAGGTTGAAAGCAGCTAGTCAGTTCTATCCTAAACTACATCTATTCTACAAATCAAATTAAATTTTAGGGGCACCAAAGGAATAATTCAGGTTCTCAGCTTTGTACAAAGTCTTAGAAGTCTTGGTCAAGGGCACTCAGAACTATTGGTGGCATTAAAAAGAAAACAGAAGTGAGAGTCTGTTTAAGTTTCCCGGAGAGTAATAAGCACAGGTACACGGGGTAAAAGAGGGATGAGAGGGATTCCCCGAAGACTTAGTTCTTTCCCTCAGCCCTGGGTGATTTTACCCCTGCCTTCTTCCTCTGGCAATTCCCCAGCCAGTGGTTAAACAACAGCGGTGAAGGGCTGTGCAATCTTCACTGGGCTCTGAGCATGAGGACCAGGCTGGGAGGCTTAGATGCCCGGGTGCCCCTCTCTGTGCAGCAACTGACTCACTGATGTATCAAGCCAGGATGCTGTTAATACATGGAGGGCCCTGCCCTAGAAAGAGGGAACACTCAGAGGAGATGACACAACATGGTTGCCAGAGTAGTGCTTCTGTTATCACCAGCCAACAGGTATTGTTGAGTGCCTTTGTACAGGCGTGGGGCGCACTCCAATTGCGCAGAGCTTAGCATCTTTACAGAATATTAGATTTTCGCAGAGCCTAGCTGCATAAACAGAGATGGTCCAAATCCTCTACAGGGGTTTAATTTGATTCCTCCCATCCTAGGGAGCCATGCGAGGTTTTATAAGGGGGAGTAGCACTTTCCTTAATGGCTCCTGGTGGCAAGCAAGAGGGGAAGGTGAGTCCTTTCCATAGTCACCAGCAGCCTCCCAACCTAATTAGAAGCATGGGTGGAACCTGTCAGTGTGGGTCCCTACAGATGGGGCTTGGGGGATACTGACTTGGTGACAGGTCCCAAGTTCACAGCCAAGGGGTAGCGGGGCTGATGAGCTGAGCCCCCTGGGGCCTCATGCTTGTCTAGTCATAATGCAGCTAATGTAAATGTACGCTCAGATTTATGCTGCTCTATTTGCGATTCGATTTACAACCAGCACAATTGCTGGATAAAGTAATATTTCTGGGGAGCAGAGAAGTGTGAATAAAGCAGAAAGGATGGGGAAGTGGGTGGAGGGGGGCCTGAGGATGATGAGGAGGGGTGAGAGGGGTGATGCTGGGGAGCCTTGGGGCAGGACCCTGACAGGGAGCTTGGAGGGGACACAAAAGAGTGAAGTCTGGAAAAGAACAGCCCTCTCTCCCCGGGGGCTGAGGGATTTCCATCTGATTCTGAGGATGAGGTCTACACTGGGGCCATCAGGAGTGGGAGGAGAGAAGAGGGAAGATGGGGGGAGGACAGAGAGGAGACAGAGGAGAGAGAGGGAAGGAGGGAGAGAGAGGGAGAGGATAAGAAGGGGGAGAAAAAGGGAGGGAAAGGAAAGAGAGGAAGGGAAGGGGGATGAGAGACTCTTATCCTTCACATAAATCCCATGTTCCATCTGAATCAGGCACTGTTCACAAATTTTACACACCACTGACATATAATGTATTAACATAGACCAAAGCTTATTTAGAACTCAAACCTTATGCTAATTACCACCTACTCTGTGTATCATGTGAATCCTGCAGAGTCAAGCAGAGAAATTTGTGTCTGTATTGAATGGGGCCCATTTTTTGTTGTTGTTGTTATTAGTCCCTGAACAATAGAATTGAGCAACTGTGTTCACAGCACTGATGTCATAGGTACTGGAAGGTAAACGGGTTGATGTGAAGGTTCTATGCAAATACCATGCTATTTTAGAAAAGAACTGGGTTATGTTGGATTTGGGCATTGGTGAGGTCCTAGAGCCCATGGCTGTCAAGGGACGATGATCCCTTCACCCCAACAGCAAAGGCTCTGTGAGGGAAGGAGCTCCTGGGCCCCTCCTGCAGCATCTAGCCTGGAGACCAGCTGATCACAGAGTACACTGATGGAGTGTACAGTGTAGATGTGCTTCTGTGGGACAAAGGTGCTGGAGTCTGGAATCTGGACTCTAGAGTCTAGAGCTGCCCAAGGCTATGGTGGCAGAATAGACACTGAAAAAAGTGACCTCATGCCTTTAATCCCAGCACTCAGGAGGCAGAGGCAGGTGGATCTCTGTGAGATCCAGGCCAGCCTGGTCTATGTAGTAAGATCCAGGGCAGCTAGGGATACAGGAAGACCCTGCTCAAAATCAAAACAAAACAAAACAAATAGCCAAGAAGTCAGTTGGTACAGAAAGAGAAAGCCCTTCCTCACCTGGGCTTCAAGTAACAGACAGATCATGCGCAAGCAAAGTCTGTGATACACATACACAAGTGAGGCGAGTGCTGTGTAAATATCCCTTAGAGGCTCATGCGCCTTGCGGTCCAGCACTTGGGGGCTCTCCCCTCAGCTCGTTAGCCCACTCCCATTCTCAGGAGCGTCTTCCCTTTCCTAATAAACAGACCCTTGTTCTGTTGCTAATCACGTGTCCCTGATAAAATTTATCACCCTCCGACATGGGATGCAGTAGCAGGTGGCCCAAGACTCCAATCTGGACTTAACTTACTACACTACCAAACATTCAAGTGGGGAGTCATGTTTGAACCCCCCCAAAATCAGATTGCAGGATCCACTGTCCTGGGTCCTATATCCAGCCACCTTGATTCTTTCCTCTTGGTTCAAGTCGTTCCCATCACCTGGGAGCGCCTGTCTCTTGGTCCATTGGATGGATATTCACCTGTCCTCACTCTGCATGGCTTGAAAGTCTCTCCTCTCTGCTGTTCTCAGCAGCACGAGCCACGGGTCCAAGCCTCCCTGTTCTCAGCCACCATGAAAGCAGCCTAGAACAGAGGAGCAGCAGTCACCTGTTCCTTTCCGTCATCTCGAGACCACAGCAGAATCCAGACTGGAGGATCCAGAAGAACCGCCCTAACCTTTGTGCTGTCCCAGAGCCCTGCTCGCTACTGGGAGCACGTCTCACTGCAGTGCTAATCCCCGGACAGAGTAAGGACTGCAGTCTCTCTGCTGACCTTGGTTATGCATGAAAGAGTGTGTGCTCAAGCTTTATCTAGGGCTAATTAATGTGTTCTAATAATAATCATAATCCCAAAGTTTTCCTAGCTTAAATTAGTCCTCCTTCAGCAGGGTGGAACCCATGACTGGCTTTGGCAACTTCGGAAGAAACAAAACAGAAAACGAAAAATCACATGCCCTCTGCATCATCCCCACTGACCGCCTTACAGACATTGCCAGCGTTCATCTGGACTGCAGTGTTGTATGTGCTTGCCGATCCCTGCACCTGGTGGCTCTGCATCCAGGTTTCTCCCTCACTTCATGACCTGTAAAGTCCATGTTGAGAAACATTCTCTCTTGTTTTACTCTCTTCTGTTTCCAGCAGTCCCCACCGCCCCAGCCACAGGTGGTGTTCGAAGACCACTAGTGGATTTCTGAAACCCAGATAGTGCTGAATCCTATATCCTGTGATGTTCCTCCTCTGCACACATTCCTGTGATCAGCATCTGGCTTTTACATTTTAAAAGGCACTTTACGACTTCTCTTTGGCCTAGACAAATGGCCAGCATCACGACTGTTGTGTTTTGGGTCCATATCTCAGTAAAATAAGGTGTACTTGGACATAAGCACTGTGACATGACCACAGTCCACCTGATGGTTGGTATGTTGCATTGCTTAGTGATTACCTGGTGGGTAGAGTATAAAGTGTGGATATGCTAAATAATGGGGTGATTCACGTCCTGGGCAGGATGGAGTGGGATGCTTGCTGTGAGGTATTCTTGTACTACTCAGCATTAACTTAAGACATGAGTTTTTAATTTTATTTTTAGTTGTTTGAGATAGGGCCTCACTATGTAGCCCCAACTGGCCTGGAACTTGCTATGTAGACTAGGCTAGCCTCATTCTCACAGCAATCCACCTGCCTCTGCCTCCCAAGTGCTGGGATGAAAGGCGTGTGCCGCCACGACCACCTTAAGACTTTTGAATTATTTATGTCTGGAATTTTCCATTGAATATTTGTAAGGTTTCAGATTTGGGTATCCAAGAGGGACAGTGAGATGCACTGCATTTTTAAAAATGTTTACATTGTATTTTGTGTATGGGTATGTGAGTGCGTCATGTGTGGAGGTCAGAGGACAACTTACTGGAGTTGGTACCATGGTGGTCCGAGGGATTGGCTCAGGTCTTAGGCTTGGCAGCAAGCACCTTTTCCTACCTCACCACCTCACCAGCCCCAGAGAATTCGTCCTCTAGGAATTGTGTGAACTGTTATCATGAGCTAAATTTACAACAGAGACTTCTATCCCAGCCTGAAAACTGCTACTTGAAAGTGTTTGATAAGGAAGAAAGGGCAGCATCCATAGAAAGGAGCTAACAGAATGAGCTTTGTTGGGAGACCCTCAAGACCCAGCCATGCAGGGGGTGAACGTTAGAACCACCCTGGTTAGTATGATGGGACCCTGAAGGGAGAGCTGTTCAGCAGGACAAAGGGGGTTTCTGACTCTTATAGGTGGGTGCTCCCACCATGTGACCTGGCCTGGCTTAGCCTACATGCCCAGGGTCACAGAAGCAGTGCTGAAAGGGAGAGGGCCTTGCGGGGCCACAGCATGGCATGCTTTGTTATGTACTCTCTGTCCTAGGGAGAGCTGCAGGTGTACACATGTGTATGGTCTGATTTCTGGAAGAGGAAAGCATCCAAAGAGGATGCCTTCTAGCATTAAGCATCTAGAAGTGGTGGATGAGGTACAACAGCATCCTCTCAGGTGCTTCACTGAGCCTGAGAAGGTGAGAGACACTCCCTAAATGAAGAAGCACAGAACCAGGTAAAGGCACCGAGGCCACTGTTGCTTAGGATGTGAGTAATCTTGGTACCAAGAGGCCTGAGTGATGCTGGCAAACTCAGTATTATAATACTTAGCTTTCCCTGGAGATCAGAGACAGGCCTTTGACCTGCCCAGAGCAGGGAGACAAAACCAAAGCAACTGCCCAAATCAGCATCTTCATCTATTTTCTGTCACTATGGATGTTGTAGTGTAGCTTTCTCCTTTGGACTTAATGTGATCATCTCATCACCATGTTGGAGTAGAGATTACCTTGGCTCTGTAGCCATGGCAACCAATTGAGCAGAACAATACAATGATAGCTAGGTCGATGGTGATAGTGACGGAGCTGTTGACACTAGCTGGTAGAAGGAGGGAGGGGAGGGGAAAGGAGGAGTGTAGGACTCTCACCTGACATTCCCATTCCCAACATGACTCCTTCCTTCCCTACTCCACCTGCAAGTGGTCCTGGGAGATGCTAGAATATACAGAATGTGGAAGGCTGACTGAAAAGGGGAATCCATCAGTGATGGAGTTTCTGTAAGGTAGTCATCATGACAGGGTAGGACTTTGAGGTGATGCAGTTGTTTGGGGGGTCAGCCTGCCTGATAAATAAGCCCAATAAACTCATTCAGTGGTCCAGTGGGACTTTGGTGGACTCTTTCCTTTGGCCTGTCATTAGTGCCCTCTCTGGGGTGAACAGGTGTTTGTTCACATCTTCCCGAATGTGAAAGGCTGGTCCTTTATAAAGAACACTCCAAGTGCATTCAGACCACAGCAGAGACCAAGTCCAATGCAAGAGACTCCAGGATACTTTGCATTGTGGGAGAAGTTACCTCTTCAAGGAAGTGGCAGGAGCTCTGCCCATCTTGGAAAAAAATAAACCAGCCATAAACACCCAGAGGTTCCTGGAGATAACGCTGTTCTTAAGTGTGGGGAGCAGCATCATGTAGCTGTGGTTTGGATGACCCCAAGAGCCCCCATGTAACTGGAGGCTTGGCCTCAGGGCAGTACTGTTGGGTAGAAATGTTAAGAGGCTGGGCCAGGCAGGGCAAGAGGTTGTAAGAATGCAGGATTAGAACCAGGCTGCTGTCTGACACAGTCCCTGCTCAGCCTTGACCTCTCACAGACTCTGACAGGCAGCTACTGAGGTAGTGTCTGTGAGTCCTTAGCTGATAGACTGCCAGTACCAGGATCTCCAACTTGGGAAAGGGAGTTCACATCAATGGGGGTTCAGTGGCCATACATCCTGCTCTCCACCCCTTCCCTGCCTGGGAATCAGAGAGTCTGCCACAGGCTTGTGCTGTGAACCTCCCCATCCTCAGAAATGTAGAAGAAGAGACCTCACTTCTGTCATGGGGGTTCTGCTTCCTCTCTTCAGAGCCCCCATCTCTGGTACTAGGGCCTGAATTCTCCTCAGAGACTCAGCCTTGCTGCCTGTCTGCCTGTCTGTCCAAAGTGTTAATAACTCTTCTGATGAATTCTTTACTCCCCAGTGATCTATCTCAGTATCTCTCTAGAACCTCATTCCCCCCTCCCAAACTTTTAGCAATTCTTAAGAGTATTGAGGAGCTGGGAAGCTGAGGGTGTGGCCTTGGAAGGGATGAAAAATATTTGTTAAACAGTTCCCAAGCTGTGCTCAAGAGAAGGTTGTTAGAAACAGAACAAGCCAAGCCGTCCTTCCTTCTCTCTGCTGCCTGATTTGAAATGAAGTCCTTTGTTCCTAAATATACTCCCAGCATATTATGATGCTATCTGCTACTCTTACCAGAGGCCAAGGAAATGAGGTTATCTAATTTTGAACTTCAAACCTACCCTCCTTCCCCGCCCAAATTAGCAAAGTAAACCTCTTTTCTTGATAAGTAGCCTGCCTTTGGTATTTTGTTACAGTAGTGGAAAGCTGACCTATTACGTGTTCATTAACCATGTGGTCCAAGAAATGTCAATATGACAAATGGATGCAAAGCAGTCTCTAGTCAGTGCCACCCTGTGTCTGAACAGGGAGACCCAGAAGTCTGTCCTCACAGCTTGGGTTTTCATTTGGGAAAGAACTTCATCTCCAGAGACCAGGACCTATGTTACAGATCTATACACCCCCCCTCCATACACACACATAGGCACATGTGGGGGCCAGAACTATTTTTCATGTATGTCCTGTTCCAGCTGCAAGGAGACATTGAATTAAGTACGTTTAGCTGACCCCTCTGCAGAGGGGATAATTCTAGATTCTGTTAATGAGAAAGGAGTAGGGAAGGAGGGATGGATGGTGGAGAGGCAGCCAGCACTGCAGGGTTTGAAGACATGCTACTGAAAAACAATTGGAGTTAGTAAGTGAGGTCAATATGCGTGCTCTTTCATAAGACACGTGAAGAAGCCACACCTGATGGTGCATGCCTGCATTGTCAGCACTTGGGAGGCGGCAGCAGGAAGATCAGGAGTCCAAAGCCAATACGAATGACACAGCAGTTTATGTGAGGACATGAACCCGTGTCTCAAAATCAACCAACCAATCAATCAATCAGTCAGTATATCAATATGCCAGTATACAAGATTATTTGCATTGATGATAACAACAGAAACACTAAAGGGTGCATAAAATAAATGGAATAAAATGTATGAAAACAAGTTAGGATAAAATTATAAAATATTTCTAAGACATAAATGGAGAGATGGATGTTGGAAAAAAATCAATAGCATAAAGGCAGCTGATATCCTAGCACCCAGCCAACCGTGCTGCACGTGCAAAGTGTGCTGGAGAATGCACACCCATGTGAAGGAGGCAAGGAGAGCTCAGAGAAGGGCTGTTAAATAGTGAGAAGCTGGAAGCTCCTTTGTTCTCACTCTCGAGAGAATGCAAAGCGGGCTCCCCATATCCATCTATCCTAGTCAGCTTTATCCGTTGGCACAGCTTAGAGTCACCTGAGAAGGGAGTCTCAGTTGAAGGACTTCCCAGATCAGACTGACCTGTAGGAACGTCCGTGGGGACTGTCTTGATGATTAATTGATGCAGAAGGGCCCAGCCCACTGTGGGTGGCATTGTTCCCTGGCCAGGTGGCTCTGGGCTGTATAAGAAATCTGGCTGAGCATGAGCCCAGGAGTGAGTCAGCACACAGTATTCCTTGGTGGTTTCTCCTCCAAGGACCTGACTCTCCTCAGTGATGGACTGTGGCCTGGAAGGGTAAGCTGAACTATTCTCTGCTAAGCTACTTGTGCTCATAGTGTTTTATCACAGCCACAGGAAGTAACTGGAACAGCATTTGATGGAATAATCTGCATCAGCAAGAAAAAGGAAGGAACCAGCGGCCAGCGTTCTCACCAAGGTGAGTTCTAGAATAGAGCACAGCTGAAAAGCAAGTCCCAAAGGAAGTGCATGGTGTCGCTCCACTTGTATATTCAAGACACACAAAATAGATTTGTCTATGGCTCAGGGATTCAAACATATGTTGGGAAATGATCCAGCTACGTATACCAGTGCTACATGCAGAGTTCCAGGTAGGAGTTGCTTCCGGGGTGGTGTGCAAAGAGGTGTATGGCTTGGCTTGGTGTGGGTGGAGGAGCTCCATATGTCCCCTCCTGGTTTAGACCTTTGGATTAATAGGCATCAATTGCAGAGATCATTATGCCAGTTTCTGTAATATGAATTATTACACAAACAAAAGTTAAAGATTGAGACAGTGGGGGCTAGAGAGATGGCTCAGTGGTTATGGACACTGGTTGCTCTGGCAGAGGATCTGGGTTCAGTTCCTAGCATCCACATGGCAGCTAACAACCGCTCATAACTCCAGTTCCAGGGATCTTACCCTCTCTTCTGGGCTCCGTAGGCATTGCACAACAGTGGTACATGCACGTCCTGCAGGCGAAACTCTCATACACATTAAAAATTTTTAATTCAAGGTTTGAGAAAATGGCTTACTTGGTAAAGTGGTTGCACGTGTGAGGACCTGTGTTTGTTCCTGACAATCGATGTGAAAATCCAGGTTCAGTGGTGTGCCCTTGTGATCTCAGCAGTGAGGTGGAGGTGGAACAGGTGGATGGATCCCGGGAAGCTCCCCAGTTACTTAGCCTAGGCTACTCAGTGAAGATCTGGTCAAATAAGAGACCTTTTAACACAAGAAAGGTGGAAGATACCTGAGGACTGACACCTGAGGCTGCCCTCTGATCACACCCATTCATGTGCACACATGCACACACGTGTGCACGTGTCCTCTGAGACATGATCACACACACAATGGAAATTCTAAAATCTTTTTTTATTTATATATATATATATATATATATATATATTTGTACAAGATTATGTTACAAATCAAATCTAGAGCCATGTCCCCCTCCCTACCCTCCCACCGGAGCTCATGCATTCTGCCAAACATGTTTTTCATCTTTTTCTCAGAATTCTCGATATAGAAGTTGACTGTTTCGAGCAGAAGTTCACTGTTTCACTCAGTTCTTTGACACAGTCTTTTCTGTTGTTGTTGTTGTCATCGTTGTTGTCGTTGTTGTTCTTTCCAGTATGGGCCGCTCTCAACTACTTGGACCAAAGCTCAAGGAGCCCTGCACAAGAAATAATTACTACTATGTAATTGGCACTAGCATCCACAGATGAGGGATACCATTTGTTTGTTTTTCTGGGACTGTGTTACTTCACTTAACATAATATCTTCTAGTTCCATCCATTTACCTGTGCTTCAGGTGGTCTTGGGAGATCCCCCGAAATTCTAAAATCTTAAAACTAAAAAGTACACCAGAGAAACTTGCTTTAATTTCTGTAGTCAATTCACAGACTATGTTCTGCTTAAAAAGCAGGTAAAGATGCTCCATTCTAACATCTCCAACCCATCAATGCGATCATCAAGCCAGGGGTGATTTATTGAGTTGTTTCTGGACACATTGCTCGTTACAGACAAGGTCAAGGCTGGAATCTAGGTCTTTCCTTATATAAAACCATTTCATATAAAGAAAGATAGCTGTGATTTATAAGTTTTGGAGGTCGGGGTTGTATTTATTGAATTTCTTCAAACGGGAGACATTATCTTCCAAATATAAGCAGGAAATAGGCCACAGACACAGCAGCAAGCACAGTCCTGCTCCTTCCTTGGGCGACGTATGATAAACCTGTTGATGTTTCAGCTCACAGGGGATGAAGCAGGCTCAGGAAAAGACACCTGGAGTTTAATATTTATCACCATGCTGAGTTTCTGCAAGGGTTGGATTTGAGCCTGGGGTCTGTTCCCTGTGTATTCAATGAATATATGTAAGTTCTGACACAACCTAGTTGTATTTTCCTGGGTACAAAGGAAGGCAAAG
The DNA here is from genome assembly GCA_009823505.1 of Rhizomys pruinosus. Classification (NCBI taxonomy): domain Eukaryota; kingdom Metazoa; phylum Chordata; class Mammalia; order Rodentia; family Spalacidae; genus Rhizomys; species Rhizomys pruinosus. The sequence goes on from VZQC01004854.1 coordinate 2,796,593, forward strand.
AGTGAGGCACTGGTTCATAGGAAGGGGGCAGAGCAGGCCACTTTGCACCATGAATTTCAGAGCTGGCAAAGTTTAATCTCAGGAACTGACACTTCAGTCACAAGGCTTTTCTTTTTTTTTAATTTTTTAAATTTATTTTTATTTATTTTATTTTTTTGTATGTGTATGAGTATACTGTCCGCATGCAGGTCTGTGCGCAATGCCGCGGAGGTCAGAAGAGGGTCTTGGATTCCCCTGGAACTGGAGTTCTCCTGGAATTGGAGTTACAGACGGTTCTTAGCCGCCATGTGGGTGCTGGGGATCGAAACCGGGTCCTCTGCAAGAGCAGTTGGTGCTCTTAACCACTAAGCTATCTCTCCAGCCCCACAAGGCTTTTCAAGGACTTCGATGTTACAGCAAGAAAATGTATCCATGAGAAAATAAAAGTCCCCCAACGTGAAAAAATAAAAGTACTCCTGAGTTGATTTGCAGAAGCTGATAAACATCCCTCACTTCTGTTCGCATGGGAGCAGGGAGCCTGATTTTTCTAGGAAAGTCTATTTAGACTTGGACCCAGATTGCATTTCTTTTTAAAGCAACAAGAGTGATAAAGTATCTTAGTGTAAAATCAATAGAAAGCAGTTTAGTGGCCTCTGAAAGTCTTCCAATTGGCCTTTCCTTTTCGTCTTCTCCACAGGAAAGATCAAAGAGAAGTTACCACCTTCCTTGTGTGTTTTAGTTATTGGCCACGTAAATCACTGAGCAACATTTAGGAAACCATTTAGAACTGGGGAACGGCTCTTCTTTAGCTTCTAACACTTCTTGGCCCCCATAAAGGATGAAGGGAGAAGAGGCCTCCCATCAAACAATGACAAGCCAGAGAACTTGGGGGTTATTTTTCTTAAGTACCTTGTTGGTGTTTACTAAGCTTTAGAAGAAGAACAGAAACACACGCTTCCATTTTTTCCTGGAAGCTTTTCCTTCCATCTGCCACACACCCAGACTGAAGGGTTGCATTAAGACTGCTCGAAAATGATTGGCTATCAACAGCATGTAGTGTAAGATAATGTTGAAGTCTGAGAGAACTGTAGTGGGAGGCAGAGAGACTATCTCAGCTTCAGGCTAGATGGGTCTGGGAGGAAGAACTGAGAGTTGACTTTGGTCCTGATTAGAGCCTGTCACAAGCCACTGGCAGTGGTGCTCCTTCTTAGGAAAGCCTGAAGGGTGCACAAGAATCTCAAGATCATACTGTCAGCACAGTAAGACCATTCGCCGAAGCTTTCCGGTCCCCGCTTCCTTTTTGATAGGGTCACACTATGTAGCTCAGCCTTCCGAATGTTACGGTTCCATTGTGCCTGCCTTGTTCTCTCAATATTTAGGTCCCTGGTAGGATTCTACTTCTCTGCCTCTGAGTTGTTAAGTGGCCTTATGTGCCAACTTGCTTAAGCAATGAAATATATTCAACTGTGGTACCCAGGGGGATGGGTTCCTAGACCTCCCCACAGACTACGAAGTTTTCAGATGCTTAAGTTTCTTATATGAGATGGTGCAGAACTTTTGTATAACCAACACACAAACTCCAGAATCCTTTACATATCTCTAGTTGATTAATAATGTTAATAAAATGTAAATGCTATGCAAATAATTATTCTACTGTGCAGCTTTGACAAGAGAGTTGGGAGATGACTCTGTTGGTAAAGCACTTGTTGTGAACCTTGAAGGAACTGGTAAAGACCAGAATTAGATCCTTGGAACTCATATAAAAAAAAGCCAGGTGTGGTGACAGAGGCTTGCACCCTGGTTCCTGGAGATGCAGAGTCAGGCCAGATCCCTGGGGTTCAATGACCAGCTACCCTAGCCGGCTTGATGAGCTCCAAGCCAGTGAAAGACCAGAAGAGCTTATCCGAGGTTGTCTTCTGACTCCTGCATACATGTGTACACATATACACACCCAGTCCCATGAACATAAGACGCAAAAATGCACACACACAAAGAAATAGTGTTAAGAAAAAGTTTTCATGTTCAGTATAGACACAATTTTTGTTGATATTCTAGCTCTGTGGTTGGGTAAATCACAGACATGGAACCCCCAGACATGGAGGGATAATTGTATGAATGAAAGTCATTCATACAGCTTCTGGTGGATGTTCAAGAGCCAGCACAATGTGTCACTCTCTCTTTCCTTCCCCCTGACATGGCATATAGGTGGCAGCTCCTTTATTACAGTTTCCTGAAGCTTTCAATAGACAGAGACCCTGGCCTACTGGTATGCGACATGAGTAAACATCACCATTTTATTTTATTTTATTTTATTTATTTTTTTTTTTTTTGACACAGGTTCTCCCTGTAGCCCCAGCTATCCTGGAACTCACTATGTAGACCAGGCTGGCCTTGAACTCACAGAGATCTGCCTGCCTCTGCCTCCTGAGTGCTGGGATTAAAGGCGTGAACCACCATGCCTGGCATACTATCTCCCCCTGCCCTTTTTTATTTTTTTACAGTACAGAGCTCTTGTGTGTTTTCTTACTGCAGCTTGCACTGACCTACACTAACACACACAGGCTCACTGTATGTTGATGCTGAACAGGGCAATATTCTGGACACCGTGGAAGGATTATTTATGGCAGTCTTTTGAGATGGACTGTATAATTATCCTCCCATTACTGAAGAAGCATTGTGGGCAAGAAAGACATTGAGTAACTGGTCCAAGGTTCATGGAGAGGGTGTGTGGTGAAGCTCAAATTCCAACTTGAGCAATCTGTTTCTAGAGTCACGAAAACCATCATACTCAGCTGGTCATTTAGGGAGGTTGGAGGGCTGCATATTGAGAAGAAGAAAGAGCATTCTTTAATAATATATATTTTTTATTGTATTTATCTCTGTATGTGTATGAATGTACTGTCTGCATGTAGGTTTGTGCACCCATGTCGTGCAATGCCGAGGAGTTCAGAAGAGGGCGTCGGATTCCCCTGGAACTGGAGTTCTCCTGGAATTGGAGTTTCAGACGGTTCTCAGCTGCCATGTGGGTGCTGGGGATCGAACCCGGGTCGTCTGTAAGAGCAGTCGGTGCTCTTAACCATGAGGCCATCTTTCCAGCCCGAAGAAAGAACATTCTTTAAAAGCAACCTTGGGGGCTGGAAAGATGGCTCAGTCATTAAGAGCACATACTGCTGTTGCAGAGGACCTGGATTCAATTCCCAGCACTCCCATGGCGGTTAACAACCGCCTGTAACTCCAGTTCCTGGGGACTGGGATGACACACCTTCCAACCTCTGAAGGTATTGCATGACACAGGTATACTACACACATGCAGGCAACACACTCATACACATAAAAATAAAAATAAAGCAAGTAAAATATTTAAAAGGGAACCACTGGCTACCTGTTCTCCCACCTTGCTCCCTTCTGAGAACAAAGGCACAAGCCAATGATGACACAGAAAGAGGCACAAGGCTGTCTGGGTGGAGCGTCTCTGTCTCATAGAGAGCAGTGCAAGGATCTTTCTAAGAGAAACTCAGAGAAGAAATAATGAGAGGGGCTGGAGAGATAGCCTAGCGGTTAAGAGCTCCAACTGGGGGCTGGAGAGATGGCCTAGCGGTTAAGAGCGCCGACCGCTCTTGCAGAGGACCCGGGTTCGATCCCCAGCACCCACATGGCGGCTGAGAACCTTCTGAAGCTCCAATTCCAGGAGAATTCCAGTTCCAGGGGAATCCGAGACCCTCTTCTGACCTCCGCGGCCTTGCACGACACGGGTGCACAGATATGCATGCAGACAGTACATTCATACACATACAGAAAGAAATAAAATTAATAAAAAAAAAAGAGCTCCAACTGTTCTTGCAGAGGACCTGGGTTCGATCCCCAGCACCCACATGGCGGCTGAGAACCGTCTGTAACTCCAATTCTAACTCCAATTCCAGGAGAACTCCAGTTCCAGGGGAATCCGAGACCCTCTTCTGACCTCCGTGGCACTGCACGACACGGGTGCACAAACCTACATTCAGACAATACATTCATACACATAAATAAAATAAATTAAAAAAACAAGTATGAAAGTGAAAAAAAAAAGAAATAATGAGAAAGATCTCAGAGCATCTGGGTGTGGTGGTGCACGTCTATAAACTCGGCACTTGGGAATAGAGGTGGAGGAGCAGGAATTCAGGCTCATCCTCATCTACTTAACCAAGTTCAAGGCCAATCTAGGCTACACAAGACACTGGTCAAAACAGCGGTAACAGCACCAATAGCAATAATAATAACAAACAGAGGTCAGGGAACAAGTATTGGGATGATGAGCTTACCAAACCAAGTAGTTTGGTCCTAAGTTTATCTCATCTGACCTTTTGCCAAATTTTGGAACTTAAAGATAATTAAGAACCCTTCCCTGTGTGTATCTGAGTGTGACAGATGAAGGAATAAAAGAGTGTGCTTTGTGTAATGTTAGAATCCAGCCAGACTGCCGCTCAGGCCACAATATCTGCAGGGGCGCTCCCCTCTCATAGACAACTTCAGGCACCTATGGAGGCATTGTCTGTGAAACTTCTCACCTGGGAAGTGAGTTTACATCAAAGACTGTATTAGCCGCCACACATTCTGGTCCTCACTCCTTTCCCTACTTCCTGCCTGGGAATCAGGGAGCCTGGCCACAGCTGTGCTGTGAAACTCCCAGCCTTCCTCAGAGACCTAGAAGATGGGCGGTGTGAGGCAATCACTAGAAGGACAGGGAGGACATTCTGAATGGCATGGATGTCTAGGAAGGCCAGAAGGCACATGGAAAGCCGTCACATGTCCCCTGAGAATCCTCAATTCTTCCTCAAAGCGTGACATAAATATATTCCTAGGGATTTACCCAAACCCTTCCTGAAACTCATCATATTTTTAGCCCACAATACCTCTTGCATAAAGAAAAGTGGTTTAAAATAGGACCTCCTTTAATTTAACCTAACACAGTCTCTTCTGTTCCCATGCAAGAAAACAGACATTAGTATTTTTTGCATTTCACTAAAGCTTGTGTTTTTTTAATGAATTCTATGCATTTTAATTCTCTCCTTTACTTCCTTGCTTGTTTTGTACTCAAGAGGCCTGTCTTACCCTTTCCACATTTTTTGAAATGTTTCTTTAAGAGAATTCCTTAATCCTAAACCTCAAAGCAGTGGTTTGTGGCTTGCCTATACCTTGTTTGAGATTCCCTGGAAAACATGGAATGGGGGACCTATCCCCCAACTCTCAACTCAGAAATCTCTACTCAAGGCATTTTTCAAATCAAAGGAAAACTTGTGCGGTAGCTTTCCAAATTTATTCTCTTTATAATGAATTTTTTTCTTTAAACCCCTTGTTTCAGTTGGTCTTTCTTTAAAGGTTATGGAATCTTTTCAAAATTCTGAAAAGCCTGCTTCAAAATTGATTGGGTAAAAAAATATGTACTTTGTGGAGTCAGAAAAAGAATGCTCTTTTGCTGGCTAAGCCTGATTATGTTTTCAGACCCAATATTAGAGAATCGATTCATTATCCTAATAGGCAACTGAATGTATGGAGATGAGCAGGAGCCTACAATTAATTGTCTTATTAACAATGCCTGGGCCGTCATTTCATTTAATTGGTCATCTCACAATCGGATTCCTTCTTTGATTCATTTGCTTACATGAGCAGCTGTAATCTATGTAACTTTCAGTTTTCGCACAGCTAATGTGGGAAACACTCACAGTGTGGTGGTCTCTGATGACCTGATGCTGTGGAAATGGATGGCTTCCTCAGTAAGATGGAGATTACTATTGTGGGAGCCCCATCCTCTTGTGATTTGTTTGCTTCTGAATCCATGTAGTGAGGATGAAGCCATTTCTGTGGCTAAATGGAAGGGACATGGTATTAGATTTTAAATGGGACCTCGGCCTTGGGAAAGAGGTTCCTTTTAAATGACCTGATCATTTCACAACAGTAGCAGTAAATGGCTGGCTGAGGGAAAGACAGGCATGGTGCAGCTTGCTGAATCCTTGGCATGCATGGGTTCCAGCATCAGCCAACCTCATAGTCATAGGTCAGGGGCAAACACTGCCCCTGTCCTAGGGTAGAGCCAGAGGACTGACAAAGCCTAGGCCATGGGGGGGGGTCTGTTCTATCAAGATCATATTACTGGTCAAGGCAAATTCTTGTATGGTATAATGAAGGTTTGGTAACTGTCTTGTGTCTTTCTAAAGGCAGCCATCATTTTGGGAAATATTTAATATTAATAAGGAAAAATTTACATTCTTTATGTTTATGTAGATTTGGGTATGTGCGTGTCTATGTGTTTGTATGTGTATATGTGTGCACATGCATGTGTGTGGAGGCCAGAGGACAACCTAGAGTGTGATTCCACCAACCGTCTTGGAGATTTTTTTTGGAGACATTGGCCAGAGCTTGCCAATCAAGGTAGGTTGGGATGGCCTGGAAGCCCTAGGAACCTATCTGTCTCTGCCTTTCCAGTTCTGGACTTATAAGCATGTGTCACCACACCTAGTTTTTAAATATGGGGTCTGGGGAGTTGAATTCAGGTCTTTATACTTGCACAGCAAGCTCTTTACTGATTGAGCCTTCTCCCTAGTCCTGGTGTAGACTTAGAAGGGCTTCTTCCCCATCCTTGGAATATGTATTCATAATTAGGATGCTGCAAATACTTCTGGGATGTGACTAAGATGTAGACGATCATTAACTGTTGTATACTTGCACTCGCATTGTTTGTAATAAGGTATTTCTAAAGTGCAGTGAGATGCAGGTCATAGAGCCCAATTAAAGTACAGTAAGTGTGACTCAGAAATGTCAAGGACTGCCTAAGGTCACCCAGCTCATTACAATCATGCTACTGACCAGCCAATGACACATGAAAAACTTTGTAAGGTGCTCTGGTTTGGATAAGTGTGTCCCCAAAGTTTTTATGTTCAAGGCTGGTTAACAAAGGTGGCGCTCTTGGGGAGGGGGACACTCTTAGGAGATGGGACAGGTGAGAGGTTTGCAGGTCCTTGGGTACACGTTCTCCAGGGGATTTGGGGGACTCCTCGGGACGTTTAGTTTTCCTTTGGCTTTCTGGGTTGGGACATGCCTTTGTTCTACCCCTTGCTCCCACCCTGAGGTGCTGCTTCATCAGAAGCACAAAGGAAAAAAGCGCCAGTTGATCATGGACCAGAAACTTCAATTCTGTGAGCAAAAGCAATATTTGTTTTTTATTAGTTAATGGTCTTGAATATTTTGTTATAGTGATAGGAAGCTGACTGTGCTGGATAGATTCCTTGCTGACCTGACCCACCTGGGTGGAAGGACCCTCAGCTGGGGACTGTCCCCCATTGGACTGGTTTGTGGTTGTATCTGTGAGGCATTTTCTTGATTGTTGAGTGATAAGGGAGGGGCCAGCCCACTGGGCAGTGCCACCCCTGGGCAGGTGGTCCTGTACTGTATAAGAAAGCAGGCTGGGGCTGGAGAGATTGCCTAGTGGTTAAGAGTGCCGACTGCTCATGCAGAGGACCCGGGTTTGATCCCCAGCACCCACATGGTGGCTGAGAACCGTCTTTGACTCGTTTCAGGGAAATTTGACGCCCTCTTCTGACCATTGCATAACACAGGTGCACAAACCTGCATGCAGACAGTACATTCATACAAAAAAAAAAAAAAAAAAAAAAAGAAAGCAGGCTGAGCACAGGCCTGGGAGCTAGCCAATAAGTAGCATTCCACCATTGTCTGGGCTTCAGCTCCTGCCTCCAGGTTCCTGCCCTGAACTCCCTGCACTCAGTGATGAACTGTCACCTGGGAGATGTAAGATGAGATAAACCCTTTCCTCCCCAAGTTGGTTTTTGGTCAGTGTTTCACGGTGGTAGAAAGTAACTAAGACATTGACTAGCACAATAGGCATGTTAATGGATTTTGCATCATTTTGATTAAACACCTGATCTAACAACTTAAGGAGTTATTTGGTTCCTGGTCTCAGTTCATTTGGGCAGAGGGGCCTAGAGCAGGTCATGTCAGGACAGATAAGAAAGAAAGTGGAGCAGTAACAGGAAAGGGCCAAGACATAATATAGTCCCCAAGAGGATGTCTCAGTGAGTTTGTCTTCTAGCAGGTTCTACCTTCCCCACTTTTACCCCTTCCCCACAGTCTATTTAATATTGAACCCAGCAATCCAAGGAACCATGGCTCAGATCAGACCCTCGTGATCTGTCTTTGGAAACTCCTTCACAGACACCTCCAGAGCTGAGGTTCCCGCACCTCTTCCACATCTCCTCATCCAAACTAGTTTACAATTGAGATTAACCATCTCAGTAGGTGCCCCACCACCTCCCACCTATGTTAATTTTCTTTCTTGACGTTGAGAGCTGGATAGGCTGAACATTGCACCACTCTTGACCACATGGGTGGTGCCCCCGGCAGTTGTGGACGGACTGACCTTGATCTTCAGTAACATTTTCATCTACCGTTGCCCCACCTGGTAACTTGTCCACACCGCAGGAAAAAGAGAAACAGAGATTCATTTGTGTTTCTTCATTTTCTGGGTCCCAAAAATGAAAATACGAAGTCTCCAAAGTTAGCCCAATATTTATGTGCAACTGTGAGTTTTTAGGGTCCTCAAGGTCCTGGGACATGTTGAGATACAGTCCTCTAAGATGCTGCCTTCTGGAATATGTTCATAAGATCCTGGATAATCTACCCATTAGGTTACAGCTCTTCTAGCTGCCCGAATGGCTCTCTCTTTCTCTATGTCTATCTGTCTCTCTGTTTGTCTGTGTGTCTCCCACAAATCAGGCCACACCCCGTTAGCTCTCTCTCCAGGACAGAGAGCTGATAAGGAAGCAGGCTCTATTCTGGCCTTGTAGCCCCTCCCCTTTGCATCTATAAGATAATGTAATGGTCTAACCTAGAGCTGGCACATAGGCCCCTTGGCACATAGGCTAGGCTAGGCTGGATGACATGGCCCCTGAAAACCTATACCTTAGATACTCCCTTTGTCCCTAGAACTGGTGGGTCTACCTCTCACTTTATGACCTCCACCATGGGTGGCTCCTCCCTCTCAGGAGTTGAAGAACGGGTTCTCAGTCCCTTCAAGGCCAATCACACTGCCTATACCATGATGTCTGCCTCTTCTAACACCTTCCCACTTCGATGACTCATCACTCTTCCCCGGGCTGTGAGGCTCTCTCTCCTGATAAAGCTCATTCAGAAGGGTCATTTTGAGTCAGCTCCTCTTCAGGAATCTCAGCTTCTTTTCTTCCTAAATTATGACACTTCTGATTCTTGCATTTGGACACAATGTCTTCTAATGAGTCAGGGAAGGCAGTGATAGCTTTGAAGTCTGATTCTTGGACTGCCAAGGCAGATAAGCCAATGTTGTCTCCAGCTGAAGCTGCTCAATGTGGTGTTGAAGACTATCTGCAGAGATGAGAACTGGAGGCTTCCTAACCTTTTGGCCCCAAAAAAGGAAAACACAGTTTTTCTCATGGAATTGAAAAGGAAAGATTAGAACCCATAACCCAGGGGCTGGAAGCAGACAGTGATACTCTTAAGGGCCACAAGGCCAGGGCCTCAGAGGGCAACAAGCTTTGCTCCAGATGGCCCACTGGTTGTCTCCAGGGTCTTGAGATCTTCCCAAAGCTAATCTCATTTATTTTCTAAAGGCTTCAGCTGAATAATCAGAGGAAGGGAAAGGAGTCTAGTGAGCGACTCAAGGTCCCTTGGCTCATCAGTAGGTCCTGGGTTACTGTCCTAGCCCCAGATACACTTTCACATAACCCACCTCCCTGAGAAAAGCAAATTCAAAACTTACTTCCCTTTTGGGATTGAACTTGCCTAGACCTCAGTGCTTACATGTTGACTCCTGTGCCCCAGGAAAGAACTGACTGTATATCTACAAACCACTGATGTGGAAAGAAGGCTGTTTTTCGCCCATCTGTCCCATCAATTACATTGGGGACTATACTCTGTCTTCTCTAGGTAGAAAACCTGCTTAATTTGTAGCCATTCCATTTGTCCTTGAGGGGAGCAGAAGTGTAAGATAAATGGTGATTCTCAACTTGAGATCTATCTCTTGACAGAAAACTCAAAAACTTTCAGAAATATAGTCAGAGAGTCAAAGCTACACTGCAAGGCTCTCTTAAAAGAGCAGTCTTGGCCCTTGAGTTAGTGTCCACGCATTGGCTGCTTACTCCTGAGAAACTATGCAAATTCTTGCAAAGACTTTGTGTGTGGTGTGTGCCCTAAGCCCCAGACCTTGTGAATCTCATTATTCATAAGACTGTAAAGAGTGGAAATGGGAGAAAACCAAACCTCTAACTTAGAGCTCAAAACTTCCCGTCAAGTAGATGTGTGTCTCTTTATACACCTTAAACATACAGTCACTGGAATCTGCTAACATATGAAAGAAAGGGTTTTAATTGTTCATATTATCATAGAGTAAATTTGTTTGGGGAAAAAGATCTTAAAAAATTGTTTTCTGAAGTGGCCAAAATCCATGTGCATTTCACCTGCTTTTAATATTTTCCCAGAGCTGGAGAGATGGCTCAGTAGTTAAGAGTACTGACTGCTCTTGCAGAGGACCTGGGTTTGATTCCCGGCACCCACATGGCGGTTAAGCACCGTCTTTAAGCCGGGAGTGGTAGCGCATGCCTTTAATCCTAGCACTTGGGAGGCAGAGGCAGGCAGATCTCTATGAGTTCAAGGCCAGCCTGGTCTACAGAGTGAGTTCCAGACCAGCTGGGGCTATAGGGAGACCTTGTCTCAAAAAAAAACCAAAACTTTTCCCACTGCCCATATATGTATACAGACTACAGCCTTCACTTATTTGGTTGATGTGTTCTGTATTAAAAACAAACAAAAGGGGGCTGGAGAGATGGCCTAGCAGGTAAGAGCGCCGACTGCTCTTGTAGAGAACCCAGGTTCGATCCCCAGCACCCACATGGCGGCTGAGAACCGTCTGTAACTCCAATTCCAGGAGAACTCCAGTTCCAGGGGATTCCGAGACCCTCTTCTGACCTCTGCGGCATTGCACGACACGGGTGCACAGACCTACACGCAAAACAGTACATTCATACACATAAATAAATAAAATAAAATAAAAAAATTAAAAAAAAAACAAAAAACAAAAACAAACAAACAAACAAAGGGGCTGCAGAGAAGTTTTGCTTGATAGAGTGCTTGCTGTATAACCATGAAAATGTGAGTTTGAGCCCCAGCACCCACATAAAAAAGCTGGCTACAGTGGTCCGCACCTATAATCCCAGCACTGAGGTTCAGAGGCGGGAGGATCCTTGAGGCTGGCCTAGCCTAATCAGTGAACTCCAGGTTCAATGAGAGACCCTGTCTCAATAACATGGAGAGTGATAGAGGACCATACTCACTGAGCTCTGGGCTCATAAAAGATGCATATGTACAAAGTCACACACACACACACACACACACACACACACACACACACACACGCTCATCATCATTACTACCACCACCAAAACAAATTAAAACAAGAACAGCCAGTTTCACCTAAAAATTCAAAGTGCTGGCTTCTGAAATATCAGAAAGTCGGGTTGCCTTGGTGCATTCCTGTGTGACTGTCTCCATGGAAAGGAACAGATATCTCTTTTTATTTTTTTTCCTATGGTTCCACCCACCATCCTTCCTGTGAGCTTTCTCTGTGGCCAGTGTGGTGGGTAGACATATAAAATAATAAAAAGATTTATAAAAAGATTTATTCAGATTCCATAAGCTTTTCCACAAACTGTCTCAAGAGTCTACTCTAGATCCCCTGCCACACACACGCTACATTGAGTAAGCACCGTGTTTTGTAGTCTCTCTCTCAGCATCCTCTTTGTCAACCCTGTGTGCACTGATTCTGCGAGATCATCCTTTGTCAGAGGCGTGCCTAGAGCATGATGCATGGGGCTCTTCTACTTCAATTTTATTGACTTTTCGAAGTCATGTATCAGCCACAGTCTTTGCAATTCTGCATAGCAAGAGACTGACTGGGAAAAGCTGATGTTTCAGATGAGAGAGGCAAAGAAGTGGGACTTGATGCTGTGATCGAGCCAGAACACTTTTCAGTTCAATGGTATTCTAGTTTGATTTCTGTTGTTGTGATTAAAAAAAAAAAAACCTCTGATCCAAAGCACTTTAGGAGAGGAAAGAATTTATTTTATCTTACACTTCCAGGTCACAGTTCATCATTGAAGGAAGTCAGGGCAGGAACTCAAGCATGAATTTGAAGGCAGAAGCTGTGGAGGAATTCTTTCTGGATTGCTCCCTGGCTTACATGCTCAGTCATGCACCCGCCTAGGGGTGGATGGTGCTCCCCACGGTGGGCTGGGCCCTCCTACATCAATGCTCAGTCAGGATTACCCCTTATAGATATGCCTAAAGACAAACCTGATAAAGGCAAGTGCTCAGCTGAGACTCTCTTTTTTTCTTCAGGTGATTTTATCTTGTGTCAGGTCGATGGCTAATGCTGACCAGGACAATAGGTGCTGCTGTAGTCCTTGCTTGTTAAACTATCCAAAAGCTGGGTGTGGTGGTGCACACCTTTAATCCCAGCACTTGGGAGGCAGAGGCAGGTGGATCTCTGTGAGTTCAAGGCCAGCCTGGTCTATGTAGCAAGCTCCAGGCCAGCTGGGACTAAAGGGAGACCCTGTCTCAAAAAGACCAAGAGAAAACAATATCCAAACACTTCCATAAGGTTCAGTAAATAGCTATATCTAGAGGGCTCTCTTTCCCTTCCCTACAGTATCAACTGAAGGGGCAATTCCAGGTCATCAGGGGGTGTCCTGAATGCTGTCCCAGTAGGAGGAGCCTGCGAGACAGGGGTAGATGATTTTGCCACACTGGATGGTAGAAGCTTGGATTATTGTTCTAATATTATCCAAGAAGGGGCAATAATGAGTCATCAGCTAATGGATAAGAATTCTTAATGTATATTTTTATGGAATTTTTGTGCATTTCGTACAATACACCTTAATCATGTTTAGACTCTGTCCCCTATTTACAACCCTCCCCCATAGCCTTCCCACAGATTTCAGGCATTCTGTCACATATGCTAATGTCTGTCCAGTCAAGTTTGTGTACCCCAATGTCTCTCAGTATGGTTTCATCCACTGTCTAGCCTACTGAGGGCTCAGGGATGATTGCAGAAGAAGGGGAAGAAAGTGTAAGAGCCAGGGTCCATGTATGACATAAGGAAAGAGAGTCTCCTCGGCTTCTGGAAACTTGCTCATGTCGACTTACAACAATGGTGAAAGCACGTGCAAGATCCAGGCAAACTCAATCAGACAAAAACCCAGCATAGAACTGGGGAAATGAGAAGGACCCAGTCTTAGCTGAGAAACTATTGACAGCTAGTCACTGCTGGGCGAGGGAGAGTTGGTATTATTTAATAGAACCTTTTCTTTCCTCCAGCCTTCTCCTAAGCAGCCTGCTAAGCTTGGAGCGGGAGAGCCCTTCAGCTTGACATCCCCCCCCCCCACCCCGGCGTCACACACTCCTAACAGGATTCCTTATGGTCTTTGATTATGTGTACTTACAGAAAAACAAAAATAAACCAAATCAAGTAAAATTAACATTATTATCATTATGATGATGATGATGATTTGGGGGTGCTGGGGATGGAACATAGGGCTTTGTGCATCCTAAGAAAGTGCTCTCCCACTGAGCTACATTCCTGGCTCCCCCAAAATTGACCTTAATATGCAAAAGAAGTCATTTACCTAATACACCAACTGACCAGACAGTGGACTCTGTCAGGGGTGTCCAACCTTTTGACACTGGAATATGACGCTGTCATCAATGCAATATGATGTTGGGTCACATTCCTAGCTTCCTTGAGAACTGTGTGGGCTGCAGGATACAGGTTGGCTACATCTGTATGTAGATGGAAAACTAATTTGTGGTGCTCTGGATTGTTCTTAGATGTTCATCTTTGGCGTGGTGAGTGAAAGACATCATCTAAAGCCACATTGCCATGGTCCTCAGCCAGTCACCAGCAAGCAGGTCACTTAGCTGAGTTTTCCGTGTATCTAAGGCTGAAGGGTGCCTTTTCCCTGACTGAAAGATGAAAGCTGCCCCAGGAGTCCATAGAAATCCACAGTCTACACGATGGGCCTCATTTCTTATTTGTGCTACTTTGCATGGGAAGTCATTCTTTTCAACCAAAATAGCATTGAACATGTGGGCACAGCCTTCACCAGAGTACCAGGGTCAGGCTAGACCCCTTTCCCAGGCTGCTTCTGGAGGCAAAACTGTATCATGAGAACACAAGCACCCAGAGGACAGGAAAATGAGACTTCACATTTGAAAATCACTGGGGAGTCTCCGGGGCACCCTTGGGACAACCACAGCATCTCCCCAACATTGATCATGCACAGGAGCCTCATTACAGGGGCCGTGGAAACTGAGGCTGGGAATTTAATGACTACACAAAGGTTACTGGGAGAGAAGCAAGGCCCCAAATGGAAGCTTGGATAACATCTGGGGAATACCCTTTAGATCAGATCTGTGCTGTGCAAGACTGACCCATGAGACACAAATGGCTATATATTTGAATTATTTTAGAAAATTGGGGGAACCAGACCTGGCTGTGTAGCCCAGGCTGGCCTTGAACTTTTAGTTCTCCTTTCTGCATTTTCTCAGTACTGGGATCACAGTCATGTATACCAGGCCTGGCTCCAACATGTAAATATAACTGAGTGTTTCAAAAGAAATAAAATTCACCATTAATTTCCTCAGTGCTCTGCTTGGACCTTGAAAATCTCCTGTGGTGGTTTGGAGGAGAAATGTCCCCCACAGGCTCCTGTATTTTAATACTTGATCCTAGGCTGATGGTGCCGTTTGGGAAAGTTATGGAAGTTTTAGGAGGTGCTAGAAGAAGTAATTCACAGGGGGTGGGCTTTGAGGGTTTATAGCCTCACCTCACTTCCTGTTCTATCTCACTGACTCCTGAGTGTAGTTAAAGGTGATTGGTCAGCTTCCTGCTCCTGCTGCCAGGCCCTCCCCACCTTGGTGCACTCTACCCCACTGGAATCATAAACCAAGACAAGTCTTTATTCCCTATGTCACTTCTGGTCGGATCATTTTATTTACAGCAATAGAAAAGCAACTAATACATCCCCCCAAAACTCATGTGCTACAAAGTGTTGGCCTGTGGCACTGTCGGAAAATGGCGCTGCCTTCAGGAGGTGGGGCCTAGTAGGAAGTCCTTACAACACTGGGGTTTGCTCTTGGAGGATATTGGGACCCAGACCCTTCCCTTTCTTGTTCCCTTTTATTCCCGGTCCCCACATGAACAGGCTTCAGCAGTTGCTCACCACGATGCTCTACAGCACTACAGGGTTGAAAAGGAGAGCCATTCAATATTGGAGTCAAGTGTGGCAAACTGTGAACCATGATAAACCTCTTAAGTTGATTCTCTTCATTTTCTGTTTCCAGCGTGTCCAACCTTTTGCAGCACCATGCTGTCATTTACAAAGTTCATGCTTGTGAGCTGCATAACCAAGTTTAAAAAATTAAAATATCGTATTTTAAGTAAGTCTACAATTTGGGGTTGGGTTGCAGTCACAGCTACCCCTGGATGTACCTGGCCTGTGGGCCACGGATTGCATACCTCTCAGTGTGAAAAAGTCAGTCATGCTATGACATCCTAAGTGTTCAAGGGTCACACCCAGCTAGTGACTACTCTGTTGGTTGGAGCAAACATAAATAATTCCACCATCACTGAACATTGGCTGGACAGTGGTGGTCTGTGTGGGCTCAGTGGGCTCCAGTGAGACAATGGTGTCTGATGACTGGAAAGGATGGGATGGTCTTGATTTGCAAGCTTCCTATAAATTCTATAAATTCAAGCTCCATGGAGCATTATTCATAGGATAAAAGGGAGATCCGGGACCATTTAATGACTACCATAAAATTCAGTTCATTGATTGATTGATTGATTTATTCACATATGTTTATTGAGCATTTTCAGGAGGCCAGGCACCTTGCTAGTGCTGGGAAGTGACAGACAACGGGGGCAGATGTGGTCCCTCCTCTCATGCAGTTTCCTGTAGGGAGTATGGAGCTTGACATATTATAGGGTCTGGAAGGGACTGAGCATCAAGAGATAGAGAAAAATCAGAGCAACCAACTTCATCCTTTTCTGGAGACACGGATGATGGTCTCTACTCCTCATGTCTGAGGCATCTGAGCCTGGACTTGAATGCCCCTATCTTCCCACTCTGATGCCAAGAGTGACTATCTCCGGCCCCAGTGGAGAAGGGTTTTCTAGGGCACACATATCTGGCAGCCACTTGTCTGTTTCTCAAAGGGAGAGAGCCAGTCTAAAAGCACCAAGAGTTAGTATGGAGCTCCCAGGGCCATATATAGTGCGCTATTCCCAGATACCTGTGATCTTGTAAGATGTGCCCTTGCCTTCCCTACTCATGGAATCTAGAAAGTAAAATAGGCTGTTATGCTATGGAGAGCTTTAAATCCATCCCAGCTGCATTAAAACAGAAAGAAAATCCATCATTCAGTGCAGTTCTTAAGTCATTATTAATGGCACTTTATCAGGGCTTGGGACGTGGCTCAGTGGGTAGGATGGATGCTTGCTTATTTCGATCCCCAGAACTGCATAAACCGGCCATGGTGGTGCCCACTTATAAACCCAGCACTTGAGGGGTAGAGACAGGAAGATCAGAAGTTGGGTCCAGGCAGAATAATTCATTGCTGATGTCAGAGCTTTCCTGTAGTAATATATTTTGCTTAATTACACAACTTATAAACACTTTACTATTGAATTTGGCTCTAGTTAGGGAAATATCCTTTCACAGTTCCTATGCCTATCAATCAGTTAATACGTTATGCCTGTTTTATAGGAAATTACCACTGTAACAGTTGGCTCTAGTTTACAGTTAGGGAGTGGTTTCATTACCATCATGTTTTTCTTTTTCCAAAAAAAGGGGGAGAGGTAGGAAGGTTTCTCAGCACCTGGAAGGTAAACTTTGTTAGGGTCCATTATAAACAGTCAACCCCAATATTATTCAGAGAGATGCTCAGTGTCCGTGACTCAGGCAGTCTGAGGTTCCTCATTCCTTAATGTTCAGATGGGTCAACCTCTCTGCTGGCATTCCCCAGTTCATCCTGCACAGCCATAAGTCGTATGTTTTCAGGCATTTAAATTGGTGGAGATGTTGGCTAGGGGATTCAAATCCGCTCCCCCCAAATTATAAAGGCCTTTTGCCTATAAGTGGGATATATGCAAGGAGAAAGGCAGTAAGTCCCTGTTGTCAAAGACCTGGTATGAGCATGAAAAATGTTATGAGACGTCACTTGCTAGTGTACAACTGGCCTCTGAAAAGGCTAGAGAGAGTGTTACCAAAGGCCACTAAAGCAATACAGCAAAATATTGGTCTCCCTGAGACAAGCAAGACTCCTCCGTCAATATCAGCTACACCTCAACAGCCTGGAGATACTGTGCAACAGTGGCAGCCAAGTGTCTATATATATCCCAAATCTATTTGGCTATTAGCTCTCTCCTTGGAGGAATAACTCACAGCTGATGCCACAAGCTTGTGTCCTCAGGTGGTTGGGCCATGTTGTGAGCCACAGTAAGAACTTGTCACCCTTTATAGAGAAACCACAGTTTGTGGATTAGCATGCCATCCAAGCATCTGTGTCTATGCTCACAGCTTAGCTTGACATAATAAGTGGTACTGCTTAAATGCCTGTACATCCAATAGCTTGGGCTTTGTTAATATGACTAAAAAGGGTATCACTGGGAAAACTGACAATCCATGAAAGGAAACAACCTGAACAGACTGGAGTCCAAAATGACAACTCCAAAGAAATTAGACTGTTTTCTTCTCACCCACTTGTACCCCTTTCCCAAAGCCCAGGGAACAAACTGCGGAAGAGGAGGCGTGGTAGATTGTAAGGGCTGTGGAGAGATAGGGGTGAATCATGAGACTACAGGAATATAGTCTGGACTCCTGACTGATCAACATGTCTGTGCATACAAGCTTCTCCAACTGGTCTATGGGAACCTTGGGTTGTTCAAAATTTGGACATAGATACTTGCAAAATGCACCAATTACCTGATTGTATGACATAATGAGTGACGCCAATGCTATCTGCAAACAACTGTGTCATTGTATTGTAGAATCCCTTAAAAAATAAATAAAAAAAATAAAAATAAACAACAACAACAACAACAACAACAAAAAGAAGTTGGATCCATCCTCAGTTGGATGGGGAGTTAGAAGTCAGCCTGAACTACATGAGACTTGGTCTCAACAACAACAAAAAAACCCAGAATACCATCTGTGCCTGAGTTGAGCTGGGGAATGTGTTGGTTTGAATGAGGTGCTACCCCCTCCCAAGTATTTGAACACTTGGATAGTTGGTGGTGCTGTCTTGGGAAGGTCATTGAATCTCATGGAAGTGTGACCTTACTGCAGGAAGCACAGTACTGGGGCTGGCTGGGAGAGTTCATAGCTGTGTCTCTGTGTGCTTGAAGATGTCAGCACTCAGCTTTCTGGTCTGGCTGCTTCCTGCCATGCCACTCCACCACCATGGGCTCTTATCCCTCTGGAACCATAAGTCAAACACACTCTTCCTTCTACAGGTTGCCTTGGTTGTGGTGTTTTATCACAGCAACAGAAAAGTAACTACTAATGTGTCTTGAGCCAACCCAAGAGGCCCTGTGCAGCTGAGGCTTCTCCAGCTGTTCAGGGACCAGTTTGTTACATGCGCTCAGTGAATGAAGGAAGGAAGGTGAAGTGGGAGACTCTAGGATCTCAGCTAGAGCTGTGGTGGCAAAGGACCCAGGATGCTGCAGACAGGAAACAATGGATAGGAAGTCAGTTCTGGCTCTGGCTCAGAGAAGGAGGTGGGCATCGTTTCTCCCCCCAAAATGCTCCTAGCACAGAGATTTGGAGCTGTGAAGGTACTTGCTGAAGATCCCTCAATCTGCTCAGAGCCGTTAGTCCTGGTTACTTACGATGGCGGTGGACATGCAGGCTAGAGGTAGGAATTTAGAGGTAGGAATTTAGTATTGGACAATGCTGAGCATCGTTCTGCTCTGTAGCCTGGAGCCCTCCCTCAGTCCTCCCTCAGTCTCCCGAGTGCTGGCATTACAGGTGCGCACCATGACACTGCCAGTGCTGTTGTTTTAATTTGAGGGCCAGGTAGCCTGGCATACGCAATGGAGAATGACAACAGGCTATCTCCAGGTTGAAAGCAAGACCAACCCAAGAGGATGCCATTTGCCCTCCATACATGCAACATGGCACATGTGCAGCCATACTCTCACACACAAACACAGACATACACATATACACTTTACACACAAAGATTTTTTTATTTTTATTTTTATTTTTTTATTATTTATTTCTGTATGTGTATGAATGTACTGTCTGCATGCAGGTTTGTGCACCCGTGTCGTGCAATGCTGCGGAGGTCAGAAGAAGGTGTCGAATTCCCCTGGAACTGGAGTTCTCCTGGAATTGGAATTTCAGACAGTTCTCAGCCGCCATGTGGGTGCTGGGGATCGAACCCGGGTCCTCTGTAAGAGCGGTCGGCGCTCTTAACTGCTAGGCCATCTCTCCAGCCCCGTGATTTTTTTAAAGCAAAGTATGAGTCCTTGCTGTTTGGAAATCTGCCAAGTGACATCTGCACATAATTGTGAAGGGCAGGTGAGCCTGGGCTGAGAGGGGGAAGTAGAGACCGCATATGATGGATTCTTCATCTAATTTAAAAGCAAACAGCACTGCCGGATAAAATTTGTTATGAGTCTGATGGACTGTGGAGGGGAAGCCGACAGGATCATAAATACACAGGACCTTGAGGCAGAATGCAAAGCTCAGAGCCGGAAAGATTGCTGGCCTTGGGATATCAAGGGGCTTATTCTTTACAATTTCACCAATATCCAACATGTCTAGTTGGTTGGCTGAGAAAAGCCTGCGCTGTCTGTGTGGGGGGCACAGGGAGCAGATTCTGACATCTTCGAGTAGGAGCAGGTGGGTTTTTCTGCATGCTAGACATGGGCTCTTTCCATGTGCCCACTTCCACCTATTATAATCGGTCTAATAACTTGTCCTGGGGCATTGTGTTTATCCCCCAAATGTTAATGACTTCATAACTCAGTGTGAAGTGCTCTGGGCAATTTTTGTATTATTAAGGATTCTATGAAGTATAAAAGAGAGAAAAACTCTCAAGGTGCCAGGCCACAGTTATAACTCTATTCTCATTTTGTAAAAAAGGAGAGAAATGAAGCTTTTCAAAAATACATGTTTTCAGTGGAGAAAGCAGTTCATTGATGCATAATGACAAGTGTTACCCTTTGGAAATAAAGCAGAAAGCCTCTGGAAGTTTCCTAGACTGTGAGTCTGTTTCCCCACCCCCTGATCCCAGTGTCTGATTTGCATGCCCCAGGAGGGAGGGGAGTTTTGGCAAGTTGAGTTGGGGACCCCTGCCCTGGACTCTGGGTTGGTGGGTGGGAGTTGGTTTGATGACTCTGAAAGTTTACCAGCAGGGTAGATGAGAGGAGCAAGGCAGGCAGGCTATTGAGAGAAAGATGGGAGGCCCAATGTCCTTATCAGCCCACCTCCATCCTTTGCTGTAAATTGGCTCAGTGGTTAGGAGCCCTGGCTGCTCTTGCAGAAGACCCAGGTTTGGTTCCCAGCACACACATGGCAGCCAACATCTGCCTGTAACTCCAGTTCCAGGGGATCTGATGCCCTCTTCTGACCTCAGTGGGCATTGCACAACACAGGTGCACCTATATACATGCAGGTAATATACTCATACACATAAAGTTAAAATAATAAAATATTATTAAAAACATGGACTTTACTATGGGAAATCAATGGAAGTTATGTTTCTACTCAAACTGAAGTCACGATAGGAGATCAACATCCAAAGCATTCTAGCATCTTCCCATCTTCCTTCCCTCTCCCAAGGGAGGCTCTAGGGACCTTGGGAGAATCCAGAGAATATAGTTTGAAAATCAGTGACTAAAAAATAAGGCTGAGATATTGCTTAGGGGCCAAACCCTGGGTTCCATCCAAGCACTGTATAACTGGACAAGTGGTCAAACAAGCCTATAATTGCAGCACTCTGGAGATGAAGGCAACAAGATGAGGAGTTTAAGCTCATGTGCTGCACAGTGAGTTTGAGGCCAGCTAGTCTACATGAGACCTTGTCTAAAACAAACAGCGACAAAAACATAGGAAAGAAAAGCAATTAGTCAAACCCCGTAGAAATGGCTTGTGTTAATATTTGTTTCCATTTCAGAGCTTCCCTTGCTGTTCAGTGGCACTTAGTCTGCATGGCAGTGATGATGGAGGAAGAGGAAGAAGAGGAGGAGGAGAAGGAGGAGGAAGAGGAAGAAGAGGAGGAGGAGAAGGAAGAGGAAGAGGAGGATAAAGAAGAGGAGGATAAGGAAGAGGAGGAGGAGGAAGAGAAGGATAAGGAAGAGGAGGAGGAGGAAGAGGAAGAGGAGGAGGAAGAGGAAGAAGAAGAGGAGAAGGAGGAGGAAGAGGAGGAGGATAAGGAAGAGGAGGAGGAGGAAGAGGAGGAGGAGGAAGTGGAGGAGAAGGAGGAAGAGGAGGAGAAGGAGGAAGAGGAGGAGGAGGAGGAGGAGGAGGAAGAAGAGATTGTTTGGATAAATCAAATCCAAGAGGCCCAGGAAAATAAGGAAATTAATCAACATCTTCCACTAGGACTGGGCACACAGTGGGCTGATGACCCACCCCACCTTCTACTGCTGCCCCCCCCCCCATCTTCTCCATCTCACTGCTGTTCATCTGCAGGCCACCAGGAGGGTTCTTCCCACTGCCTTGGCTAGAGGAACACTTCCCAGATTGAAATGCTGGCCCCAGGAGTGGTGCTGCTGCTGGGAAACACCTGAGTTCTGTGGCCATTCAATCCTCACTGTTATCTGGGGAAGGCAGTGTCAGGCTGATGACTCCCATAGAGGTGAGAACAGCCTGCTGCTTTAAAAGCATGGTCTCAGGGGCTCTGCACTAAGGCTATCTGTCTTTGTGGGGCTAGGAGAAGCTCAGCTTAAGAAAAATTATTTGAAAATTCTATACAAATCAGACAGCTGGGTGCCAAAAATGGGTCTTGGGCTCTGAGGAGATGAGAAATTGCTCTCTGAAGTTCAGGAATGCAAAACACCACAACTGTAGCTTTGTGGAAATGTATTTCCATTGCTCATGAAGTGTGTATGCCACCCATGGTGGCAAGGGGTGGTGGCCAGAGGTACCCATGGGCAGCAGCTCGCTCTTCTGGATTAGAAGAGGCTTGTTAGGGTGAACTCATTCTGCTTGGGTCAGTGTCTGATATGTTAGTTGTTCTTCCTGGGATGGATGTGGGCATGGGAGTGCCCATCTGTCCTCCTAGCCTGGGACACAGTTGACTTCCCCTCATTCTTTATATTTCTTGTTGTCTTCAACCAGCACTTGGGCCATGCTGGGCCCCTGGGGTCCCAATACTAGGGACTGCATGACATAGCTGGTGACATTTGAGGTTATGGGATGATGTGTCAGGTGTTGCCTCCTTCTGAAGTCTGATCCTTGTCATGAGGTTTGGTCATGAGGTCATACCTTCAGTGTGTTCTCTTCTTTGTCCCTGAGTTCTGTTGGACCAGCTGGTGTGTTTTAGTCCCACTGTGAATGTGACTCTATTATCAAGAACTCTCTTTGCTAGCTAGCTACCTTGGTTGTGTGTGTGTGTATGTGGGGGGGGGCACATGCATGTGCCTGCTTTCTTATGCCATGGTGGGTATGTGGAGGTCAGAGGACAACTTTGTGGATCAGTTAATGCTTTCTATCTTGTCAGGCATGTTGAAGATAGTCCCCCCTCACACCAAGCCCAGACAGCCATATCTGGATTCGAGCATTCAAAGCTCAATAGCATCTCTCTTTCCTTTTGCTTTCCTGGCATGACCATCCCAAGGGTGCAGTAGGGTTCCAGGAAGTAGGAGAAAGAAGAAAGATTCATGTATTTCCCCAAATATCTGTGTTGCAACTGCACACTTGGAAGAGCCACGCCCAGCCTGGGTGACAGGTGGAGCATTCTGCCTTCCTTGAGTCAGCTTCCTCTTCCATCCTCCTCAAAGGACATGAAGAAAATAAAGTTCCTTCAGAGGAGAAGGGAGGCGGGGCGGGGAATGGCAGGACATGCCACGTGGGAGGCAGTGGGAGAAATCAGGAGAAATCAGGGGTGCCTGGCTTGGAGAATCAGGAGCCAGGAAAATGGTGTTTGAGGATAACAGAGTTCGTCCTCTGGGAAGGGAAGAACAGTATGTTTGTTTTCTAGGAAGTGCAGCTGGAATAAAGTCAACATGAGGCAGATCTATGCCAAATGCAAACAGAATTTTCTGGGTGGCTGAGATGCTTCCTGCTGGATGAGGTCTCTGTGCCTTGAGGAGTGTCAGGTACTGACTGGGCTCTTCCAGGTTCTGAAGCATGGACTCACATCACCGTGTGTTGCAGTGCAAGGAAGGACACCCAGGTCCTGTGTGTGCTAGGCGTGCACTCTACTAGTGAGATACATCCTGCACCTTAGACTCACGCCACTCACAAAGGGGCTGGAGAAGGCGACTCCTGAGTTCCCACCCAGCCTGTGGTGGACTCCTTGACACTCTTCCTACCAAGAGGTCAGGCTATGTCTCTTCCCCCTGACTCTGGATGACTCCCTGACTGCATAGATAATAGAATTTGCTGGAAAAGAAAGGTCTCTCCTGGCTCCCAGACCCCTGCTGTGAACAGTCAGATAGTTCTGCTTTACCTTCTTTAGAAAAAATTTTGCCCGGAGTCCTGAATTGCTGTATCAGCTTGACTGTTCTAAAGTCACCATGTTGTGAGGGAACTCAAGCTGACCATCTAGAGAAGCTGCTTAAAGGGAAGGGAAAGAGAGGGAGAGGAAGAAGGGAGGGAAGGAGTCAGAGAGAACTAGGGAGAGAGGGGGGGTGGAGGGAGAGAAGGAAGGGGGCGAGAGGCCCTAGACCCAACCTCCACCCACCTACCACAGGAACCCACAAATCTATAGATGTCTTCACTGCCAACCGCCCTCACCATCTGACTGTAATTTATAAAATACCTCCAAGCCTGGGCTGTCCAGCTGAACTCAGTCAACCCTATAATGTGAGATGTCAGTTAACTGTTTTAATCCATTATTTGGGGGTTGTTTTCTTATACATTTATAGGTACATAGCATAGAATTTGATGATCTCCATGGGGAAGGAAGGTTGGATTTAGTCAAAGCCCAATTAGATGACATGATTAGAAGGACAGGTACCCTATTGTTTCAGATTCTGACCACAGACTCACTTGTGGACGACAGGCACTCTCTTTCAGGATGGGCAGAAGTGGTAGAGGTGGCAGGGAGAACAGCTTGTCTAATCATTTGTCTGTACCTCACCCTGAAACGGTTTCTAGATGTCTGAAAATAATTCCAGGACAGGAAGGTTTTGGGCGCTGGGAATAACAGGGATCAAGTACAGGATCCATTTAAAGATACAGGCTGCTAGGAAATTGGAAAGAAGCTGTAGCGCAAAGCAGGAAGAGATAACCTAAGGAGGGACAGAAATATTTGTTCATGTCTTTGTTTCAAGTTGTCAACTTCAGCTGTGGCTGATTTGAGATCTTTGTTCTCAACAAACCTTGGCACTTGGATGAATACAAAAATAGTACAGAGGATGCAGAGGAGCAGGCAGTTCCTCTCCAGCATCTGATGAATTTGGTGCTGTGAATGTAACCCCCAGGTGTCTACACAGTGCCTTGATTCTTCATATATATATAGTTTGAGAATTTAATCTATGTATATGGTATATTTTGATCAACCCATTCCTTACTCCTTCCCCTCCAACTTCACTCAGACCTACCCCCCCCCACCAGTGTCTTGATTCTTTTCACCCAGTACTACCAATAGGCAGCAACTGGGACCAAATATGGCCTCTAAGAAGTCCTCTTTGAGAGTGTGTGTGTGTGTGTGTGTGTGTGTGTGTGTGTGTGTGAGTGTGTGTGTGTGCCTCTCTAGTGCTGGGATTTCAGGCATGACCACTGCACTCAGTGTTTTTACATGGGTTCAGGTCTTCATGTTCACACGGTGAATATTTTATGGACTGAGCCATCTCCACAGTCCCCAAAGGAGTCCTCTTTTACCTTTCGTTCTCGCCTGGAACAACTGGGGAACCACTGGCTTGTCTGATCCTAGATAGAGACAAATGCGTGGGTAATTAGTAAATCCCGCTTCCTCAAGAGAACCTTTATCTTTATCCCTAAATGATGCCTTGTGAGTGTGGAAAGCCAGGGAAGGGAAATGTTTGGGGTATCCCAGGTCAGAACCCAGACTGAGGAAGTGGTATTCTAAATGGTGAATCAGTAGAGCTGATGTGGTACAATTAACAGTAATGAAGATGAAGATGGTAACTGATATGCCTCCAGGGCTCACTAAGCACAGGCATCACCCTTGGTTTATGAGAAGGATATGTGTCTCTGCTGTAACTATCACAGCTCTGGGGCTGGGGCAAGGGCTCAGTCGGTAAAACGTATGCTATGAAATCATTAAGACCTGAAATTTGGGCCCCCTACGACCTCATAAGAAGCTGGGGCAGCACGCATCTGTAACCCCAGTGCTGCGTTGTCAAAGACAGATAGAACCCTGGAGCTCACTGGCCAGCAAGCCTAGAAAACCAGGCAGTTTCAGGGTCAGTAACAAACCCAGTCTCAAAAAATAAGCTAGAGCGTGATTGAGAAAGATGCCCAACGGTGACCTCTGACCTCCATATGGATGTGCACAAGACAAAGACACACACACACACACACACACACACACATGCTATCACAGTCACAGCTCAGGGATCCCAAGATACAAATTCCAATGCTGCGGCTTCTTAGTTAAGGACAAGTCACTTACACAACCCAGAACTGTTTCCGCAGAGCTGTGCCCAGTGTTAAGGGAAATGGTAGACATGAAAGGCTTAGCTCAGCACTGAGCATAAACATTCATAATGTCAGCTATTGTGTCTACCTATAATTACTTATTTCTGTGGGAAATGGCATTCTAAATTACATATCGGCAAATCGTGACCCTTCTGTCAAACCCCTCCTATTGCCTGTGGGGTGCAGTTTGCAAGCAGATGTTGTGTTTGCATTTCCAAATGCTTGAAAAGAGTCAAAAGAAACATTTTGTGACATGTGAACATTCTATGAACCTCAAGTCCCAGGGTACAGATATAAAGTGTTTTTTTTAAATAAAGTTTTATTAGAGCACAAGGTCCCCATGTGCTTTGTGCTGTCTGGATTGTATTCTCCTCGACAGTGAGCTGAGGATTGGGAACAGTCACCATATGCTCATAACATGGACTGTTTGCTATATGGCTCTTTACAGAAAACATTTGCTAGCTTCCATTCTAAATGACAGAAAAGAAACTAACTGGAACACAGTCCAAATCATGTACCACCATAGGCTCCCAGCTATAGGCTCCCAGCTATATATTCAGTCATTCTACTATATGTGTGTGTGCACACAACTATAGATATTTAATTCTCTATATATCATCTATCATTATTTACCATCTATCATCTATTATCTTTCATCTAATGTCTATCACTTGTCATCTATTATCTGTCATAGATCATCTATGAATCTATGTATCATGTATCTATCTATCAATCAATCATCTATCTACCAATCTATTATCTGTTATCTGCCCATTTATCATCTATCAATCATCTATCTCTACCTACCTGTATTGTCTACCATCTATCTATTTATCATCTATAAATCTATTATCTACTTATCTATCAATCATCTATTGATCATCTGTCTTCTATCTCTCATCATCTATTTATCATCTATCTATCATCTATCATCTGTCATCTGTCTGTCATCTATCTATCATCTATCAACTGTAATCTATTATCTATTTTATATCATTTGTCTATCTATATATTAATCAATCATCTACCTATCTATCATCTATCTGTCTATCTACTTACCTACCTATCTATTGTTTATCACCTATTTATTTATCTATTATCAATCTATTATCTATCATCTATCATCTCTTTGCCTATCATCAATCAATCAACCTGTATAGTTATCTAGTTATCTATTTGTCATATATCTACCCACTATATAAATCTATCATCCTAGTTCTTTCTTTCTTTCTTTAATTTATCTATTGGTCTACCTATATATTATCAATCTATCAGCCTATAATCTATCACCTATCATTATCTCTCTATCTGCCATCTATCATCTATCCATTATCAATCTATCATCTATCAGTCTATAATCCATCATCTATTTATCTATCAATCTATCTATCTATGATCTATCTATCTATCTATCTATCTGTTTATCTTCTATCATCTATGTGTATCCACATGTCAGTATATATTCATAGGGCACTCAGACCTCCACACCCACATACGGTAATCTTCTGTGGCCCTGTGTCCTTGCTGCATGCCCACTGCCATCCCATTGCACCTCAGTCACCCAGCATTGGGTTGCAGTAGTGCATTTGTGGCAAATACATCTAATTAAGTTGAAAATGTCTGTCTCGCTGGCTGTGGTGGCACATGCCTTTAATCTCAGCACTCAGGAGGCAGAGGCAGGTGGATCTCTGTGAGTTCAAGTCCAGCCTACCAGCTGGGGCTACAGGGAGACCTTGTCTCAAAAAGACCAAAAAAAAAAAAAAAAAAAAAAAAAAAAAGAAAAAGAAAATGTGCGTCTCTGTTCATACTCTGCTGGGTCTCAGAAGAGACATATGAATATTTCAGCTCCTTATTCTGTGCTAGATGATTTCCATTTTCCTCATGTCTGCCCCCTGGCTGGAGTCTGTAAGACTCAACCCTCATCATAGAACCAGGCAATGGGACTATTTACCATACATATGCGAGTCAACATGAATAAAGCACCCCTTAGGAACTGTTCGCTTCTCTTTCACCCTCACTCTTGGGCTATGATTAAACTTTAATACATATAAAGTTTGCTGGGTTTTTATAGAGTCAAACAGCACAGGTACATGGCAGGCTGACATGCTCAGGGCTTAAATCTATTCTGGCTGATATTATGGATAATGAGCAGGTCCCCTCATCAACATAGTTCATGTTACATGATATCTACCTGCCCAGGCCAATTCCTGCTAGCACCTAGGTAAGGGTGCTGAAGAGAAGGGAGGTAGAATGACGGTAGAAAGAATGAGCTCAGGGGTGGAGCCAGAGGGCAGGCAAAGCTGGGAGGGCACCAGGATCTAGGAAAGGCAGTTGGTCGCAGTGCAGGAGAAATCCAGAGGCCCCCTTCGCACCGTGTAACCCTTGCACAGTTGGATTATCCTGGTACAGATTCAAAGATGGCTTCTCTAGTTTGTATGTGCACGTGCTTGTACACACATGCTCGAACATGTGTGTGTGTGTGTGTGTGTGTGTGTGTGGTATTGGGGAATCTAACTCAGGACCTGATGCATGCTAGACAAGTGTTCTACCACTGAGCTACCTCCCCAGACTGAAGATGGCTTCTCTATTTCCCTTTTCCATTTCTCAAAGAGGCCATGTGTCCCCAGCTGGGAGACCCAGAGTGTGTGAAGAATTGGCGTCTCTCGTAGGGTACTTCCCTTTGAGCTCTGCTTCCACCAGACTTTGACGTCACAAAGATGAATAGGGAAGGTCCAAGAAGGACAACCTCTAGGTAGGCCCTGAAGAGGAGAGAAGGAGGATGTAAAGAGAAGAGAGGAGTGGTTGAATCAAGTCTGCTTCCATGGATCTGGCCCCCAGGAGGATTCAGAGAGACAGGAGCACTCGCAACCGTACTCCCTGCATGGCCCCGAGATAGGGGAGCATGGTGAGGGTGCCAAGCACCAGGGCAAAAGGTTCTCAGTTTCACCGAGATCCAGCTCCCATGCCTGGTACAGAAGCAGCAGCCCCAGACCTGGAGGGACCAGTAGACGGGGATGATGAGTATCTCCATGGCAACCACTATGGTCTGATGACTCACAGCTCCAACATGCTGAGGAGTCAGGACCCTCCCAGTACCTTGATGCTAGAAAAACGATTTTCAGGGTATGGGTACAGGTGGGGGTTCTCTGAGAATCACAAGGTTGAACACCTGTCTAGCTGATGGCTTGTAGTCATTGTTGAAATTAAACTGCTTGGAAGAAAATGGATGCCACGTCAGTTCCCCACCCGAGACTCTGCTTGTGAATTCTTCCTTCTACATCTGGTAAACAAAGAGCCTAGATGTTGTCCAGTGCATACTGAGCATCCTGGTCACCATGGGCCTCGTTATCTATGGTTTGGCGGGAGGGAGGTACTGTCAGTATCATATAGCTTGTGTCAAAGGAGAGGCCAGGTTATCCGTCCTCGTTTGTATTTCCCCTCCTCTCAGCCAGGTCTCTGCAGAATCCAACACAGCAAGTTACGTGCCTTCAGGGAAGACTTTGAAGAGCCTGCTCCTGACATCGACCATTGCGAGGACAAGTTGAAAGGACACAGACAGGAGATGGGGGAGCTGGATTGGCTGATGTCCATCAAGCCTCTCTTTCATTACCAAGGGACAAAGTGAATGAGATGCACGTGTGCCTCGCCTGGCTTGTTCTTCTGAAGACTTGGATACAGAACTTGTTTTCCCTAAGTTTAGTCAGCGATAGGGAGGTCACTGGGAGAAAAAAAGCACAGATAGCAGTAGCCATGTCCCTTTACCCCAAGTGTCACGTGGCCTCACAGTCATATGAGTCAAAGTTGCAGAAGTAGGAAATTAGAAGCAGATTCTTCTTTGTTTGATGGAGTTCTTGTGTGAGACAAAAATCACACTGGCAAAGGGGAAGGACTTGGAATTGTGAGTGCAGTGTGTGTGTTCATGTGTCTGAAATTCTTCATGGAGAGGACCTGTGTAGTCACAGAGCTCAGTATGCATATCCTGGCACAAAGCAGCCTCTACATTAGGAATCTCAAAAATGCTCACTCTTTCCAACTTAGCTCCATCTATCACAGAGAAGTGCTGACGCGTCCAAATAGGAGTCCCTTCCTAGAGTGCACTGCTGTGCAGTTAAAACCGCAGTTGTTAGTGGCACTGCCGGGAGGAAAACAATCGCACAAACCCAGGATGCAGTACCTTGACCTCTGACTCAGGAAGTGAGTAGCTGTGCTTGCCCAACCAGTCCTTGGCTTTCAACGACGCTCAGGATTCCAAGGTGAAGCCGTCTCCAGTACTCTGGCTGGCCCCTCACCAAGGCTGTGTGGCTCACAAGTCTCTGCTCTTTGGATTGTTCCATAGCCTTGACCATGATCATGATCTTATGCAAAGGGTTGAACTAAAGACCACCCAGCACCTTATGAGGGAGGGGTTCCGTGGATATCTCAGCCTATTACAATATTTGCATTTCTCTGACAGACACAGTTTGATTTTATCTTCAGTTCATAAAATCTGTATTTACTTTTTCTATGTTTTTTCTTTTTTTTTTTTAACCAGCAGTTTTCACATTAGCTCTACAAAGAGAACATGAAAGAGTCACTCCAATCACAGCCATGCTTCTGAGGGGTTCAGGGGACATAAATGTCACCAGGGTGACATTTCTGTTTAAATATCATGAGGGGCACATAAAGGAAGAGAGATTTGGCTGATGTGGTCATGAAGGCATTGTAAATGTCAGAGTCTGGGCTGACCAGTGTTTGGGGCCGCACAGAGTCCTGGCCCTCCAGTCTGTTCTTTTTCTGTGTTTCTCCTGGTCAAGCTTTGAGGAAATGGCTGCTGCTGTGAATGGTGCCAGCCCCCCCCCCGCCCCCCGCCCTTCCACCACAGGACCCTGTGGCTGGTGACCTAGAGCCCATCTTGACTTTGTCAGGTTGTTAGATCCAGAAGCCCATTGGAATGCAGAGACACCTAAGACCGGAGGTCCAAAAACCTGCTCTACCAGGCATGGCCTTTGGTTATGCTAAAGCAGGCCACCTCTGATTACTCAGGAATCTTCCACCTCGCCCCTCGCCCTTCGGAAGCCAGATTCCAGATTCTGATCCACCCCCACTCCCACTGAATCCTGCTCCCACCTTCTCCCTTAAATTCCCAAGCCAGATGCCATTCTGTGCTTGGCTTGGTTCTCTCTTTCCTCTGTGCCCAGCCCCGGCTACTCTGAATTAAACTTTGCTCCGAAGAGTTTAGACCTCGTGGCTTTTCATTCCCGGGGGAGCGCGCCATAACCTTACAGACTTTGCCTATTGACAACGGGCAAGTGTGGAGGGATGTGATGCTGGCCTCATCTTTGTCCTCAGAAGTATGCCAATGTGTATGTTCTTGGCCCCAATGGCTCCCTGGCCCCTCTTCCCACAATAGGGCACCTGAAGGAGTCTGCTCTGCCCCGAAAGGGACCTGAATGGATTAGCAGTTAGTTTGCTTACGGCATTGGGATCATTCCACCTTTATAGAGAGGTTTGACTGTGGTTTTCAGTGGAGACTGGTCAAGCAGGTATTCAAACAAAGGTGCCTGAGCTTCAGGGCAGAAGGACCAGGGCTGGGGCTCTGAGGATGATCACCTGCAGGGACAGGGCACCTGACAGAGGCCATGTAAGGCCAGAAGGGTTTATTCTAGTTCAAGGCTGCAGTCCACCATGGTGGGGAAGGCAAGGCAGCAGAAGTGCGAGGCCGCTGCTCACACCGCTCCAGTCAGGAAGCAGAAAGATGAATGCCAGTGCTCAGCTTGCATTCTCCTTTCTATTAAGTCAAGACCTCAGTCCATGGCATAACGGATATTCAGAGTGGGTATCCTACCTCAATGCCCTCTAGAAACCTCCTCATAGACATGTCCAGAGGTTTGTTTGGAAGCATGAGCTGCTGACCCATGTAAACAGCCAGGTAGGTGCCTGGAACTCCGGGTTCTCTCTCTCTCTGTCTGTCTCTGTCTCTCTCTGTCTCTCTGTCTCTCTCTGTCTTTATCTCTCTCTCTCTCTGTCTCTCTCTCTGTGTATGTATGTATGTAAATGTAAGTAGACAGGATTACTGGGACTTGCTAGTCATCAGCCAAGCTCCAAGTTCAATGAGAAACCTTGTCTCAAGGCAATAAGGAGGCATGATCAAGCACGACACACCGTGTCTTCTTTTGTCATCTACGGTGCTCACAAGCACACCCCCCCCCACATGTACATTTACCATTAACACACACACCACTCACTCACACACCTTGCATATACATATGTACAGGAAAACAAGATAGGTGACATCCCAGGAATAATACCTGATGCTGTCCTCTGCCCTCCACATGTACATGTACACACATATATGCATTCCAGTGTGTACACACACACACACACACACACACACACACACACACACACACAGAATGCCCTCAGACAGACTCCAGTCATGCACAGCATGGCTCTCTAATTGTGACAGTATTTACTACCTCATTTGACAGATGAATAAGCTAAAAGTCAAAACTGCTTGCTCTAGGTCTTGTGTCAGTCAGTGGCAGATCTTGGGTGCTGGAGTTTGGATCTTAAATATCCCCCCAAAGAAATTCCATGTGTTAAAGGCTCTTGGTTCCCAAAGAGGTGCTAATGGGAGTCCCCTGATGGGCTGCTTTACATCCTTGGGGGACGGCCCCGAGGACTGTGGGGCCCTGCTTTACATCCTTGGGGGACGGCCCGAGGACTGTGGGGCCCTGCTTTACATCCTTGGGGGACGGCCCCGAGGACTGTGGGGCCCTGCTTTACATCCTTGGGGGACGGCCCGAGGACTGTGGGGCCCTGCTTCCCTCCCTTTCTTCTTGTTTCCTGGCCAGGAACTGAATAGCTTTGCTCCGTTCCTCACTCTTTCTATGATGCGTTGCCTCACCACAGACTCATGGGGCATGAACTGGAAACTTCTGACACTAGGGGTGAAAGGAAACCTTTTCTCTTTGTAAGTCAAAGGCTTCATGTATTTCTTATAGTAACAGAAAGCTGGCTTGATCTCAGAACTCTGATCCCACATACAAGCTTAAGGATGCAAACTCTACTCCTAGCGTTGAAGCCCACAGTAGGTGGGCAACAGCAGCTTCGCCACCTCACTTCTCCTTTCCCTTTGCTCCTGGGGGCTGAACACACCACCTACTTTCTGTTTTATTTGTTTTATGGCCACAGGAAAGTGTGGAGCCATCATCAACTTCACCACTGTTGGAAAATCCTTGCTGGGTTATGTTCCCCTGAGCAGCTGTCTGGGCCTGGTATTTAGGCAGGATCCAGCTCCAAAGAATTGCCCTTTAAAAAGAGATTAAAATTACACATCCACCACGGATGAGCTGGAAGATAAGCAAATGTTCTTTTCTACCCAAATATTTCCAGCTTTTGCTTTACGGTGTCTCTCATGATTGGAGCCCAACATGTTGTAGATTCAGGACTGGGACAGCTTAAGCATGTGCTGTGAGCATGAGCCAGGCCTCAGTTCCAGACTTCTTGTTACTCTGATTTCCATATTAGCTTTTTTGGGTACAAATGACTCAAACTGAACAAGTTTTAAAAAGAGATTTTTATTGGTTCACTCATTGAAAATCTAGCTCAGGTGTGGCTGGATCCAGGGTTTGCTTCCAGACTTCCGTCTGTCCTCTCTGGTCTGTCTGGCTGGCTTTCTTCTGCACTGGTTGGGTCCTCTTCCTGGTTGTTAGATGGTCACTGGTGGAGGATGGCTCAGAGGCTACCGGCCAGGCCACTCCCACAGATAGAGCAGTACTATGAAAATTTGCATAAACACAGGTATCTCATTTGATTGAGTCAGGTCCCACACTCATCTCTGAATCAAACATGGTAGTTTAGGGATTATAGACTTTGATTGGTCAGGTCTGAGTCATACAACCCTTTCTGGATCCAATTGGATAGAGAGTCAGCAAAGGCCTTGTGAAGAAAGAAGGCAGAGAGAGAAGAACAAACAGCCAGGCAGACCCACGAGGACAAGGGCTCAAGGCATTGGTATAAGGGAAGTCTAAGTAAGGCCCAGCACCTCGAAGAGGGTTGTGTCCTGGGTCCTGGGTACCAGTGAGGAAGGAGGGTGGGAGGAGTCACAGAGGGGGCAGAGGTGAATCCAGCATGGAGGATTCTGCTGTTTGTGAGTTTGTCGAATGCTTGTTTAAGGGCATGCAGCAGGAAGGAGAGCCAGTTCTACCTCTGGTTCCTTCAGGGACCAGCTGTGATCCCACCTCTCCTATCACATCTCTGTACCTTGCAAATTCCAGACACTCATTGACTATCTCTATATTCATTCATTTTCTTGAAGCTGTGATAAAACAAGACCAAAGCAGCTCAAGGAAGGGTTTATTTGGGCTCACAGTTTGAGAGCACAGCCCATCACGGCAGGGAGGGCGTGTCATCAGGAGGGTGAGGCAGCTGGCCGCATTGCACCTGTGGATGGGAAACAGTGACAAATGCTGGTACTGGTTCACTTTCCCCCTTTTATTCAGTCCATGTGTTAAAGACTCTTGGTTCCCAAAGAGGTGCTAATGGGACCTTCATTCAGCCCATGGAATGCCACCCATATTTCCATGGGTCTTCCCTTCCTAGTTAACCCAATGTAGAAACTCCCTCACAGACATGCTCAGAGGTTTGTCTCCCAGGTGAAGGTCCTGTCACGAAGATGATTAATGCTAACCATCCCAGTCTCATAGTGAGTGGGGTCCATTGGAAAGGATTGGGCTGGAGGTGTGGAGATGAGGGGCTGTGGATCTGAGTGGGATGAGATATGACAGAGTCCACAGTGCTAGTTCATTAAATGCCAGGTCCCCACTTCAGTGGCAACATAGGGAATTATGGCCTTAGAGTCAGGAAGAATTGAGGAAAATTTCTCTTCCTCATTTTTGTCCGTTCTAGAAAACTGGGCACATGCAGACAAATGAGGAAATGATATCTTTTATGGATGGAAAAGGAAAAACAGAAAGTAAGAAAATCCTAGTAGGGCTGGGGATGTAGCTCTGCTGGTAGAGCACTTGCCTAGCATGCACGAGGCTCTGAGTTCCATCCCCAGCACCATAGAAAGTAGGTGTGGTGGTGAAGACCTGTAATCTCAGCATCCAGGGGGTAGAGGCAGAAGAATCAGATCAAAGTTATCTTTGGCCATGAAATTTAGGTAGGTTTTTGCTTTTTGTTTAAACCAAGCAGTTGGAATAACTATGGAGACTGAATTAAACCCAAAATTCCACAAGTAACTATTGGAACCAATAAAGGTTGCTTGGTGTTTTCTTCTGTGTCAATGTAAAACTTGTGAAAAAGTGAAATCTAGAAAGTGAAATCTTGATGAAGTTTAGAACATAATGCAATGTGTTTATATGTGAGAGGTGCTGATACAGTGTTACAGGAAATCTATACGTGTTAGGGTACTAGCAAGTACGTGGAAGATTTTAGAGGTAGGTAGAGTACTACAGGCAATTTCTCCTTGCTTGATACTGTGAGCTCATGGCAATGTCAGTGCTAAATTTTAAATGGTTATATGTTTATTTTTCGTGACTATCAAATGCATGAAAAATTAACTGCTTCACCTAGATCACTGGTCTCTGTGAGGTCACAGTGGTTTCCTCTTGGTTGCTGCAGCCTGTTGGATGTTAATGGAGAAGTTCTGTGCTTTTATGTTATGGCTGTGTAGTTTTGCTTCTCCTGGCTTTTATATCATCCACAGTGGAGGCTGGGTATGTATAGTCTTGAAACAAATAGCCATGGATATGTGTAAATACAGTTTAAAAAAACGAACTTAAACTATTCAGTCTGTCTCTCTCTTGAGGTAGAAGCTCTAGGGAGAGGTCCATCTGCATAAGCATTTGGCTTGTTGAGATCTCTGCATTTTATAAATGCTTCCTACTAAGAAAACATTTTTTTAAAATCACTGCTTGTACCAGGTCATTTTTGCTGGGGATGGGAAAGGGTTGGGTTTTTGTTGGGAGTGGGGTGGTAGGATTTTTGTTGATGATTTCTGTGTTCTGAGGCTGTAACAAGGCGTTGCTGCGAACACAGCGTGTGCTGCTGCTGCCTTTGTGACTGCATTGGAGCTTTTCTCATGGGTTCTTTCTGGGTTAATACAGGAATGTATAAGCTGGGAGATGCAGGTATAAGATTTTTTTTAAACAGTTCACAAGTTTAAGTTATTGAAAATAACACAAAATTTAATCACTGTAATGCTATATGATTCCAGAATTAACTTTGTTATACAAACATTTAAATTACATTTTAGAGTAAAAATTGATGTGCTTAGCTATCTTTTGAGAGATATACGCTTTCTTAAAGTCTCACACATTTGGACCATGGCAGCTAATTTTGCAATTTAAGCATTCATATGAACTACCTATGACATATATTAAACTGATTGACAAAACAAAGGTTATCCTTGGCTACATAGGGAATTTGAGGTCATCCTGGACTACATGAGACACCATTAAAAACCCCAAGTGGAGTCCCATGTGAATAGGGGTATCATCCAAAGCCTAAGTAATGGAGTCTTTAACTTCCAGGAGCTATGGATTTGCATATGCCACCTGACATAATCCATGCACACAAAATAATGACGCTCATGGATCAATAACTGTGCTGGATAGCTTTAGTGCCAACTTGACACACCTGGGTTGAGGGAGCCTCAATTGGGGAATTGGCTCCATTGGTTTGGCCTGTGGCTACATCTGTGGAGTATTGTTTTGATGGTCGAGCAGTGTGGAAGGGCCCAGCCCACAATGAGTGGTGCCACCCTGGGCAGGTGGTTGTGTATGGTATAAGAAGGCAGGCTGGGCATGAGCCAGAGGAGCAAGCCAGTGAACAGCATTCCTCCATGGCCTGTGCTTCAGCTCCTGCCTCCAGGTTCTTGCCCTGAGTTCCTGCCTTGGGCTCCCTAAGTGATGAACTGTGACCCAGGAGATGTAAGCTGAATAAACCCTTTCCTCCCCAAGTTGGTGTTGGTCAGAGTGTTTTGTCACAGCAATGGAAGACAAACTAGAGCAATAACCCTATCTGTCAGGTTGGCTAACATTTTGTGCTTTATGAATGAAGTTCTAGAAGATCAAGTCCCTTACCAAGAATTAGAGAAAAGGCTGAGTAGGAGTTGGCTGAGTGAGAGATGACTCAGTGGTTAAGAGCATGGCCTGCTCTTACAGGAGACCTGGGTTCGATTCTTAGCACCCACATGGTGACTAACAACCATCTGTAGCACACTTCTAGGGATCTGATGCCCTTTTCTGACCTCCATGGGCACTTCATGACATAGGTGCACTTACATACATGCAAGCCTCATACACATAAAATCAAAATAATAAAAAATATTAAAAAAAAATAGTCTGAGTACCACACCACACATTTATGCTGCGCTCCTTCCTCTTCGTCAACCACTGTGCCACCTGGATGCCCTGGGTGGCTGTTAATACAGACAAGACCCTTGATTTGCTTGCAAATAGACTCATGTGTGCTAGATAGCTTTGGTTGTCAACCTAGCATACATGGGAAGAGCGACCCTCAAGTGCAGAATTGGACTGGACTGTGACCATGTCAGGGGGGCATTTTCTTAATTGTTGAGTGATGTGGGAGAACTCACTCACTGTGGATGGTGCCACCACTGGGCAGGTGGTCCTGTATTGTATAACAAATCAGGTTGAGCACAAGCAGGGAAGCAAGCCAGTGAGCAGCGTTCCTCCAGGTCTGTGCTCCAGGTTTCTGCCGAGAGTTCCTGCTTTGGCTTCCCTTGATGGTAGACTGTGGTGTAAGCCAAATCAA
The DNA here is from genome assembly GCA_009823505.1 of Rhizomys pruinosus. Classification (NCBI taxonomy): domain Eukaryota; kingdom Metazoa; phylum Chordata; class Mammalia; order Rodentia; family Spalacidae; genus Rhizomys; species Rhizomys pruinosus. Next base: position 2,834,251 of record VZQC01004854.1, read on the forward strand.
CCCTTTCCTCCCCAAGTCAGCTTTGGCCAGTGTTTTTATCACAACAAAGAAAGTAACCAAGACATCACGTTTATTTATATGTGTAAATATAACTTCTCAAAAACTTGACTTCAAATGGTTGAATACAGCATTTTCAAATGAAGAAATTAATGATACATTTTCACATGAAGAAATTAATGATACTGGACCCCAGAAACATTTTTTTTTTTAGAAATTAAAGACGCCCCTATGAATGGTCTCCTAATTGAAGGAACATGCTACATTAATGTTGAAAACCTCACTTACAATTAAGCTATTAAATGACAAACCATTACCACCATCTTTATTGCTGTCTATTCCTCTGCCAAATTTATTATGTAATTGCCCCACATAACAGCATCATTTTAGGATGTAAAGTTGAAATAAAGTTTTTAGTCTGCATAGAATATCCAGTGTAGAGAACCAAGTTTTCTTTTTTGATCATTGGGGCTCCAGGAATAGACTCAATATCACTTATTCCACAAATATGATTCTTTTGTGCCCTCTGCTGCATGTTATAAGGAGGGAATCACCTGACCTGGAGACTTCTCCGTCTTCATCCCGACAGCTCATTAGTTGCCTGTACTCACACACGGTACACTCTCTGAGTTCTGTGACTGGGATTATGAGCATGGCTACTGCTCCCAGCCACCCAGTGAGTCCCAGGTATTCACAGAAGCAAATCAACAAAGGAAAGGGTTTAATGGGCAACTGGGGCATTGTCATCCTGACGTACATTTGACTGTGAGAATCAGACAAACCTTCCAGTGCAAGATGGAAAGGAGGGGCTGTCTGGTTCAAGGAGCTAAGACGATAAGATAGATAATGCCTGGACAAGCCAGCTTACACCAACGGCCCTTACTTGCAGGCTAAAGCAACTGGATTTATTTGTAAGGGGGAAAGAACAGAAGAGTGAATCTAGAGACATCCCCCAAAGGGGCTGGTTTCTGCAATGCTGCGACTAGAGGGCTGCAGGCCCAGAGGAGAAAGAGAAAGAGATGATGTGTGTGTGGTGTATGAGTATGTACACCTTGACATGTGCATGTGGACAACATACATGTGTACATGGGACATAGAGCAAAGTTGGGTGTATAAATTGCTCTCCATCTTATTTTAAAAATATTTTATTTGTTATTTTTATTTTATGTGTATGAATGTATTGCCTGAATGTATGTAAGTGCACTCATGTTGTTCAATGCCCAAAGAGGTCAGGGGAGGGCATTGGATCCCCTGGAACTGGAGTTATAGATGGTTCTTAGCCGTCACATGGGCTTTGGGAGAGTGGCCAGTGCTCCTAACCACTGAGCCATCTCACCAGCCCTGCTGTCATCTTGTTTTTAAGACGGGGTCTTTTGCTGAACCTAAAGCTCACCAATTGGGACAGAAAGGGTGGCCAGCGAACTACAGTGATCCACCTGTCTCTGCCCCCAGATACCAGGGTTACAGATGTGCACTGCCAGGCCTGGTTTCTTACTTGAGTGTTGGGGATCTGAACTCAGGGTCTGATGCTTGTGCAGCAGGCACTTTACTAACCGAGCCATCTCCTTATCCTCTGGAGTATTTTTGGTTGTCACAGGGGTAGTATGGAAGACTTCCTACCTAGAGCCCATAGACACTGATAAATATGACCCTGTAAAGGACAGTTCCCCAAAGAATGGTCCTGTCCTGAACGTCAGTACTGCCAAAGCTGAGAAAATTTGCCCTCGGCATCCATTAGAACGGAAACTTGCATTGCCCCTCTAAATCAGCCCACAGCCTGGAAGGCACCTAGCTAGATAAGTTCCCTTCTCTTATTTTGGGACAGATCACCATCTCAAATGCCAGCACAGAGAGAGGATCCTAAAGATGAACAGATCCACGGATCCTGCAGCCTCCCAGATGGACACTCCAAGTCTACTTGCATCTGTGCCAGCAGGAAAAAAAAAGTCAAAGTACCCTCTACATTTTTTTTTTTCATAACAGAATTCTATCCTGACCTTTTGCCTGCCACCCCCTGAAAAATTCTTCTGTGGCTCCTCCAGCAGCCCGAGTTATGCAGGGGAGAGGCGGCTTTGTTTCAGTCTTTACAATTCTAATGTTTAGACTAATGTATTTATTTATGCCGAATGCAGCATTTCACCCAGAACATTATGAATTCTTCCTCAGAAGCCCACAGTGCAATCAGCCTCCCCCAGTCTGGCTTTGAACATGTGACTGCCAAGGCTGCTGGCGTCCACTCCCTGCCGTGATGAGACCTGCATGTGTGGATCATTTCCTATTTATCCAGGATATTCAATACACATGTACGAACATAATCATTCAGTCTCTTAACCGGATGTGTTACACAAGCACTGGTAGGTGCTTTGTGTAACATTTTTTTCAGAGTATTTTATCAATTAGTCTGATGTATTCTGGGTGTAGATTTCTTGCCCAAATACTTCTTCCCATGAATGATAAATGTGTCGTGATTATTTCTTCAGCTTTTGGGAGAGCAGACAGTGAGGATTATGTCTTGAAAGCGGTCCACGGGCTAGCAGAACACAGGCCTTCTTTGTTTCTTTCTGCCCTGTTTAGAATTGGTTCCCTAGATTCATTCTTCTCCCAAACTCTTTTTTACTAGTTGTGACTCCCCAAAGTGATTGGGCTGGCACTGCAAAGCTGTGTTCAGCTCATAGGTTCCGCTCGGCTCCAGTATGTGTCTCTCTTAGTTAAGCCCACAAGAGCTTAATGAACTGTTGTATCTCTCCTGGGTAAAGGTCATTATAGCTCAGATTGAAAGCAACCTCATCTTTCAAAATTGGCTTGACAAATGGAAAAATCCAGAGTCCCAGATGTCTGCTATTTTTGGCTTCTACTAGAGGAAAGGGATAAATATCACGTGCAACATGGAAACCGGGATTCTCCCCGTAGAACTTTAACACGTATAGGTACATCTGATTTAGAATGTTAAAGGCAAGACAGTGTAATAGGGCAGGATATGCAACTCACCAAAACCCACTAATTTCATAATGTGTCAGTCCATTAATATCACCAACTGCCTTGATGCCAAAGTGCTTTAATGTCAGTATGTTTTTGATCAACCAACAGATCTCTTATTTCACTTCCCCAGGAACAGGAAACAGGTAAATCTGTTCCTCCAGATTCTCCCGAGCGGAGCCCTTAATTCCCTTCCCTCCTCCTTCTTCTCAATCCATTTGGCTTCTTCTCCATCCCTCTTCAATTCACATGAAAATCCATCTATTCTCCAGCCACAGTCAGCCTCCTTTGGCTCTGACATTGTCTCTGACTATCTGCAGTAATCCTCCAGTCCTCCAGCACCACAGTCCACGTTCTATACAGAAGCCAGAATAATCTTTCAAATATCTAAATCAATTTATGCCACTCTCTGCTTAAAGCTCTCTGATGACTTTCTGTTGTCTTTAGAATTGATTCCTGAAGGCTCACTATATTAAGTTGTCAGATTTAGCAAATAAAAGTGTAAGAACCATACATAAATGAGTACTTTTTTTTTTAATGTCAGTATGTTTCAGGCATTTGGGGGAGGTATTTGCATTGAAAAAGTGTGTGTTGTCTAACACTCAGTGTAACTGGATACATATGCTGTGTCTGGCCACCCTACTTTTGAGGCTCCCTAAGTTCTCACAGTCCTCCCCTGTCTTGCACACTTGCCCTGGCAATACTGACTAACAGTGTTCCATGCACTGTGCCACTCCTGTGTCTTTGTGCTAATAATGCCTCCTTGTGCTTTGAATGTTCGCTCAGCCTTTTGCACGGCTCAGTCCTTCTTCAGCAGGTCTCTGTTCAAATATCCCCTTTCCAGAAAGGACTTTCCTGATCATTCTGTGTCAAAAGGAGCCTCTCCCCATCCTTTGAGCTCACTGTCACTTTTGCCTCTGTTCTGTTTCCTTCATTTGGTGGGCGTGCCTTGACCTTTGCTGGCTTGTTTTCTTCCTGCCCTGTCTAGGGAAGGCACGTGAGACTTGGTGTGTCTCATTGTTGCTGCCGAGTCTCCAGGGTTTATGAAGGAATGCCGAGAAACAGTTTATTAGGAAGTGAGTGAACTTAGGTATGGTTAGGTACTGTTAGAAGAAAATCCGATCTCTTTTCAGGGCCCCAGGGCATTTCTTGCCCCCTTCTTGAATGTCACTGAGATGGAACCCTTTCCAAAGAGGCCCTGGATGTGTAAATCCAAGGTAGTCTCACCATTGGGTGCTCAATATCCACCCATCATGGAAGTGCCATGCTGGTGGGTGGAGAGAAGGTTGCTGTAGAGAGGTCTGCGCTTGACTCCCAGCTTTGAGTGTGGCTTAGTTGCTCCCCTTGAACCTTCTTTATCCATATGATATGGATATTCATATCTTCTTTGCAGGAATACAGTGCAAAATCAAACACTATCTGAAGTGCAAGCCACAGTATAGAACATGGCAGTACTGTTGGGTTTTCATAAATGCCAGCTGAATTCACCTATGGTCTGGACTACCTTGATGGGACACTGTCAAGATAGTGTCACAGGTCACTTAAGCCTCCACCCACTGTGGTTTCTGTAAGCCTTCCTTTTTTTTTTTTTTGTCGTTGTTGAGTGATGTGCTTTCTTAAAAGTGGGGGTGGGCAGCCATTATGCCTAGAAAGACTCTTTCTAGTCTCCTGCTTGGACCCAGGGTGGGACTCGTTCCTGTCTCATCATGTTCTGCTTCTTAAATATCCCCCAGGCTGGATGTGCGTCAGATGTTGCTGTTGCCATGGTGACTATTATTGTGGAGAATTTTCTCAAACTATGAAGAGAGATGAGCCGAGGTCCAAAGAGCAGATGTAATTACTCTTACACTGGGCTTAAAGGGCACAGCATAGACACCGGAAGACGCTGCCTGGGCACGTGGGTCTGGTAAGGCCTCCTTCCACGGCCGCCCTTGGAGTGAGAGAGACGTGATGATGAACAGAGAGAGCTCTGCTGAAACTGGGCAATTCCCTGGGCTCCTGTTAGGATGTGGTCACCCATCACGATCCATCTAGTGGGGGATTTTCTTTTAAAGTCTGAAATAGTTTTTATTAATGTCTTCCAGTGCCTCTGTCATTCATTATTCTATTTTTAGCCTTGGTATGACATTCTTTTTGTTGTTGTTGTTGTTGTTTGTTTGATTGTTTTTTTTATTTTTTATTTTTTGGTCTTTTCGAGACAGGGTCTCCCTGTAGCCCCAGCTGTCCTGGAACTCACTCTGTAGACCAGGCTGGCCTTGAACTCACAAAGATCCGCCTGCCTCTGCCTCCTGAGTGCTAGGATTAAAGGCATGCGCCACCACACCCAGCAACTTGTTTTTTTTTTTTTAATTTATGTGTATGAATGTACTGTCTGCAATTAGGTTTGTGCACCCGTGTCGTGCAATGCTATGGAGGTCAGAAGAAGTTGTCGGATTCCCCTGGAACTGGAGTTAAAGACAGTTCTTAGCCGCCATGTGGGTGCTGGGGAACGAACCCGGGTCCTCTGAAAGAGCAGTTGGTGCTCTTAACCACTAGGCCATCTCTCCAGCCCGGTATGGCATTCTTATCCTTTCTTATTTTCACACATAGGCACATATATGTGAGTACACACCTATGTAACACATGCATATACCATGTGAACATGTACCATGTGAACATACACCATGTGAACATATACCATGTGAACATGTATATAATACACACATACACACACACACACACACAGTAACAAAAATGTTTAAAAAACAGGTCCTGGGGCTGGAGAGGTGGCTCAGCACTTAAGAGCAGTTGCTGCTCTTGCAGAGGACCCAGTACCCACATGGCAGTTCCCAACCATTTGTAATTCCAGTTCCAGGGTATCTGATGCCCTCTTCTGGCTTCCACAGGCACAACACACAGTTGATGCACATACATACATGCAAACACTCAAACCCAATGTATAGAGGCAATCTGTTATGCAGCAGTAGTAATGGGAACAGATGAGTTGGCTCTCACTGGCTGTCTTGGAATGTCTAAAACAAGACCCCTGTCTCTCCCTTGGTCCTTGTTTTGATTCTTTACCATTCTTCAGTTGAGTCCTTATGTCTCTCACCTCTCTACATGCATCCATCACCTGTGTGGGTAGAGTTTCTCAGGCTTCCCGGCTCTTGGAAACATGTGTCATTGGGGGGGAGGATGGAGGAAAGAAAGCACAGACTGGATGGAATGGACTTGAGCTTAAACTGCAACTCTACTAACTCACTTGGGCAAATGATTTTGCCCTCCAAGCCTTGCTTTCTGTATCTTTGAGACAAGGTTGACAACAGCTGAGATTTCCCATGCACAGTCTGTGAAACACTCCTGGTCAAGCGCTGATCCTTGTGGCCAGTAAGTACTGAGTCTCAGTAACCCCAAGTTCAGTATTCTTGTCATTTGCCTATTATTATTAACATATGGTGGAAATATGGAAGAGGGTAACCTCAGACCACTCTAGTTCTCTGAACATTAAGAGGTTATCTGGCTAGGTTTGGGCTTGCCTTCTGACAGGCCGGCTCTTACAGATTGCCTCTACCCTTCTCCACATTAACTCCCAGTCACGGAGCACTTCAACTCTTTCCATCTCCCAGTCAAAAGTCACCCAGACAAAAGTTACTCCAAGACATTGCACCTTTCTAGGGGAGCTCCAGATAGCATGACATTGAGATATGAAGCTTCTTACCATGCCCAGATTCCTGGACCATGGAACTCCTGCAGTAATAAAAGCTTAAGGTAACTTGTTACACAGCAACAGTAACTAGGACAGATGTGCCCACTCTTCCTGGCTATCTCTCTTGGTCCAACCTGATGACTTGAGTAGACATCCTTGGGCTCCCTTGAAAAGATAGTTCCAATGCCTCAGAAAAAAATGGTGGTATCAGGGACCTTTGTGATGATTCGGGGATGGAAGGGAGACTAGGGAGACAGGCAGCCCAGGGGTCCCAGGAATTGGGTCCATCTAAAGGGAGTCTTGGCAACATTTTGCTGTGCCATCAAACCTTTGTTCAGTCTTATGAACTTTTATAGGGCCCTGGAGTGAAGGGCTTGGGGACGCAATAGTTGACTGACTTCCATCAGAGCTCCATTCATTGCTCCGAGGCTTTCAATTAAGGAGGGAAATACTGTTTCAGTCTGGTGCCTCCTATCGATTGCCTTAGGTGGTTTCCATTTTAGCCCAAATCTGTGCCTTCTCTTCCACTCTCGGAATTCTGCATTATTGGCTTGATCCCCAGTGGATGCCCCATGTATGCACTTAGCATTTGATTCCTGCAGTTCAGGTTCTGAGGCCTTTCAGCCATCACTCTGCAACTTTTGTTGCCATAGAAACTAATGTTTATGTTTCTATCTATGCCGTCTCTGTTTCTATCAGATTTTACTTCTCGCAGCAGCTGTTGTAAGTCATTCCACAAGATGGACGGGGTTGATAGGAAACAAAGCCCTCGTTCTACTGCAAGGAGAATTTGGTTCAACTTCATTACGAACCCCAGAGTCAGAGTAGGATCAAAATGAAAGTAAATAAACAAGGCTCCGAGAGTGATCTTACACAGAGGTGGGGTCTGGGATGATGTGCTATGAAAACAAGGACACTGCCCACCGTTGCACTCATGCTCTGCAAATCAACACAAGCGTGCGTCATCCTTCTCCTTCTCTGGGGAAATCTAAATGCAATATACATACTTAAGTGCCAATCTGTTCTCTACAGGAGAAAGATAAAGCAGCCAAGTGGGGAGAAAGGGATGCTCTGGGCACCTCAGCTATGTAAATGCAGCACAGCAGAAGGCTGGTGACTTTCCCTGACGTTCCGAGGCTGCTTCAAAAAGCCATGCACACAGCTTCCTTCCAAAAGCGAGGTCGGCTGCTGTTGAGTCTAATCAGCAGCCAGCATCTCCTTCCTATTCAGTCTACTGTTTCCGTTTGTTTTTGTCCTGTGGACAATGTTTACATACATACACGCACTTCCTTTTCTTTATTTCGATCATCTATTCAACAGCCCCTCAGTTACCACAAAGTCCCTGACACCATGCTTGACAGTGAGGGATGACGAGGAGCGTTGAAATCTATGAGCCCTCATGAGGCAGCAGCCACGTGCATCGTGTTATGTGAGCCTCTCCCCATTCAGACCTCACAATACCATACAGGTGAATGGGATCATGGTCCCTATGTTTGCATTTGAAGATACTAAGGCCCAGAGAGTAATTTATCCAAGGTCACTTGAGAGTGAGCAGCAACCCTAATTTGGTGTACCTCAATACTATACTCCAATGCCATCTTACCATTTTGCTGTAGAGTTAATTGTCCCATGGGAGACACAAATGAAGGAAAATGATCAGAGCTCATGATAAATAGTAACAGCATTAGCTGCCATATGGGCTGCCATGGTAACACACAAAGGATGTGATTAGGTTAACCTAGAGGAGCAGGACGAGGCTTAACAGAGAAGGCTTACATCAGCTGGGTTTTAAGGACCAAGAGTTCTTACCTATGGAAGAAATGTTAGTGCCTTCCTGGCCAGGGGCTTAGATATCAGGGCAGCTGTGCTATCCTCGTGGTCTTCCTTCTGCCTGATTCACACTGAATACCCTACAGTCCCCTGAATACCCTACATGGCTTTGCACTCAGGAAATCAAATATACAAAAGAAACATAAATGTCACCATTTTAACCATTTTAAGGTATGGCGTTCTCACAATGGGTGTGATCATCACCATCATTCATTTCCAAAACTCTTCATCATGCCAAACAGAAACTCTGTCCCTGTAAACCATTCTCCACATGCTCTCCCTCATCAGTCCCTTGGTCTGGTCTCCACTGTTTGACTTTCTGTCTTTATGAACTTGGCATCTGTCCATAGATTTTATACATGGAGTCAGTCTTTGTCCTTTTGTGTCTGGCTTTCTTCACTTTGCAAAATGTCTCTGAGAGTTTAGTTTTATCTTTTATGTTTTGGTTGCTTTAGTTAATATTACCATACAATTGTGGGTTGTGTCACCTGCCTTAGAAGGAACATTTATAGGGCCTGGGAAGATGGTTCAGTGGGTGAAGTGCCTGCAGGTTGCAGAGGTACATATCTATAACCCCAGACCTGGTGGTGCTGAGATCCCATGGTGTAGCCAATCAGGGAACTCCAGATTCGGTAAGAAACCCTGTCTCAGGCTGGAGAGATGGCTCAGCAGTTAATAGAGCCAACTGCTCTTCCAGAGGACCCGGGTTCAATTCCCAGCACCCACATGGCAGCTAAGAACTGTCTTTAAGTCGGGTATGCCTTTAGTCCTAGCACTCTGGAGGCAGAGGCAGGCAGATCTCTGTGAGTTCAAGGCCAGCCTGGTCTACAGAGTGAGTTCCAGGCCAGCTGGGGCTATAGGGAGACCCTGTCTCAAAAAGTAAAAGAAAATATATAAAATAATAAAAATATTTTAAAAAGAAACCCTGTCTCAAAAAATAAGGTGGAGAGCAATTAAGAAAGACATTCAACATCAACTTCCTGCCTCTACACACATGCATGGGTGAGTACATCTACACATAAACACACACGCACACACACACACACACACACAAGAACAGGCAGAGTAAAAACCTGTTGGCTTGCTTGCTCAGAGCTTACCTAGAGAACATGCTCTTTTTTTCTTCCATCTAATAATTTATAAGAAGAGGGACCGTATTTAGCCCCGCTTTCCTGGCCACATTTGATTGGTCAGAGAAGGCCCCTGATCTAAGGTGTGCTATGATTTTCTTTAGACATTCCCATCAGAGAGGTTCTTCTTTTAAGTACTTTATTTAATTTAATTAATTAAATTTTCTTTTATATATATGAGTGTATTGCCTGCATGTATGTAAGTATACCCGTGTCATGCAATGTCCACTGAAGTCAGAAGAGGGAGTCAGATCCCCTGGAACAGGAGTAAGGAATGGTTGTTTGCCTCCTTGTGGGTGGCGGGAATCAAACCTGGGTCCTCTGCAAGAGCAGCCAGTGTTCTTAACCACTGAGAGATCTCTCCAGCTGCCAGCAAGATTATCCTTAGAAATAGGAGGGTTCACATGGGAAGCTGTTAGAGGTTGGTTATTTTTCAAAGAAGCGGAATACTCCTCATACAGAGAGAAGCAGAAAGAGAATGAGCCAAGAGAAGCTCCCCGAGTTCCACCCAGAGCCACAGTGTTGAGTCTTACATGCTTCTCGAGAGAAGCTCAGCTTTTCCTGGTCTCTGGTTCTAAGGACACCTGTACCTTCCCGTTAATCTCCTTTCTTTCTTTCTTTTTTTTTTGGTCTTTTTGAGACAGGGTCTCCCTGTAGCCCCAGCTGTCCTGGAAGCCTTGAATCCACCTGCCTCTGCCTCCCAAGTGCTAGGATTAAAGGCTCATTAATCTCCTTCCTATTTGTGCCATCTCAACCAAAAGAATTCCAGTGAGTACCCAAAGGATATAAGACCTCCTCTTTATTGACACAGTCTGGTCCTGAGTTTGGTCATTAGAGAAGGTCAACTCTACAGATCTTATGGAGAAGAATTCTCAATCAATGCTTTGCAAGGAACTCTGGGAGTTTTCAAAAGATGTCCCAGAGGATCACAGAACATCACTTCCAAGCTTAGACAAGAACATGGCTGTGACAGTGTTTTCCCTGCTGGGGGCCTGTGTCTGGGCCTAGATTCTTTTCTGACATACTCCTCCCTGCCCCCCCCCCCACCTCATCATCTCTCCTCCCATCGCTGTTATGCAGTACCTCACTCACTGTCAGCCTCTCTCCCAGCTTCCTTTCTACAGTTCATTCCCCACCACATACCCCACTGGAACTTGCATGCTGGGCATGCTCTCTCAGATCTTCTTTGTGGTGTGTGGTGTTAACTTAACTCTCGTTAAGTTGGCTGCCCCAGCTTCTGTGAGTTTCTCCATCTGCTCTGGTATTTCCTGACATTGCTAACTCGAGGTCCGGCCCCTTTCCTTCACACTTCTCTCTCTTTCTGCTTTAAGCCACTGTTGTCTTTGGTCAATGCCAGTCTCCTGGCTCTGCCTGACTATCTACACTGACATCTTTCTACACACCTCTGGGACTCTTTCCAGCTTGCAAGCCAGTGATCTCATCTATTGCATCCACAATGCTTGCCACTCTGTCATTATGGAGACCAGGTCTGGGGTTTCTGACTAGAGACAGAATCAGAGCTTGAGTTAGGGAGAGTCCAGAAGGAACTCTGTTTCAGGAGCCAGCACTGAACTTGCACAAGTTGGGTACCTCGCATGCCTTGCCCTCTTCTAGCCCAGGCTTCATCTCAATCCCTGTGGTGAAATCTTCATTATTAATTTGATGGATTTAGACTCACCATGGGAACACACTTCTGAGTGTGTCTTTGAGTATGCTTCCAAACACAATGTTTAACAGAGCAGAGCAGAGCCACCCTGAATGCAGGCAGCCCCATCCCATGAGCTGGGGTCCTGGAGTGACTATAAAGGAGCAAGCGAGCTGAGCAGCAGCATCCGTTTCCTGACTGCGGATGCAATGTGGCCATCTTCCTCAGGCTCCCATGATGCCCTGTGTTCCTTCCTAAACTGTTTCACAACAAACCTTTCCTTCCTTGCATTGCTTCTTGTTAGGAATTGGATCACAGCAACAGGAAAAGCAGCCAGTACACCAGCATCAGCACCCGACTGTGCAGACACTGTAACGGGATCAGACCTCAGTAGGAGAAGGTATTTGGGAAGGATGCTATTCAAGGTCCTGACCCAGGAGACTACTGTTATAGATTCAAGTCTGTTGTGTTCTCAGCTTTTGTGACCATGCCCTTGCCTTTCTCATCTGTAAAATGAGAATCATAACTCTTTGCTACTTTCATAACCATGAGGATGGTACACATCCCAGCTCTGGCATCTGCTGAGCTGCTCAACTGGTGGATCCAGCATCTTTGTAGTGAGTAAGCATGCTTCAGTGTGAGACTCAAACTACTATTAATTGATCATCTAACAAAGACAAGTGGTATATATTAGTCACTTTCTGGTACTGTGACAAAATACCATGACCCAGAGCAACTTATGGAAAGGGTTCATTTTGGTTTATGGATAGAGTCTGTCATGGCAGGTGGGCATGGCAACAGGCAGGGAAGCATGGTGACAGGAGCAGGAAGCTGGCTGGTCACATTTTCAGCCACAAACAGGAAGGAGAGAGAGAGATAGAGAGAGAGAGAACTGGAAGTGAGGTGAAGCTATCCAACCTCAAAGCCCACTCCCAGTGACATGCTTCCTCCAGCAAGGCTTCACCTCCTAAAGTTTCCACAACCTCCACAAACAGTGCCACCAAACGGGAGCAAGTGTCCAAACACCTGAGCTTATGGGGACATTTTTCATTCAATGCACCATGTTTGAACTTAGTTTCCATAGGCTCCTGGGCATCTCATGATGCAAAGTACTTTTAGTCCAACTTTGAAAGTCCCCATAGTCCTTAACAGTCCTGACACTCTTCACAGGTCCAAAGTCTCTTCTAGGACTCAAGGCAATCTCTCCTCAAACGCCATGGGGGGACTTTCTCATTCAAGACACCCTAGCTTCCATAAGCACTGTACACACATTGGTTTAGGTCTTCCTCATGACGCAGCTCAGATTGCTACTGACCGTGCCCAAGAGGCAACAGTGGGCAAAGTGCTTGCTGCCAAGCCTGATGGTCTGAGTTCAATTCCCAGGATCCACAGGGTAAAAGAACCAACAAGCTGTCTTCTGACATGCACATGTGCATGATGGCACATGCACTCACATGTGTGCAGGAGTACACACATGCAAATAAATAAAGTTTTTTCAAATAGCACATGGCTGGTGGTTGCTGAAGCCAGAAATCCACATGTGTACCTATTTGTATGAGTACACATGTGCGTTCTGATATGCGCGCGCATGCGCGCGCGCACGCGCGTGTGTGTGTGTGTGTGTGTGTGTGTGTGTGTGTGTGTGTGAGTGTGTGTTGATGCTGGGTGTCCTCCTCAGTTTATCTCTAATTTGTTTATTGAGATAGGGTCTCTCACTAAACTTGGGGCTCACTGATTTAATTAGACTGGCTAACCATGGGATCCTGGGGATCTTCCTATCTCTATTTCTCCAGTGCTGGGATTACAAATGCACCCTGCTGTACCTGGGCTTTTGATGTGGATGCTGGTAAGTACTTGACCCACTGTGACATCTCTCTAGCCTTGGAGTCACTAATCTGAGACTTAAGATTCCGCCTACCTAGCTCAGGGCCTGTTAGAGATGTCCTCCTTGGGACCCCAAAGCAGTTAAATGTTATGAAAGTAGATGCGGAAGCAGCCTCAGAGGAGAATGGTTGTGGCTCTTGGTGCCAGCTGGGGCTGGCGTACAGATAGACGCCAGCTTCTGAGCCCATTCAGGTGCCATTGGAGCTCCCTGGGAAGGGTGTCCGTAAGACAGGGATCACGAAGCTTCCTGGAAGATTCTCTGAGACAGTGCTTGTAACATCTCTGTGCAGTTCTCAGAGGCTTGTGTAAGCTCTGTCAACACGGCCACTCTGCTGTTGATGGAATCTACCTTGCAGGGCTCTGTCCCTCACCTGGTGCCTGGAGCAAACCAGGATCCCCACGGATGAGTGTGTTAGGAAGGTCTTCTTCCCATCCGTCAAGTGCCCTCAACTCAAATGCAGAAAACAGGAAAGGTAAATACTGCAAGCTGGCCCTGTCCCAACAGGTCCCATTCTGATGGGCATCTAGGGTAGGGTCTACCAGAATCCTCACCCCAGAAGAAAAGGCCTGGAAAATTGAAACTGAGAATGTGCCTCTAAGCATAGATGAGCTGGGATATGAACTCCCTGAGGAAAAGGGCCTGGCTGGCTTACTTACGTTAGTCTAGACCTTCTGTGCTTTTGTTAACTATTCCCGAGGATTCTTTTTTCATTCTTTATTCCTTTTTTCATTCTAAAAGGATTTGTATTAAAACGTTCATCTGTGGATTCTTCATTGGTGGTGTACAGATATACAACTGATTTTTTGCATACTGATATTTTATCCTGCAATTTTATAAATTCACTTATTTTTGTATGTTGTGTGCCTTTCTCTGTGTATGTCTGTGTGTTTATGCATGCATGTGTGTCTATGTGTTTATGTGTGCCTGCATGTTTGTGTATGTGTGTTTGGTTGTGTGTGTGTGTGGTGTGTCTGTGTGTGTGTACGTCTCTGTCTGTCTCTGTATTCATGCAAGTAGAGCCCAGAGGTTGACATCAGGTGCATTTCTCAATTGCTTTCCACCTTATTTTTTAGGAAAAGATTTCTCACTGAACCTGGAGCTCACTGATTCAACTAGACTGGCAGAGTGGTGAGTCCCAGGAATCCTCCATTCTCTGCCTCCCCAGCAGTGGGATTACAGGTGTGGGCCACCACACCTGGCTTTTACATAGGTGTTAAGACTCCAGCTCAGGGGCTGGAGAGATGGCCTAGCAGTTAAGAGCGCCTACTGCTCTTGCAGAGGACCTGGGTTTGATCCCCAGCACCCACATGGCGGTGGAGAACCATCCGAAACTCCAATTCCAGGAGAACTCCAGTTCCAGGGGAATCCAATGCCCTCTTCTGACCTCCGCGGCATTGCATGACACGGGTGCACAAACCTGCATGCAGACAGTACATTCATACACATACAGAAATAAATAAAATAAAAAAAAAAAGACTCCAGCTCAGGATCTCATGCTTGCACAGGAAGTACTTCCTTTACTTTGAGTAACACATCACTCCAGCCCCCTATGACTATTCATGCTTTCTATTTCTTCATGTGTCATTTTTCTGTAACATGTTCTTTAGCAAGCTACCCATTTTTCCTAGACTGTATCACTTGTGGGCATGCTGTTGTTCATAGTGTCCCCTTAAAATACATCCTCTTCAGCCGGGCGTGGTGGTGCATGCCTTTAATACTAGCACTTGGGAGGCAGAGGCAGGCGGATCTTTGTGAGTTCAAAGCCAGCCAGCCTGGTCTACAGAGTGAGTTCCAGGACAGCTGGGGCTACAGGGAGACCCTGTCTCAAAAAGACAAAAAAACAAACAAACAAACAAACAAAATACATCCTCTTCATTATCCATTCCATGTTCAGAATGTGGGTTTTTGTGTTCATTCTTTCATCCCTCATTTGAGGTTTTTTTTTCTCCCCTGGTGATTCTAACTATCAGGTTGTCAGTTTTGTTGATCCTGCTTGAGAACCAACCTTCCCTTGATTTTCTTTATTGCTTTTCTGTTCCACTCTTCATTATTTTGTGCTCTGATATCTGTTCTAATCATTTTTTATGTTCTGTACCGATTTTCTTAGTAAGTGTACAAATCATACTTTTGTTATAACATTTTCATACATGTGTATCATTAGACATTGCTCACACTTCCCATCACTCTCCCTGGCAATTCTTCTTCTTGCTTGTCCTCTTCCTTCCTGTAGTAGCCCCCTTCTGCTTTCATGCAACATACTCATGCAGGTTTATACACAAACATATTTATATCTAGATTCTGCATATGAGCGAGAACATGCTAACCTTATTTTGCTTGTGCCATCCCCTCTTGCTTCCTGGTCCCTGTCCCTCCCTGCCCGTCCCTCCCAACAGGGTCCCCTCTCTACTTCCCTGTCCCCTGTTCCTTTGCTTTCAGATTTCCTTGTTTCTGCTCGCTTTGCGCTTAGTCGCTCTTGTCTAATTTCTTAAGGGGAAGATTATGTTATTGATTTAAGATTTTGTTTCTTTTAAGAAAGTAGGCATTTTAACCTATAAAATTTCTCATGGGCTTCCAAAGAATTAATACAAGCAAGGTTGCACTATTTAAATTCTGAGATGTTACCTGGACTAAAAGGAGAAATGACACAAAGTTTCGAATGGTGCTGTCCCACTGTAGTCATGGAAGCAGGCAGACCTACTCCCTGCTGCAGGACAGTTCTGCCTCTAGTCTTTCCTCCTGGCTCTGACCTGTACTGCTCTCCCAGGACCTCCCTCCGTGGCTCTTAGGCCAGATGCAAATTTTGTTCCCGTAGGGGTGTCTTCAGGGCTGGAGTCCAACCACAGTGAATGGCACCCTGATCAGGGAGCCCTGCTTTGGCTTAGGGGGCCTTCCCCCTTCATAAAATGACTCTGTTTTACGACCATCTTGGCTTAGAAGTACATGCTGTGACTGGATTCACTACTATACATTCGCCATTTGTATATCTACTTCTTTATTGGGGTTCAACTGAAGTCATTGTTTCCATGTGCCTGTATAGTACGGTGGGCTTAGACACTGCTGTGGGAGAGTCCAGTCAGGTGCAGTGCAGGCCCAAGAGACAGACACAAACATCCCTCTTGGTTTAGCCTGAGCTGCAATCGGGCTGGCAAAGGACAAGGCCTGGAACTCAGTCATCTGGGGCCTGAGCCAGGGTAATTGCCCAGACTCTTGCCATGATCCATTTTCAGTATTCAGAAAGAAATCAAAACATAATTGGTTAGGAGCTGTGCATCTTCATGTTAAACAAAATCACCCCTTTCTGTCTCCTCAGCTCTACCCTCTTTAAGGTTTGGGTTAGCTGGGAGGGAGGGAGGAGGCAGATGAATGAAATGAATACCAGGTAACCCAGTTAGACTGCAGAGCAATCAATAGTGGCACAATGCACCATTGTTATTTAGAAATATCGCCTGGTGCCCTCCCTGAGCCCACACCAGCTCCTGCAGAAAGGCAGGGCTCCCTGGGGATCAATAGCTCTCAGCTTAGGAGAATCATCAGCTTAGGAGAATCAACTCCTAGGCAGAGATTCAAGGTAGCCCCTCCCTCTCTGGAGCTTGTGTGTGTGGGGGGAGGGGGGTGTGGGGAAGGGTGAGAGGCCCTTCAGGCCCTCAGAGTGCAAGACTACAGGAAGCCTACAGGAGGCTTTTCTTTAATACTTGAGAAATCTTGGGAAGTAGGAGTTCTAATAGCATAGCGGCCTCAGCACACATAGTACAGCAGAGCCATGGGGGTGGGGGTGGGGGAGGGTAAGGATTCCAGTCGCCTGAGGTCCACTTGGGAATATTTATTTTTTGGTCTTTTCGAGACAAGGTGTCCCTGTAGCCCCAGCTGACCTGGAACTCACTCTGTAGACCAGGCTGGCCTTGAACCCACAAAGATCCGCCTGCCTCTGCCTCCCGAGTGCTAGGATTAAAGGCGTGCGCCACCACGCCCGGCGGGAATGATCTTTAATAGTTCACGGAATACTCGCAGAGTTCTGTGATTCGCTGGGCACTCCCTCTTGGATGGGTGGGTGGTCCTTCACTGGGAAGCCAATGGCACTGGAGGAGGGCGTGGCTACTGAGTGTGAGAAAGGAACTGTCTACCGTACCCTGTAGGGGCCAAGGAAAAGCCCGGGTTAACAAAGTACCCAGTGACGGACAGGAGGGGAAGCTTTACCATCCATCCTAGGGATGCTGAGGTCCCTAGAACCCAGCAGGGCTGTGGCTGTTAGGGAGGGGCTGCCCCAGTACAGCAGGGGCAGAAACACTTCCCCCTGGCTTAGCCCTACCTCTCAAAGAGTTTGCAAATTTCCAAGACAGCACCACCAGCTTCAGCCATGGGATGCTCATGAGCCTGTGGTGCTATCCACGTTCTAATTACTTACCTTTTCCTGCTGGTTAAAGCCAGGAGGTTGGGTCTCAGGTGGAGCCCATGAGGGGCCAATCCAGTACCCAGAGGAAGGTAGCCGGGAGTACGAGTACCCTGGTCCTCCTCTATCTTCCCACTTCCCACTCTAGTGTTTCCTCTGTGCCCAAACCCCAACTAGAAGCCACAGGGCATTGTCTAATTTGGCATGCCTATATTCAACAGATCATAAGCCTACCCACTTCGGCAGCAAGAACAAGGAGCCTACATGGGGCTCCATCCCAGAGCCCAGGTCAGGCAGGAGAAGAGGGAGAATGAGTCTGGAGTGGCAGGTGAGTGGGATGCAGGCACCTGCCTGGGAGCTGTGAGCTCCTGAGAGTGTGGTGCAACTTAGGCTGGAAAAGCCTAGGGCTCAAGGTGCCCCAGGAAGGGAGGTGAGGGCTCAAGTTACCCCAGGAAGGGAGGTGAGAGATGGAAAGGTTCAGCGATGGAATAGGCTATGTTTCCAATAAAGAACTTTGAACTGAGTCTTGGATGTGCGGACAGGTGAAGGAGGAAAGGTTTGTGAAAACACAGGCCAGGCTGCAAAGTTCAGGCTTTAACCAGCAGGGAAATGGTAAATAATTAGAATTTGGACCTCAGCACAGGCTCATGAGCGTCTGGTGGCTCGCAGCTGGCTGGTGGTGCTGCCTTGGAACTTTGTGGACTCCTTAGAGGCGGGGCTTAGCTGGAGGTAGTGTTTCTCTGAGGGCTGTTCTTGATGGTCATAGCTCAACCCTACTTCCTGTTTCCCACTTCCTGTTTGGCTGAGCTCTGAGGAAGTGAGGTGTCCTCCCTGTGGGACCTGGCACCGTGATGGACTTTTATCCCCTAAAGCCATGAACTGAAACAAATCCTCCCTTTAGTTGCTTTTCCCAGATGCTGTCACCTGTCTTGGTGACGAGAAAAACAAGAGATGAACGTGTCTAATGATGGGCTGTGTTCCTCCTCCGTCTTTTTCTTTGATCTGGTGGGCTCGTGTTCCATCAAGCACTGAGTCAGCCGCCCGGCAGCTCCCAGGGTCACTCCGGAGCTGCTGTGTTGGTCCTGTGGGTTCGTTGTCCACTTTCTAAGTTTTCTTGAATTTCCTCCAGATACTGTATCTCCGTAGACTGACTGAGTAAGCCATCTTCGTTGCTGAAGATGGCCGTATTAAATTCTCCAGTGTTTTTTTTTTTTTTCTTTCCTGTTTTAAATTCATATGGCCAACTTTAAATTCAAATAAATTATTTTTCTGGTTGGTCTATTCATCTTGAAGTTGAAAGCCTCCCGAAAGTAATGGAAACTCAAGTTCTAAGAGAATGAAATGACTCCAGTTTACTTTGGTGAAATGTTTTCCCATTTCAAATGATTTATTACCATTTGCCACTACTGAAACCTCTTTGGACCCTCTTATAGCTGATTTTTTTTTTTTTTAAGAAAGAGAATTTTTTTCCTAGTAACAGAATTAGGTAAAGCATATAAAAGACCCAACTCTATAAATGCAATAAAAAGGTCTCATTCTCTTATGGCTCTTATAATTGAGATTCAATTTCACTTTCTCCCTCGTCTCTGCTTATTAGTCAGAATCTCAAGAGCACCCAGGTGGAGCTGGAGTTTTCCAGCTGTCAGAGGAAAGAAGGTGAGACTCCAGGGTTTTCCTGTACTTCCTTTGTGCGTGCTAGGTAACAGTCCGGGGTTCTTTTGGTGGATATTCGATATGGCTAGAGTGAATCTTGGCAGAGTTGCAAAATAAAACACAATGTTGCATTCAAGTTTCTGTAATACTTTAATCTGGGCTGAGAGACAGACGCAGATGTGCTTCTCAGTTGTCACGTCTTAATGTCAATCAGGGCTTGACAAGAAACCCAGTGGTTCTGCAGATTCCACGTAGGCGTTGTCCAGTTGGCCCCTGGCTTCGGGGTTGGACACCCAGCTTTCTCACTCCTCAGCCTCACAGGGCTGATTCCACACATTCAAGTGGGCGTGGTTATGCTGTGCACTTGGTGTTCCATGCTCTTTGCTGTGGGTCTCAACTCTGAAGACACGTTCCAGTGTGGTTCCAGGGCCCAGTGTCCTGCTCCGAGCCACTGCCAGGGCCCCATTAGAGCTCCAAACTTGAAGGGACCCAGAACTGAGACTTCTATTTTCTTTGGGGCCAGTCCTCCTGTAGCATTTTAAGAAGTGCAACCTAGGGGCTGTAGAGATGGCCTAGCGGTTAAGAGCACTGACTGTTCTTGCAGAGGATCTGGGTTCGATCCCCAGCACCGACATGGAGGCTAGAACTGTCCTTAACTCCAGTTCTAGGGGAATCCGACGCCCTCTTCTGACCTCCGTGGCATTGCACGACACGGGTGCATCAACCTGCATGCAGACAGCACACTCATACACAATAATAATAATAATTAATAATAATATTAAAAAAAGAAGTGCAACCTAAAAGTGCTCACGCACCTTCTCAAGAGCAGTAATCATGAAATCCTTCAGAGAGACATTCTTGTCTCCAGAGGGCACGCCTCCACTCCCCCGGCCTTTGGGAAAATAAACCATCAAAGTTTCTATCAAATCTCTTGCATCTTGACAACACTGGTGAAGGTTCAGGGAAGGAATAATAAGCTGGAGAATGTATTTGCATGCACGCGGACCCTGCAAGACTGCAGGATCCATTCTCTTCCCTTGCAGCTCTTTCATATGCCTTTGTGCAGCTTCTGCATTGTTTCAAATATTTCTTGATCCTCTTTTGAATCTTGATAAGCAGAGTGGAGAGACTTGGGGCTTCTTTTTCTCTTATTAGATTCCCAGCAGGACTTCAAAAATATTGTAGATGGAAAACCTAAAAGAGTTTGTGTGTATGTATCTGTCTGTCTGTCTGTCTGTCTGGAATGGCAGCCAGCAACCCATTTTGAAAGCCCAATTTATTATTTAAAATAACCACATGGCAACATGGATCTTTGTTCTTCGTTCCCTGGAGTTGGTGAAAAGCCAGACTGTAAAAAATAAATAGCAAGCCTTGGAAAATCCCTTCTAATCAACTCAAAATGCTGGATCAGGTAAAATAAACTTTTCAGAAAAAGTCCTGAACTATATATTAGGAAAGAAATGCATAGGGTTTCACTGCCAAGGACCCACCATTCAGGAAGAACCTGGGTTCCACTTCTACTGGTTCCCCGGAATGATAGAGGCAGGAAACCCTGTCCCTTCAAGATATCCCAGGACGCATGCTGAATCAATTTTCAAGACCTGGAGGCAGTTTCATTTTCAGATGCCTCCTTCTACCCCTAATTAAGCAGTCGGTGTGGATCACTGAGACACCCCAGTCGGGGCCTCTCATTTCCTTCTGTTTCCCCCAGACCCCATGTAACAAGGAAGCAGAGGGCTAGCCTCACAAGAGATGCAGGCCACGGAAGCATGACTGTCAAATGAAAGTTCTGACTCCCACTAATTCACTGTGACCCATCATTGGAAATTCAAGAAATAAACGGAATCTATATCATTATTTTAAATCATTCTAATCTGCCTCATGTATTAAAAAGGAAAGGAGTCTGAATTTATTCTATTTGCCTAGGGGTGTGGACTGAACCATGTGGTTGGGGGAAGGGTGTTTAGCACTTACTTGGGGTGATGAGGGACTCCCTTAAGCCCCTTGCACCAGCTTTGACCTATGGTTATAACCGTTACCCAATGCTTTCCAGGTCTAAGGGAAGGTCTGATTGAGCCAAAATGGTGACTGTCAGAAGACTTCTTTATGGTTTTCTTTTAATCACTGAGCCAGGCTAAAATCACCTATTGATTGACCTTAAATGAAATCTACTTTAACCTGGGAACTCCATTAAAAGAATAATTCAAGAGGCCATCTTGGGCCTCAGCTCATTGTTAACCTGACTGCCCGGGAATTAATGATGCATACCCTTCCAGGAGACTCGTAATTCCTAACCAGTTTAAATATTTATCTGAACTCCCTGAAACCTTACTGCGTCCTCCTTCCCTGCTGGCATGTGTTTCATTTCTACCTCCATCCTTAGGCCTGAGTTTTTGTTCTTCTTCCTTTGAATCTGATTCAGGGGTATTCTCCTGGGCACCCCATTCTGGTGGGTGTGTTGTGGACAGTTTCTCCCTGCCTTTCCCAAATAATTTCTGTCAACAACTGCAGAGTGTTGGAAATGTACCAGGCCCTTGCAATTTCCCATGAACGACACCCAAAGCAGTTGGATTTGTACTGAGAAAGGTCTCGCTTGGAAGGAATAATGAACTTCAAGCTTTCTTACACCAGAAAGTTCCTCGGAACAAAGCCTGTTGGAGACCTGGGGTTTGTCTGGACACCGTAGATTGGCTTAGGATGTCTGAAACAAGGAAGTGGAGGAAGAAGAGACCTTACATAATGTTGGCAGAGAGGTGTGGGACTTCCTGCCCTGACACACTGCAGACTAAGGCAAGGGCTGAGTCTAGCAGCCTATTGCCCATCTGTAGACCCATAGAAGGGGTTTAACTAAGCACCCAAGTGGACAGCACCTGCAGTGAAGGCAAGGTCTACGAATGCTTGTCATGGCTCAGGGAAAAGCCTGTCAAAAGGTGAGCTTTGAGCTACTGCAGAAAAGGGACTGAACTCAGTTCTGCCATAGACAAGGCTCTCTGCAGCTATGTGCTCTGACGTCACCCTACACATGTCCTCTTCATAGCTCTTGACATAATAGTCTGGGTAACTGTTTGGTTTCCTGTTTGATTTTCCCATTAATGAGAACAGAGGTTTGTTGGGACCTAGCTCTGTGCTGAGCACTGTGTAGGCAGACAGCAGACTCCATTGATGAAAGAACAAATGAAATGTCCATTACGTTCAGAGGGAAGATAACGTTTCTGAGAACAATTTGCTCTGGAAAGCAGAAGAAAAGTTTAGAAGACAATGTTTGAAGATAGCCTCTGTGTAAGAGGGAGAAAGTCTTCTGAAAGAAGGGGCTGAGGTGGGGAAACTGTCAGAGGCACAAATTTGGCCTATAAATGAGACTGAGGAGACAAGGGAGTGTCTAGAAGAAACCAGCGTTCGCAGAACAGAAGTGCAGTCCACTCTTGTCGAAAAGAGCAGAGTCGGCATTGCAGAGTGGGATCGATGACCTGGACACGAACCAGAGCAGTATTCCCAGAACCCAGAGCAGGGGCAGAATCTACAAGGAAGCAGACAGAAGGATGTTAAGATGTAAGACATCTTCGTGGGATTGGAGAAGACCTTGTGGAGAAGACAGAAGTGCAGAATCATGGTTCAGGAAAGAATATCATTTCTGACACATTTGGGGAAAATGTAAGTCACAGGATACATTTAAAAATTAGAAAAGTATGGGTCTGAAGTAAGATGGAATGAAATGCACTATGGGAAGGGGGTGGGCTTCTCCCTTCTCTCTTGGCCTACCCCTGACCCTCTCTAGGAGATAGAAGGAACAATCTGAGTGATGAGTTTGAGATCAGAATGGAGCCAGGGTGGCTCTGACCACTGCTGGCCTCTGCTGTCCCTTGGGGGGGTCCTACCTGCAGCGGGCGCCCTTCCACCCATGTAATTCTCAAGAACCTTCACCATCCCCATAATTCCTTGCTTCCTTCCTTATTTCAATAAATACTCTCTGATCATATACTCATTTTAAGAGAGGAGAGATTTATTTTGGCTAACATTTCAGAGGGCATAGTCCCTCTTGGTGTGGTGTTTGGGGAAGTTCCCTCTGTTGTGGTGAGAGTTTGTAGCTGTCATTTTAGTGTACAAAGCATTTTAGTGTACGAAGAAGCAGAGAGCTCAGGCCAGACCCCAGAAGTAGATAACACATTCCATTCAAGGCCTGCTCCCCAGTAAGCTACCTCTGCTGGCTCATCTGCATTTCTCAAAGGCTTATAACCTCCCCAAACAGCTCAACCAGCTGAGGACTAAATATTTAAATACATGAACCTGAGAGGGAAGCATTTCACATTCAACCCATAACACACTGCCTGGACCCCATAAGCCTGTGGCTATCTTGTAAAGAAAAAAGAATGTCAATTTATTGCTGGCCTGTTCCTCCTACTCAAGGGTTCGTATTGTTAGACATGACTGAAGAGACCATAATCCATAATCCACTATCAGGCCATAATCCATAATCTATTATCAGGCAACTCTAAGAACTATGAGTCACATGCGCAAGGCAAAGGCTTTAGGGTGACTAGGTGGAAGGGAGAGCTAAAGCCTTGTCACAGAGCTGATTGGAACAGGCTGCTTGGATGAAGTGGCATTGGAAGAGACCTGAAAGAGGTGGTGGACAAGTTGAGTGGGCATCTGTGGTGTAGGCATCCAGGCAGAGGCTGGGGAAGAAGAGTGCTTGGCCTGCTTGTAGAGTGGGGAGATCAGGAGGTTGGAGCTTGTCTTGCAAGGTAGAGAAAGGGTTGCAGAAGCAGTGGAGGTGATGGAGGTGATGGTGGTGATAATGATGGTGGTTGTAGTAGTGAAGGCTGTGTGGTGACAGTGGTGGTGCTAGTAAATGTAGTGGTGCTGGTGTTGATGATGTTTGTGTGGTGATGGTGGTTGTGATTGTGGTGGTGATGATGATGGAGATGATGGTAGTCGTTGTGGTGATGGTGGTAGTGGTAGCTGTGATGATGGAGATGGGGATGATGGTGATAGTAGTAGTAGTGATGGTGGTGGTGATGGTGATGATGGCAGTAATGAATGTGGTGATGCTGATGGTGGTGATGATGGTAGTAGTTATGGTGATGGTAGTGGCGGTGATAGTTATGATGATGGTGATGGTGGTGGTGGTGATAGTGATGGTGATGGTGATGGTGGTGATGGAGATGTAGATGCTGGTGATTATGGTGATGGTGGTGGTGATGGTGGTAGTGATGATGATAGTGGTGGCTGTGGTGATGGTGGTAATGATGGTGGTAGTGATGATGGTTGTGGTTATAGTGGTAGTAATGATGCATGGTGGCGGTGGTGGCTGTGGTGATGGTGGTGTTGGTTATTGTAGTTATGGCAGTGATGGTTGTGATATTGGTGCTGGTGGTAGATGTGGGGGTGTGCCTGGGCATTCACATGTGTCATTACAGTCCATGGGAGAGGTTTGCATTTCTTTCATGGTGTAATGAGAAAGAACATAGGAAGCTCACTGTGGCACATGCCACCATTTGCGGTCTTCACACTCTTTCATATCACAGTCTGCTTCCCTTTCCAGCATGCAAGCTCCATGATGGTGGGCCTGTCCTACACCTTCTTCTCTGGTGGCTCCCAGCCCCTGGGATGGCCCTGGCCACAGATTCATGGACAGAATGAACAAGTGAAACTGGAGCCATGAGCAAGCGGAAGCTCTGAGGTGGAAAGGAAGACAGCAAATGAAAAGCTGCCTATGAATTCTTGGTGCTGCACCAGCGTGCCCCGCCATGGTGTCTTGGAGCTGTCTGGGCCCAGAAGCCCTGAGCTCTGAAGCCCAAGTGATTCCGAGTTGTTTTGTATACATGCTGTGTAACATTCCTCCTGTGAGTCTAGGAT
Source organism: Rhizomys pruinosus (assembly GCA_009823505.1). Classification (NCBI taxonomy): domain Eukaryota; kingdom Metazoa; phylum Chordata; class Mammalia; order Rodentia; family Spalacidae; genus Rhizomys; species Rhizomys pruinosus. The sequence goes on from VZQC01004854.1 coordinate 2,859,295, forward strand.
CTACTTCTGTTCCTAAACACATCTACAGCAGTGCCAAGTCTCAGGCTGGTCTGGGATTCACTGCTTCTAGAAGGTTCCATCTTCTTCCTCATCTTTGCATCCCAGGGATTTGATCCAATATATGATAGAAAATAGACAGGTAGCCAACATTCATCAGATGTCTGACTGGGTTAGAGGCTAAAAGGCCACAGTAAGGAAAAAAAAAATTAAGATGGAGAGACAGGCAAAAAGATTAACAGGTAATACAAATCAAAGGATTTGTATGTTCTAGAAAAACTGGGGTGACAGTGTCTACTTCAGACAATGCTGGACTCCAAGTGGGAACAGCATTATCAAATAGAATAATAGGGACATTTACATAGATAAAAGGTCTAATCACACAGAATTGATAAATGGCCAGCCCAGACAAAGTGTTAGATAACATTCAGCTCTCATTCCTAATTAAAAGACAAAGAAAACCTCTTTGACAGAGGGGATAAATCCATTTAAACAGAATGATAAAGAAAATCTGGTGTTCACCAATGGACAGTCATACTGGATGGTGACTACTGAGTGTTTTTATTCTATCCAGGATCCCTGCTGATATCAAAAGAATGAACTGCAAGTCTCTTAGTTAATCAGTGTTTGAGAAAGTAGATGGATTAAGCATAAAATAGAAAGAAAGCAAGACCTTTACCTATAACCACAGTAACCGTTTAGAAGATAAAAGAAGGAAAAGCCACTTTTTAAATTGTATTAGCACTCCCAAGGTTCCCAGAAGAAAGACAAGAAATGGTGTATTTGTTACTTTTCTGTTGATGTGCTAAAACATGTGACCAAGAGAACTCATGGAATGAAGGCGGGAAGGCATGGGGGCCAGAGGAGGCCAGAGCAGGAAGAGGAGCACTCACGTCTTCAAGCAGGCACAGGAAGCAGAGAGCAACTAGAAATCTTACAAGGCATAAGAACTCTCAAACCCACCCCCAGTGATGTATTTCCTCCAGCCAGGCCACACCTCCTCAAACTTCCCAAAACAGCACCACCAACTGGGGACAATTGTCCAAATACTTGGAGCCTGTGAGGGATTCTCATTCAAACTACCACAAATGGCTAGGATGTACATGATGGAAATGAGGAAAATAATTTTTGAGATGAGTAAAATAGGATACGAACAAATAAATGAAATCACCATTTTTCCGGAAGAAAAAAATCAGATGTTTGTGAAAATGTCAGTTCTCATTAGACGTAACATTTTTCTTGAAACATGGTCAAATGATGCAACCATCTATTTGGAAGAAGCTGCTGGTGAGGGAAACTTATCAAGAAGATAGCAAAAGTGTCCCCCCACATGTTGATATTGGTTTCATGGGGATAGGATGGTGGGTGGATCTCAGAGGGGAACTTTGTTTTGAATCCTTGGTAACTGTGATCAAATTGCTTTTGAGGAAGAAGGTAGAGCTTTATGTTAGCCAGGAAATAGAAACAAAGAATAACCTTCAGAGTCACACCCCCAAATTCCCACTTCTTCCAAGTAGGCCCCAACTTCTAATATCCCATCAGCTATGGGTCGGCTGCTGTGTTTTGAATGAAGCATCCTCCATAGCTCAAATACCTGAACACTTGCTCAGTTGGTGGTACTGTTTGGGAGTGTCATGCAACATTTAGGAGGTGTGGCCTTCCTGGAGGAAGCACTTTACTAGGGGTGTGCTTTGAGAGTTCATAGCCTTGCCCCAACTTCCACTTTGACTCTGCTTCCTGTGAGTGTCCAAGATGGGAGCACTCAACTTTCTGCTTGAATGCCTCTGCCACCATGGCGCCCCACCATGATGGACTCTTAGCCTTCTGGAACCAGAAGCCAAATAAACTCAAATAAGCTCTATAAGCTGCCTTGGCGATGGTGTTTTATCACATAACATAAAAGGAACTATTACACTCCTCAGTGGATCAACCCATTGAGAAAGTGAACACCCTCACAATCTGGTCACTTCTCAACAGTGCTACTGGATGCAGACTAAACTTTAAACATGTAACGCTCTGCAGAAACACTTCATATTCAAATCACAGCATAATTGAAGCCACCAGGAGACCCAGAAGGGGAAGAGAAAAAGGAAGCCACATGAATCTTCATCTTTCAGCCTTTGGTTCCTTTTAAGTTTTGACCATTTGGCAGAAAGACTAGGTCAACTGAGGTGGAAAGACCTACCCTAACTGTGGGAAAGAAGCATTCCTAGGGCTGGGGTCCTAGGCTGCATAAAAGGAGCAAGTGAGCTGAGTACCAGATGCTGTGGTGTGGTGGGAGAAAAGGAAGAGCATTCATGCAGAGTTACAGGCCAGTGGGCTACATGACACAGATCTTAAAAATAATAATTTCAAGGCCTTGTGTGGTGGCACACAACTGTAATCCCAGCACTCGGGAGGCAGAGCAGGTGGATCTCTGTGAGTTCAAGGCCAGCCTGGTCTACATAGTGAGTTCCAGGTGAGCTGGGGCCACAGGGAGATTCTGTCTCAAAAAGACAAATGATAAGTAAATAAATAATTTCAGTTAAAATTATTTAAAATATTTTTACTAAAATTCATTCCTAAAATTTATAATAAAACCATATTCATTCAAAAAGAGTTAATCATAAAAATTACAACCAAAAGAACCCTCAATATTGTTTACTAGTTTCCTTGTCTCAGACTATCCAAAACCTTTACATATAAACAGAGTATTAAAACAAACAAAAAAAAAACCCAAATGTGTGATTGGGTTGGCTATGTGAAAATTAACAATGAGTTCTTCAAAAAGGCAAACTATAAAGAAAATAAAACTATAGCTGATGCAGAAAAGGGTAAATCTTGTCTTTGGATAAAGTAGTCTCAAAGATGAAAAAGATGATTCTTCATTCATTAGAAGAAAGGAGTGGGAGACGTAAACAGAACCTTGACAGAGGGGCTCAACCTGACTGTGACTGAAGGACTAATAACAGCCGTATTAGGTACTTTTCTCATTGCCGTGAAAAAATACCCTGCAAAAACAACTTAAGGGAAAAGGGATCATTTTAGTTCATGCTTTGAAGTTTCAGGGTTTCACTATGCAGCCCAGGCTGGCCTTGAACTCGTGTCCTTCCTGCCTCTTCCCGGATGCTGAGATTACAGGTGTGCACCACCACGCCCAGGCGCTTCTTTCTCTACCCTCCTTCAGGATTAAGGCCTCTGGCTTCAGGCCCTTGTAGCTCATCCTTTGTCTTTCCTTCATCCACCATTCTTCCTGCATGTGGGTGTAAAGATGGGGAACATGGGAATGTCGGGATTCCAGGCTGTTTGGAGCAGCATAAAGCTGGGATGGAAAAGAAGGTGGCTGGAGAGAGTTCTTCTAGGGAGCTTGAATTACTTCACTGATGGCTGTGAATGTGACTCAGCTTCATAATATTAGAAAAGAAAGTTAGTAAAATGCTTACATATTGGCTGTGGCTGAAAAATAGGACTTTTGGGCAGTGTGTGTGTGTGTGTGTGTGTGTGTGTGTGTGTGTGTATGTGCATTTGTGTAGAGGAGAGGTTAGGTGGTGTTCTTGTTTACTTCTTACTCACTAGGACAAACACCATGACCAAAAGCAACATAGAGGAGGAAAGGGTTGACTTGGCTTACAGCTCAGAGCTCATTATGGAGGGAAGCTAAGGCAGAGGTTCCCCAGGAACCTGGAGGCAGGAACTAAAGCCGACCGCGGAGGAACACTGTGTACTGGCTTGCTTCCCCTGACTTCCTCAGTGACCTTCCTGATACAGCCGAGACCCACCTGCCCAGGGATGGTACCACCCACAGTGGACTGGGCCTTTCCCCATCAATCAGCAATCAAGAAAATGCCCCACAGTCATGGCCACAGGCTAATCTGATGGAAGAATTTCCTCAATTAAAGGTTCCTTCTTCCCGGGTGTCTAGTTTGTGTTAAGTTGATAGACACTGACCAGCACAGGTGTCTCCCTAGCTATACTTTAGGCATCTTTCTCAGTCATTCTCCACCTTATTTTTTTTTTAAGACAGGGTCTCGGGGTTGGAGAGATGGCTCTGTGGTTAAGAGCACTGGCTGCTCTTGCAGAGGACCCGGGTTTGATTCCCAGCACCCACATAGTGGCTAACAAGCATCAGTAACTCCAGTTCCAGGGGAATCCAATGGCCTCTTCTGACCTCCTCCGGCATTGCACAACATGAGTGCACTTACACACATGCAGGCAATACACTAATACACATAAAATAAAAATAATAAATAAAATAAAAAGACAGGGTCTCTTATTGACCCTGAGCTCACTGATTCAGCTAGATTTGGAGGCCAGCGAGCCCCAGGGATCTCCCATCTCTGTCTCTGAAGTGCTGGAATTATAGGTACTGTAATTACAGTACTTTGCTGAACCTTTTATGTGGACACTGGAGACCAAACTCAACTCCTCATTCTTGTGTGGTAAACAGTTTACCAAGAGAACCACATCTCCAGATGTGTTGTGATCCTTTGTTTTTAGCAGGGTCTTATTTTATTTGGCCTTGACTGGCCTGGTACTTGCCATGTAACCTAGGTTTTGGTTAGGTAGAAGGAAACTACTCTAATAGATCTGCCTTCTCATCTCTGATTGTGTCCCAAAGAATCTGGTCAAACAAAACCAGAAATAAAGAGGTTGGGCTGTTGAGATAGCTAAGTAGGTCAAAGATGCTCACCTTTAAAGTCTGGTGACCTGGGGGTGGAGAGATGGTTTAGAGGTTAAGAGCACTGGATGCTCTTGCAGAGGAAACAGGTTTGATTCCCAGCACCCACATGGTGGCTAAAAACTGTCCGTAATTCTAATTCCAGGGGATCCAACTCACTCTTTCTTCTAATGTTCTCCACAGGCATTGCATGATAGGAGCGCACTTGCATACATTCAGGCAGTATACTCATACACATAAAATAAAAATAAATAAATCAAAATAAAAAATCTGATAATCTGAGTTTAATCCTTTAACACATGTAAAGGTGGGCAGAGAGAACTCACTCCACAAAGTTGTCCTCTGACTTCCATACATGCTTCATGGCATGAGTGCACACAAGTATACACCACACACATACATACATACACACACACATACATGGTTCATGGCATGAGTGCAGACAAGTATACACCACACACATACACACACATACACACATACATACATACACACATACATACATACACACATACATACATATACATACATACACACACAAATAAATAAAAGGAGGTGGTCTGAGCATTCAGCAAAAATGGAAGAGAATGCTAAATTGTAGAGCTTTGGCATCCTAATGAGCCATAAGAGAATTCACTATAGTGACTGTTAATTCTGAGTTATCAAATCTCATCTATACCATTTTTAGCCCCACTTAAAAAAAAAAGAAAAAAGTTTTATTCCTCCGGAGTATACAGTTAGCCAAAGAATTCCTCTGTTTAACTTGGCCATAAGTAAAACCATGTTGAATGTGAACTGTTTTGGATAAAAATGACAGAACCCATAATTTACAGGGAGCTACCAAAGAATTTAGGCACAAGGTCAAAACAATGATCCTGTCAACAGTCACAGGATGCCTGGTTCTTCCCAGTGGTCAATGTTCAGAAGTCAGCCAGGCAGGGCTGTAAAGTTCAACAGGAAGGACAAAGGACAGAATTCTCCCCCCCCCCCAATCAGAAGGTAATAGTGGCGTGGTGTCAACTCTTAGTGCCTACTTACAAATTATCAGAACGACAGTCTGCTGAGTCTATATCAGACTCAACCATCTTCACTGCACATTATCTTTTATGGATCTTAAATGTCCAAGCTATTAAAGTGGCTGACTGCTCTTATAAAACAACAGGGGAAAAAAGGATGTTTCCAAGATGGCTTGGGCATGGGGAATGTGCAGCTGGGTAGGACTCAGCCAAGGCTCTAAATCTTCATCACAGAGTCTCACTTTCCTTCTGCAGTTTATCTTCTTGGATTCTAGAGTTGGTGCTTGATTTCAACCACAAGTGTGGTTAGTGAGGACTTTCCTTCTGCAGTTTATCTTCTTGGATTCTAGAGTTGGTGCTTGATTTCAACCACAAGTGTGGTTAGTGAGGACTTGGAGTCCCACGCTATATATCAAGTTAAAGATAATTTCATTTGTGACCTCCCGGGTGGGTCTCAGCTGAGAATCTCTGGAAGGGAACAATAAAGAGAGCACTCTCAAACACAAGTTAGAGTTAAGTCTGTTAGAAATGGGGGGGGGATCTTAATTTCTTTAAATTTACTTTTTATTAATTCTCATGTAGATGTATATTTGCTGGGATATTAAGGTCATGGGGCAAAATGGCTACTGAACTTTGAAGACTTATTTGTATTTATTCCAAGTAGGTGAGACTAGACATTGGAAGAAGGTTTAGGATGGTTTTAGTAAAGAATAGAATAGGATGACTGATGTTTCTCTGAATGCCAAAAAGTCTTTATAGGCCCAGTGGGTGCATGCCTATAATCCCAGCACTTGGGAGTTGGACACAGGAGGATCAGAACTTGAAGGCCAGCCCAAGTTACACAGTAAGTTAGAGGCTAGCCTGAGGTACATGAAAATGTCCCAACAAAACAAAAGCAAAATCCTTTATAAGAAGATTACATCAGGGCCAGATGTGGTAGAATCCGATGTTTGGAAATAACGCCTTAATCTTAGCACTCAGGAGGCTGAAGCAGGTAGATCTCTCTGAGATCTAGGCCAACCCGGTCTACATAGTGAGTTCCAGACCAGTTGGGGCTCTCAAAAAAAGTGGGGTTATCTCATTTGGGACTGGGAGAAAGCACTTGCTATGCAAGCACAGAGACCTGAGCTTAGAAACCCAACACCCATGTAAGAAGCCAGATATGTCAGTGTGCATCTATAATCATAGTGCTGGGGAGGCAGAAACAGGAGGATCCACAGAGCTCATTGGCCAGCAAGCCTAACCAAATCATTGAGAGCCAGGTTCAGTGAGAGACCTGTCTTAAAAATTAGGGTAGAGAGATATTGAGCATAATCAGTGTTGACCTCTGGCCTCCATGTGCATATACCTGCATATACATTTGTGTACATACCCACATGCACACTGTATGCATGTAAACACACCATAAATGTGAATATACACACACCCACATGTACACACACACACACACACACACACACACACACGGGACTACAGTGTTGATATTGTCCAGCTTGTGTTTAAGGAGTAATCCTGACCCTCCTTTCAGTGGACTTGATTGCTGGTGGAACTTTCCTCTCTCTTTCCCTATCATCCATGATGGCAACTTCTTTTGGATTGCGATGCACTGATTTTCAGTTGATCTCAGTTCTTCATCCCTTCCTAGACTTAAGCCCTTTGCTATGCAAGTTTGCATTCTTTCCTCCTTGTATGTGGGCTGGGGTTGGAGGATTCTCCTCTTTCTCTTGGCTTTTGATCTACTGTGGCAGATGCTTTCGCCCGGCAACGACAGCAACAGAGAGACAGGCAGAAGCTTGACAAAGCATCCCTGAATCTCCACTCACTCTTTTACTTCTGCGATGGAAACATGCCCAGGCTAGCCTGCTGGAGCATGAGCCCCAACAGAGCAAAGCTAAACCAACACAGTTGGCCCAGATGAGGCCCCAGCATGGGGCAGCCAAGACTGCAGAGACAGAGGGTGAGCCTGGTGGAGTTCAGCCTTGAACCAGCAGAAACAGACAGCTGGCTCCTAGAACCACAATCAACAAGTGTATACAGAATGGCAGTGAGGTTTCCAGGCTATGTTAACATTATGAGGGCGATGTCAATATAGCTGATACAAGAGGTAAGTTACATTATCCTTACATTTGTTTCAGGGAAACAACGTAACACAGCTGTTTTTTTCCTTAAAAAAATTACATGTGTTAGTGTAGAATCCGATATTTTGGAATAAATATAAATTGCGGAATGTCTGAGTTGAAATGATTAACATATTATCTTACATACTTATTTTCTTGTGGTGAAGCACAATCCGTTCTTTCCCACAATTTTCTAGTATGTAATACATTGTTACTAACTATGGACAGCATGCTGTAGAGTCCATCTCTTGAACATATTCCTTCTCTCTAATTGAAAGGAGTTTTGAGCAAAAAGAACAAAGCTAGAAGGACGCTATATCCAATTTATGGAATGTACTACAAAGTGACAGTTATAAACACTATCTATGTGCAGGAGAATGAAAATAGACCTGGATTTCATACCATATCTAAAAATAAAATCAAGGTGTATAAAAGACTTAAACATGAGACCAGAACCGTCTAGATACAAACAAAGGGGAGAGGCTCCCTGACATGGGTCAGGACGATGGTGTCTCAATCACATCTGCAGAATGCAGACAACGAAATTGGACACAGTCAGGTGGGATTGCAACAAAGGGAAATGTTTTACGGAGCAAAAGAAACAACCAACAGAATGAAAAGACCACTGTGAGTTCAGACCTGAAAGATATTAGGAGCACAGCACAGAGCAGCTGCTGCAAGCAAGTTGCTCTTTGGTTCTATCCTTGATTGACTGATGTCTGATGACTTGAGTGTTTGCTGATTCTGTGAGCATCTGTCCATCCATCCATCCACCATGCCATACAAGTTCCCATTGGTGGGTGGTGTTTTGAATGAGAAAAGTAATTAAGGCACCATCCATCCTCCCATCCAACCATCCACTCATCTATCCTTCTATCCAATCTCGCATCTATCTACTCATCCACCCACCACCCTTCTTTCCTTCCATTTAACCTTCCTTCCATCCATCTTTTCTCTAATCTGCCTATCTATCCATCCATCCACCCATCTACTCCTTCCTTCCTTCCTTCCTTCCTTCCTTCCTTCCTTCCTTCCTTCCTTCCTTCCTTCCTTCCTTCCTTCCTTTCTTCTATCCAATCTCACATCTATCTACTCATCCATCTACCGACTCTTCTATTTAACCTTCCACCCATCCTTTCTCTAATCTGTCTATCCATCCACCCATCCTTTCTCCCATCCATCCATCATCCATCTATCCATCCACCCATCTACCCATCCATTTTCCCATCCACCCATCCATTCTCCCATCCATCCATCATCCATCTATCCATCCACCCATCCACCCATCCATTTTCCCATCCACCCATCCATTCTCCCATCCATCCATCCATCCATCCATCCATCCATCCACCCACCCATCCATCTTTCCTTTCATAAGGTGTCATGGATGCTTCTCCTCTGCTCAGAGGCATAAGTAATGACATTGCTGGAATGCATGGAGGAAGAAAGCACTCACATTCTATGTTTATTTGACTGTTGGTGGTTTTAATATTTGTATTTTTCATGTTGAGTTGTCTTTGCTGGAAAATGCTCTGGAGTTTGGATAGTTTTCATTGTTGGGAGAGAGATAAAAATTGAGGTGCTATTTTGAACAGCTAAAATGTAAACTTCAGTGGAACAAAATCAGAAGAAAATCAGCAACTATTTCTAGCAGGCTTCTGCATGTCAGCATGCTGGGGAGGAGAGTGTGAGGAGTGTGTGTCTGCTCATCTAGTTAAGTCTCAGAATAACTCCATATAGAAGAATGGAGATTCCCATTTTACAGTGGTACAGGTACTAGGCACAGGTTATGTCATTTGCCCAAGGACACTTGCTTAGAAGTAAGTAACACAAATATAGGCAGCCAGTTGCCAGAGCCCAAGTCCTTGACCACAGCCCTGTATCAGCTCCCAGTGACTCAGTGCACCTGGAAACAACATGTTTATTGCACACAGAAACAAAGTCTTAAGCTGGGGAGATGGCTCATCAGGTAAAGTGCTTGCTGTACAAACCCAGTAACCCCAGTTCAAATCCCCAGGAGAGAGGGCCACAGAGGCTGGGCAGAGCCCACAGTATAGGCTCCAAAGCACCCACATTGAAACCACCTACTGTCTTCACGGGGCTCTCTGGGGTTACTTGGGTTCTGAGTGCCTTTGAGTACAGCCTCACATATCTGATACATGGACCTACTTTTAGTTATTTTTATATTTATTTATTTATTTATTTTGAGACAAGGTCTCCCTGAAGCCCCAGCTGTACTGGAACTTTCTATGTAGACCAGGCTGGCCTTGAACTCACAGAGATCTGCCTGCCTCTGCCTCCTGAGTGCTAATATTAAAGGCATGTACCACCACACCCAGCCAACTTTTTATTTTTAAAGTATTTTATTTATGATTTTACTTCATGTGTATGACTGGTTTGCCTGCATGTATATAAGTGTACCCATGTGCAATTCCCATGGAGGTCAGAAGAGGGCATTGATCCCATAGAACTGGAGTTACAGGTGGTTGTTAGCCTCTACATGGGTGCTAGGAACCAAATTTGGGTCCTCTGCGAGAGCAACCAATGCTCTTGACTGCTGAGCCATCTCTCCAGCCTTAGACAGGTTCATTTCCAGCTGGAGGCTGGAGCTGGGTGTTGGGAGTAGGAAGGGCAAAATCCATTCCTTGGTAGTTGGCCGTCTAGGAGGTGGGCTTCCTCCTGCGTGTTCCTAGGCCGTCTAGGAGGTGGGCTTCCTCCTGCGTGCTCCTAGGCCGTCTAGGAGGTGGGCTTCCTCCTGCGTGCTCCTAGGCCGTCTAGGAGGTGGGCTTCCTCCTGCATGCTCCTAGGCCGTCTAGGAGGTGGGCTTCCTCCTGCATGTTCCATAGCTCTAAACATCTCTACCTGCATGCTCTCTGCCCACCTTCCTGTAGCTTTTGGGAAGCTTGGCATGATCTCTGCTACTCTAGGAAGGCCCTGTGGGCTGTCTAAAGACATCTCTTGTGTGATGGGGACATGGAATTGGCTTCTATACCACTGGCCCTGTGTGGTTCTTGGCCAGGTAGTTTGCTCTAACTGGAATAGGAGTTCCAGAACACTCCCCTCTCCCCCAGGGAGGTAGGAACTAAGAGCCATTCATGAACATCCTCCAGTCCCTCTCCCTTGCTCTAACTCATGTCTTAAGCACACCCTTGGCTTTGTGTTCTTTCTCATCACAGTCTCCAGCTATCCTGTGTGTCCAGTTCCTACTTTTTGTGTTTGTGTATCTGTGGATGTGTATGTGCATCAGTGTGCATGTTAATGTATGTGCCGGTGTACATGCATATGTGCATGGGGGCCAGAGGACTAGCTGTCATTTGTCAGGGGCTATCTTTATTTATTTATTGGTTTGTTTGTTGTTTGTGTGTGCTTGTAGTCTATGCATGTATGCATGTGTGCAGGCCAGAGGTTGACATCTGGTGTCTGCTCTATCACTCTCCATTTTACACTTTTGAAAGAGGGTCTCCTGCTGAACTTGGAGCTCCCCATTTTGATGGGACAGGCTACCAGCAAACTGTGGGATCCTCCTGCTTCTACCTCCTCATTCTTCTTCAGTGTTAGGGTTGTTTTTAGGCATATGCTGCCATGCTGGCTTCTTTTTATGTGGGTTCCGGAAATCAAGCTCGTGTCCTCCTACTTTCAAGGCAAACAATTACTGAGCCATCTCCCTAGCCCCCAAGTCCCATTTTTTCACATTGGATTGAATCCCCTGCCCCCAACGAAACAGTAAAGAATCACAATAAATACTCAGTAAACTACTACTTTCAAAATAGAGTGCCCCATGTGGAGGATCCAAACAGAGCGGATTTCTTTCCATACCACCTGATTAAATGTTTTAGGGATCAATAAAATAAATGTTTAGGGATAAAATGTGATTACCAGCACCCACTTCTGAGATTCAGTAGCTAGAACTTGGAAACTGCCCTCTTGTTGGCCATAGAACTTTCTAGAAAATGGGCACAGTACCAGGCCATTCTTTATTCACCTTAAACAACAAAACTGTTTGTAATAATAGCTTACTTCCCTAGGCTTAGAAAAGGGGCACAGGTGGATGAGAAGCAAAACACTCTACTTTCTCTGGAGCTGATGTCTTGGTCTCTAGTCAGTTCTGGCTGTTTTCTTTCATGGGCTGCCAGCTTGTCCAGGCATAACCTTTAGATCCTACTAATGAAGCACATGCAATTAGATATTTAGGTATTTAAACAGTATAATATATAGCCTTTCGATCCTACTAATGAAGCACACACAATTAGATATATAGGTATTTAAACAGTACTAATTGTTATGGTAGGTTACTTTGGTATAGACACAGATGTTTGGATGGTATGTTAATTCATGATTTACATTTTCTTCTGTTAAGTATGGCAGGGTCTTCGTGTGGTTTATAACATCTCCTAACCATTAGAGGATGTAAGCTTGTGATATCAGCCGTGAACAATCTGCGGAAGAGGGGGCGTGGTAGAATGTAAGGGCTTCGATTGGGGTTAATGGTGAAACTACAACAAAATAGACTGGACACTCATTTGATCAACTTGATTGAACATACAAGCCCCCCCTGCTGGATGGTGGGACCCATGAGCTGTGTGGGTTTGGGCACAACTGCTTGCAAGTTGGTTTTACATGAAGGATGCTTGTACTCACAAATTATCACTTATTGTTAAAAAAAAATGAAAACAAAACAAAACAAAAAAGCAGAGAAAGATGCAGAAAACTAACGGCAGAATGCATGATCTGGGATGGGTAGGGGTGGGGTGGGGGGAAGGGAAGGGGATATATGCCTGAACTGAATTGGAAAATGATGTATGAAATACACAAAGCATCAATAAAAAAAAATAAAAATAAAATTATGTGAAAAAAATAAAATAAAATAAAATTCAAAAAAAAAATAATAGCTTACTTCATAGAGCCCTTATTGTGGGCCAGCTGCTTTAAAAGTATTGTCACTTCCTAACTCATTTCTGCTTTCCTGTGTACTGTGAAGCAATGGGATTTTCTTGTCCCTCTCATGCTACAGGTGTTAGAAATTGAGTGGTCAGGAAAGTTGCCTGAGATGTCACAATACCTAGGAGTCAGAGGTAGGAATTAAAACTAGAAGGTTGAGCACCACAGCCCTCCCTCCCTAGTGTTTGCAATGGATCCAATGGATCTAATTGCTTACTTACTTACCTAGATTTAAAAACAAAAGAAAAAGAATGCTGGGATGGGGATGTACTCAGTGTCTGCCTTCTATGCATAAGGTCCTGGGTTCGAGTCCCACATAAACCAGATGTGGTAGCATAGGCCTGTAATCTCAGCACTCAAGAGGTAGAGGCAAGAGCATCACAAGTTCAAGGTCATCTCTGGCTTCATAGAAAGTTTGAGGCCAGCAATGGACTACATAAAACACTTGTCGAGATAGAAGTGATTGCATGTGTGCCTGTGTGTGTGTGTGTGTGTGTGTGTGTGTGTGTGTTCTAGACTATTTTGTCAACCGAGAACTTCCTAGAGTTTTCAGTGTCCCTCACATATCCGGGCAAACTGAACATAGTCTGCTTCCTGCTATTTCATCATGCCCTCATACGGCCACTGTGTGTTACAGTGCCTGTCTCTATTGCTGGGATGTGGTGTCCCTGAGAGCAGGTGGCAGGCATATGCTGGGTGCTCATTAAGCCCATTGTTGTTAGTTGCATGCTGTCTAGGGCTGGCCCCACCTGTGGCTGGTCTTTTTGTTAGACAGGGGGAGTTTGAATATCTTCCCCATGGTGAGTGTGTACCGTGTACCCAGGGAACCCACGCTGTCACACAGATGCCTGGGACATGTCAGTCACTCTGATCTCTAGTCTGTCTGAAGTGGTGACTCAGCTCTTTAGCTGTTCAGCAGTTGTTTGCTGAATTGAATTGACTGTCAGTGGTGTTACCTTCTTGATGGGTATTTGGGAAAGTGCTAGTGTAGTCTCAAATAGAAAGGAACACCTCTGAGATGTGGGTCTGCACCCCCAAACACACAGTCCTTTGTGATAACCCTCATTGCTTTCTGTTGAATAAGCCTTAAGTCCCAAGGCTCTACACATGGGTCCAGCCAGCCACCCATACCTTCTGGCAGCATGTTCTGTGTCCCAGGGAACACTGAGGCATTTGGAAAACTTGGATGGAGAGAAGAGGACTGGCTACTGCTGGCTTGAGCTTACTGCTTAAGGTAGTTGGAACTGATGATATGACGAAGATGGCTGTGGGGCAGTGGTAGAGACGTGGGCCTGGATCTCACTCTGCCTACAGCTGTCAGGAAGGGTGTCTAGAAGCAGCAGTGGATCTAGAACAAGAACCGAACTGGGAAGGGAATTCCAAGCAGAGGGGCTACCTAGGCTAAGCCATGAAAAAACTGAATGATACACAGAGGAGACTCTAGGGAAGAAGAAGCCAAGTACAAGGCTGCTGCTGAGGGTGGACCTGGTCTTGGAAGATCTTACAAACTGTGTTAAGATAGTGGGCATTTTGCTTCAGACTCTGGGCAGCTGTCAGGGAGCCCCAGCCCTGGGATTTACAGTCACACATACAGTTTTAGAAGTTGCTGTGTAGCAGTCACCTTTGATTCCCGGAGACACATCCTTCAGCTTACATTTGCCTTCAAATGCAGCCATAGGGGACAGTATTACATGAGCTGTGACTTACTAGTGAACCTATATCCTTTTTGCTTTCTGACTGGGTGCTTTCCTGCAACTGCAGGACTTAGCTGCCACTCAGAAACACAGCCCAGAAGTGGGGGCAGTGGATTGCACCAGGGGCAGAAAACCTGTGGGGATGCGCGCTGTGGATAGACGTGCTGGCTTCTCATCTTCCAATGCAGGGCTGATGGGAAAGACTCCGCATGCTTCCACGGGGCTCCAGGTGTGTGGTGCTCTGGCTGCCCATGACATGGACCCTGGCTGCCCATGGCATAGACCCTGACTGCCCATGGCATAGACCCTGGCTGTCCATGGCATGGACCCTGGCTGCCCATGACATAGACCCTGGCTGCCCTTGGCATAGACCCTGGTTGCCCATGACATAGACCCTGGTTGCCCATGGCATAGACCCTGGTTGCCCATGGCATAGACCCTGGCTGTCCATGGCATGGACCCTGGCTGCCCATGACATAGACCCTGGCTGCCCATGGCATGGACCCTGGCTGCCCATGGCATAGACCCTGGCTGCCCCCTCTCAGGCAGGTGTCTCTCTCCTCTTCCCTGCTTAACGCCCTTTGCTCTTGCTTCCTAGGGCTATGAAATCTCTTGTACCCAAGCCCTGGGCTCAGCATCTCCTTTTAGGGGAGTCAAACCAGGGCACACTCTGACCAGCCTGACCACAGTAGAACCAGGGTGTTCTTGAGACTGGGCAAGAAGGCAGGGATGCCAGTGGGCAGCTGGGACACCAAACTTGGTGACACATCAAAACCTGAGCTGGAACAGTCGCCATGGAGCATGAGGTGGGGGCAGAGTGCAGACAGATGTGGTAAAATAGTCATGTTCCTGCAGATTGGTTGGGATGAATGAGCAAGGACATATGACTGTTCAAAGAAGAGAGAGGAGGAAGGGTGTGCTGATGAAAAGGATACTAATTCAGTTTTTGATGTGTTGAGTGTGAGGCATTTATAGACAGAGGTTGTCTTAATGAACTGACATGAAAATAGTGACCATTTTGGGTTTTTACTTTTCCAATTGACCCCCAAGATTCTCAAACTACCATCCACCATCCATCCACCAATACAATCATTCTTTTCATTCTCTTTCCCTCTCTCCCTCCCTTTCTTCTTACCTCCCCCCTCTTCTTTCCATTTACCTGTACATCCATCCATTCACCCATCCATCTATATACTCATGCATCTACAAATGTACAGAACCCACCCAATCTATCCATCCATCCATCCTGTCCATCCATCCATCCATCCTGTCCATCCATCCATCCATCCATCCTGTCCATCCGTCCATCTGCTCATCCGTCCATCTGCTCATCCATCCATCCATCCATCCTGTCCATCCATCCATCCATCCATCCACTCATCCATCCTGTCCATCCATCCATCCATCCATCCACTCATCCATCCTGTCCATCCATCCATCAGCTCATCCATCCATCCATCCCTCCATCCATCCTGTCCATCTATCCACCCTCCCACCCATCATTCCACCCTCCAATATAGTCTTCCATCCTCCCATCCATCCATCTATCCATCCATCCATCCATCCTGTCCATCCATCCATCCATCCATCCATCCATCCATCCTGCCCATCCATCCATCTGCTCATCCATCCATCCATCCATCCTGTCCATCCATCTATCCATCAGCCATCCATCCTGTCCATCCATCCATCCATCCATCCATCCATCCATCCATCCATCCATCCCTCCATCCATCCTGTCCATCTATCCACCCTCCCACCCATCAATCCACACTCCAATATAGTCTTCCATCTTCCCATCCATCCATCCATCCATCCATCCATCCATCCATCCATCCTGTCCATCCATCCACCCTCCCACCCATCATTCCACACTCCAATATAGTCTTCCATCCTCCCATCCATCCATCCATCCTCCCATCCATCCATCCATCCATCCATCCATCCTCCCATCCATCCATCCATCCATCCTCCCATCCATCCATCCATCCATCCATCCTGTCCATCCATCCTGTCCATCCATCCATCCATCCATCCACCCATCCATCCATCCATCCATCCATCCATCCATCCATCCATCCATCCATCCATCCATCCATCCATTCATCCATCCATCCATTCATCCATCCATCCATCCATCCATCCATCCTGTCCATCCATCTATCCATCCATCCATCCGTCCGTCCATCCATTCATCCATCCATCCATTCATCCATCCATCCATCCATCCATCCTGTCCATCCATCTATCCTTCCACCCATCATTCCACCCTCCAATATAGTCTTTCATCCTCCCATCCATCAATCCATCCATCCTCTCATCCATCCATCCATCCATCCTGTCCATCCATCCTGTCCATCCATCCTGTCCATCCATCCATCCATCCATCCATCCATCCACCCATCCATTCATCCATCCATCCATCCATCCATCCATCCATCCACCCTCCCACCCATCATTCCACCCTCCAATATAGTCTTCCATCCTCCCATCCATCCATCCATCCATCCTCCCATCCATCCATCCATCCATCTATCCATCCTCCCATCCATCCATCCATCCTCCCATCCATCCATCCATCCATCCATCCATCCATCATCCATCCATCCATCCAGTCCATCCATCCTCCCACCCATCATTCCACCATCCAATATAGTCTTCCATCCTCCCATCCATCCATCCATCCTCCCATCCATCCATCCATCATCCATCCATCCATCCATCCATCCATCCATCCAGTCCATCCATCCTCCCACCCATCATTCCACCCTCCAATATAGTCTTCCATCCTCCCATCCTCCCATCCATCCATCCATCCATCCTCCCATCCATCCATCCATCCATCCATCCTCCCATCCATCCATCATCCATCCATCCAGTCCATCCATCCTCCCACCCATCATTCCACCATCCGATAGTCTTCCATCCTCCCATCTTATTATCTTCCAATCTTCCCATTCACTCATCTCTTTATTCCCCTAGCCAGCCTCCCATCTATTGATCAATCCATCAATCCACCCATTGATCCATCCATTGAGCCATTGATCCAGCAACCCATCGATCCATTGTTCCATTATTCCATCGACTGATCCATCCATCCATCCATCTGTCATCCCCCCCATCCACCCAACTATCTTCCCATCACCTCCCATCCATCTCCCCATCCATCCATTCATGAGCAGTTAACTTGATTTGCCACAGGAGGCAGAACTAGGTGGGCTGCTGTGAACACAGGAGGTCACAGTGGAGGTGTGTGAGCTGAGTGCCTGGCAGGTCCCACAGAATCAGAGATTCCAATTTCAGAGCAGACAGAAACAAGGCAAAGAATGTCCCAAAGAAGGTGGGGGCTGGGTAGTGTCTTAGGCATTTCTAGGTTTTCATTGAGGCATAAATAATGAAAAGGAGGTCCAGGCACTAATTGGGAAAGAGTTTTCCAGGCAGAAGGAACACAAGGTGTAAAGGTCCGAGTTGGGAGCTATTTTGGCATTGTTGGGGGACAGGAAGAAAGCCATCATGGCTAGGAAGAAGAGGACAGGAAGGTGGAGGAAACAAGCAGGAACTGAATCCTACAGGTTGAGGCAAAGTGGGACTCAGTTGCCAACTGGATCACCTTGTACCCACACGCCTACCAGTCTCCATCCACCAGTTGGTGGGGACTTAGCCAAGACATTGATTTTGAAGTTGGGAATAACATCTAGGAGTCAGGCATATTCTTCAGCAGCATTTTTTTTTTTTTTGGTCTTTTTGAGACAGGGTCTCCCTGTAGCCCCAGCTGTTCTGGAACTCACTCTGTAGACCAGGCTGGCCTTGAACACAAAGATCCACCTGCCTCTGCCTCCCAAGTGCTAGGATTAAAAGCATGTGCCACCACACCCGGCTTCTTCAGCAGCTTTTAAGCCCACTGACTATGTAATATCTGCATTGATGTATTGTTATAATTTATAGGAAATCGTTATCAGTAATTATCACTGTATCGAGAAAAGTAATTACGAATATAATTTTGGGAAGCTCTTGGCTCCACACAGCTCCTTCCCTATTGTCTGTCTCCTGATAGTAATTCTGCAATTCATAGAGCACTGGGTGGGGATAACATATTTAATCTAATAAAGGTCGCCCTCACATCTTTCCTGCATTGTGACACGCCATTTACTGAATCATCCATTATTGCCCAAAGAACAAAGACAGGCTTCAACAATCAGAAGAATGATAAAGTTCACTTGAAAATTGGGGAAGAAATTGCAAAATTATTTGAGGCCAAGGGCACCATCATGCACAAAGATCAATAGCTGTCTGCCAACAAGGAGGGAGGAGGGTGGATAAGCAGAGTGAATAATACTGAAGAATGTGGTTGTACCAAGCAGCCAGCGTTGGCACAGTCTGAAGAGCTCCCCTGCTGAGATCAGATGCCTGAGCGTGACCTTCTGTTCTATGCATCACATGACCTTTGGACACCTCAGTCTGTGAGACGGGAGGGAGTTGTTCACCTTCTGGCACATACTCTTGGGCATATCAAAGGAGAGTAGCAGATGCTCCAACCACGTCTGCACAGCAGCACCACTGTCTACCCTGTCCCCATCCTTCTGTCCCTTCTCATTCAATCAAGTTTAGCACGGTTATGCAAGGAAGAACAATGCACTGAGGAATCCACCAAAGCCCTCTTTCCTCACACTGAAAAGTCAGGCCTTTAAATCTCCCTCCCCAATTATTTAGCATAATGAAGACACCCATTGGGCTTCCCTTTTCCTTTTGCCATTATCAGTGAAATAAACTCCTTCCAACTTGGGTTTAATCTCAGAGTTTAATTTTTCACATATATCTCAAAAGCCCACCCTACCTTAACAGATCATCAAATAGAATTTCTGATTATGACTCCAAAATGGAGACACTGAACAGTGAGCAGCATTTCCCACATTGCATAATTCCCATTTACCAAATCTACTTTAAACCTTGATAGAAATGTTTTTGTTTTGCTGGGTATGGGCATGGACTTGGAGTCTGAATGGTTGGGGTTAAGTGATGGGGAGAGAGAGTGGTGGCAAGACAGTGTGCAAGCTACTAGCCATCAGGTAAGATGTGGGAGATGAATGATTCCGACTGGACTCTGGGTCCTGGGAGGACGGATGAGGAGACGATTCCCCTCCACTCCTCATGCTGCTGCGATGATGGATAGAGCACAGTCATGTTCTTAGGCAAAGACAATGAGGTCCTAAAGGTTACCTGCTCCTTCAAAGTTTCTCTGCCAAGAAGGGCATCAGCTAAAAAGTCCAGAAGGAGGATGGTCTGGATCCAGGGGCACAACTTTTAAATAATTATGCTCCAATTCCTCATCCATATGTCATCCTTTATCTGTCTACTGTCTGTCCACCAGTGGTTAGATTTATCACCAACCCATCATCCAATATCCATACATCCATCTATCCATCCAATATCCATGTGCTCTCCATCAATCCATCTAGTCATCCAATATCCATATACCATCCATCCATTCATCCATCCATCTTACTGAATTTACTTTTTACTAAACACCTACCATTTGCAATCCATCTATAATCTATCTACATATCTATCCATTTAATATCCTTCTCTCTAAATACACACCATTTATAATCCATTTATTTTTTATTTTTTTTTTTTTTTTTTGTCTTTTTGAGACAGGGTCTCCCTGTAGCTCCAGCTGTCCTGGAACTCACTCTGTAGACCAGGCTGGCCTTGAACTCACAAAGATCCGCCTGCCTCTGCCTCCCAAGTGCTAGGATTAAAGGCGTGCGCCACCACGCCCAGCCTATAATCCATTTATAATGAATTCATATTCACTCATCTATCCATTTAACAGCCATCTGTTTTAGTTTGATTTATATTGCTGTGATGAAATACTCTGATCAAAAGGAACTCATAGGAGAAAGGGTTTATTTGGCACTTCAGGTCAAAGTCCATCACTGAGGGAAGTCAGAGCCAGATCTCAAGCAGAGACCATGGAGGAGTGCTGCTTGTGGCCTTACTCACTGGATCATGTTCAGTTAGCTTTCTAAGCCCAGGCCCACCTGCCTAAGGATGGCACTACCCACAGTGGGCTGGGCCCTGGCACATCAATCATCAGTCAAGACCATTTCTCACAGACATGGTCACAGGACAATCTGACAGAGGCAATTCTGCAAACGAGGCTCCATCTTCCAAGGTGACAGTGTTTATCCATCTATCTATAATCCATTCATCTAGCCACACATCTCTTTCCACTAACTAAATACTCCCCCTTTATGTTTATTTATTTAAAATTTTTTTTTATTATTATTTATTTTTGCATGTGTATGAATGTATTGTCTGCATGCAGGTCTGTGCACCCGTGTCGTGCAATGCCGCGGAGGTCAGAAGAGGGTCTCGGATTCCCCTGGAACTGGAGTTCTCCTGGAATTGGAGTTTCAGACGGTTCTTAGTCACCATGTGGGTGCTGGGGATCGAACCTGGGTCCTCTGCAAGAGCGTCAGTGCTCTTAACCGCTAGGCTATCTCTCCAACCCCCCCTTTATGTTTATAATCTATCAGTAATCCGTTGATAGATTATTTTCTTTCTTAAAAATTTTTTTTTAATTTTAATTTATTTCTGTATGTGTATGAATGTACTGTCTGCATGCAAGTTTGTGCACCCGTGTCGTGCAATGCCGAGGAGGTCAGAAGAGGGTGTCGGATTCCCCTGGAACTGGAGATCTCCTGGAATTGGAGTTTCGGACAGTTCTCGGCCGCCACGTGGGTGCTGGGGATCGAACCCGGGTCCTCTGTAAGAGCGGTCGGCGCTCTTAACCGCTAGGCCATCTCTCCAGCCCCGAAAAGTCTATTTATCTTTCATACCTAAGAATGCTGTCTTTCATACTTCCCATTGATTACTCAAGCAATTTATAGCACTTGCATCTTGCTCTACGCTGTTTTCTCTGATTGCAAATCCCAAACCCTAGACCAACGCAGCATCTCACCATGATGACTGGAACGGCCTCCTCTCTGGCCTGTAGTTCTTTCCTGTCGTTTATCTTTATCAGAGCTACCAAGAACATCTTATCATGTTGGCCTGTGACTCCCACGACTGAAACCCTCCCATGTGTCAGCAATGCATTCAGATTAAACTCTCAGCCTGTGCTACTGTGCTCAAGACGGCCTGTCCTAGTGGCTGTTCTGTGGCCATTTCAGCCATGAGTGGAGGTCGTTCCAGCTCTGGGAACTTCCTTACCACTACATTGCCCCGCCACGGCCCCTTATTTCTAGTGAAGTATAACTCAGCTCACAGGACCTCTCCGGGATGATCACTTCAGGGAATGTAGAACCCATCTTGCTCAGCCTATCTAGCTGCTCTTTAGTCCACTGTTGTTCTCTCGATATTTTTGGTCACCCCAATCACAGATTGTCTCATCTGGTGGTCTAATTTGCTTTTCCTTCACCCTTCAGATTGACCATGGAACTAGACAGTAGGAGTGTGTTGCGGATGGTCCTCCGAAAGAAGGATTGACCTTGGACATCAAATGTCTGCCCAGAATTATAAACCTGACTTGTCCCTCTGAGACAAAAGAGGAGCCAGGGACCCAGCAACCCCTCCCAACCATCAAACCATCTTGTGCAGATATTGAAGGGGGTCCCAGCTGGGTCCCCCTGGGGTTGAACATGAGGGAGGGACAGTGCCAACAGTCCTGTAAGTGACCCCCTCACCCATTTGCTCTGTACACAAGCCCCACTAAACTCACTAGAATCTTCTAAACTGTGGTTTGGGGAGAGTTTTTCCTCATTTTGCCCTTGGGACCTCAGAAGTTGGAGGCGGGGTGCCGTGTGCAGGCTCTTCTCCCAGAAGGAATTTTCGCAACAAACAGCCTTGCACAGATTGCAGTTTCCCTCAGCTATGGGCTTATTTTAACTGTGTTCGCCTAACGCTATCTGCCCCTCTCAGCAGCGCCGTGAGGCGGCTAAGGACGGTAGATGGGCACAGGGCCTGTTCTCTGGGAGCTGACATCAGAGTGCTCACAGCAGAGCACACGAAAAGCTAGGACAACTGCAGAGCAGCCGCTACTATAAATAAACACAGTGACTTGACAGCCAATGAGAGAGACAGGACGAGAGAGTGTGACTGTAAACCACCTGACCAGAGGAAATGTCTCGAGGTTCCACCACTAGAGCTGAGAGGAGAAAGAAGCAGAAGTGTCACTGTCTCAAAGAACCAGTCTTCCACACAAGTGAAGACCCTGAGGTAGACCCTGGTGTCGATGTAGACTCGGTGTGTTACAGGGTCAGAAATTAGGTGAGCCTGGGTGGTGTGGCCCAGGAGCGTGAGGGAGATAAGAGGCTCAGTTCAGGAAGCACGTGGAGGTGGGCGTGGCTTCTGCCACGATGAAGCATCTCAAAGACAAAGGTGCCAGATGGAGCAGATAAAATACAGGATGCCTCGTTAAATTATAGTTTTAGACAAACAATAAATACTTTTTTAGTGTACGTCTGTCCCAGGGATTGCTTGGTGTTGTCTCAGTATATGCTCCAAATTAAAATAAGACTTAAGAAGCAAAGGAAACTCACAAAGCTCAGGAAGCTCCTGAAACGTTTAAGATTCACAAGCCCCCGTCCCCAACGGTGTAAAGCAGTCAACGGTTTCTGGGAAGCAGAGACTCTTTCCCCCTGTGGGGTGGCCTGCGACTTGTACTAGGGTGCTCCAGAGATGAAGCTTTCCAGAGTTGTCACCCATGCTTGGATGGGTTGTTTTAATGACGCAGCTGCCTTTGAGGCCTCTGACCCCCCTATAAGTGACACCTTGGCCACGTTCCTACATGTAAGAATGAGCTTAGTAGTTCACTAAGCTGTACTTGGGGAATCATTGTTTGGTGGTTGGAGCTGCCTGGGTCAATGGATGTTCCCTCACGTCTCCCCAGGAAAAGTCACACAGCAAATGGGGCATCCTTAGGCTAAACCTTAATTGGTAATCTGAACTTCTAATTTAACTGGACTTCCCATATGATATCTGTGTGTCCCAAGACAACACCCTAAACCTAATAAAGTGGTGGCACAGCCCAGAGTCCTGCACTGCTGTCCTCCACTCATGGAGGAAGATTCAGAGAGGAAGTGGGGGCGGTATTGGATGGGCATAGAGTCTAGTCCAGTCTGCATGGAGAAAAAGACACTGAAAGTGTATTTATCTTTGGAACATATTAAATGATGATTATTCCAGGCAATTTACTCTCATCATTGTGTTGAAGTTGAGAGGCTACAAGCTTTCCTGAAGGGAGGGATTGTACATAATTGACTTTGTGTCTTCACAGCACCCAGAAGACTACCTGAAACATACACAATCCTAGGTAAGTCATGCCAATTCATCAATAGGAAGTCAGCTTAGGACCCAAGGTGATGATTAGGTCCTTTATCGTTGAGTTAACCATAACCTAGAATCAGCAGAGAAGAGATTTTCAGTTGAGGACTTGTTTAGATCATGTTGGCCCCCGGGCACGTTTGTGGGGGATTATCTCGACTGTTAAGTGAGGTGGGAAGAACTCCCCTCCACTAAGTGTGGATGGCGTGGGTGGCACCATTCTCTGGTTTGGGGCCCTGAATAGTATAGAGAGGGAACTAGGTGAGGATGTGTTTATTCTCTCTGCTCTTGACTGAGAATGTGATGTGACCTGCTTCTTGACTTCCCCAAAATTATGACCTGGAATTGTCAGCAGAATAAACTTGTTCTTTACCTAAATTGCTCTAGGCCAGAGAATTTTATCACGGAACACCTACCTCACTCTCTTCCCATTTCACTGACAATCAGAGATGTGGGGGGCCCAGTAATGCCCAAAGTCCCCTGTTCTGACTCCTCCTCTGAACTATGAAGCTTCCTGTGGTTGGCATTACCAAGCCTGTCAACATTCCATTCCCTTCCACCTCAGCTATCCTCAGAATCTCATTTCCTCATCGCTCGCAGAGGTTATAGCCATGTGACTGGTTTCTGGCTAATGAAAAGCAAGTAGAATCGCCATGCATGGCAGGAGACTGGAAGGTTCACGCTGACCTGGTGATGTCATAAGATGGTAGTGGCTCCACTGGCTGGAGCCCCAGGCTGAGTTCAATGAACTGAGACTCCTCCACCCTGCCCTGAACACAGCTCAGCAAGAATGAAGCCTCTGTTGTTTGAAGCACTGAGCTTTGGGAGTTGTTCATTACTGCAGCATAACTGACTGATACAGTCTGCTGTCATTGGGATGTTGGTACCCTACCTCCATCACATGATGAATGAAACCCAATCCCCAGGGTGTCAGTGAGAGGTGGAGTGTTCGAGGATGGGACTTAGTGATGAGGATGATGCGCCAGTGGATAGGACTGACGCTTATAAACAGGCCAGGGGCTGGAGAGGTAGCTCAGTTGGTAAAATACTTGCCATGTAAGCACGAGGACCTAAGGGTGGTGTGGGGTGTGGTAGCCCATGCTTGAAACCCCAGTGCTGGGGAGGTGGGGACAGGCATTTCCCTGGGGCTCCCTGGCCTGCCAGCCTAGCCTAGTTGGTCAGTTCCAGGCCAGTGAGAGACCTTGTTTTAAAAGGGAAGAGCTGGAGAGCTGGATCAGTGCTTATGAGCACTGGATGCTCCTGCAGAGGACTTAGGTCTGATTCCCAGCACCCACACACAACTCTCAGCAACTCTAGTGCCAGGGGATCAAGCGCTTCTTCTGGCCTCTGTGGGTCTGCATGCATGTGGTGCACTTACGTGCAGGTAAAATGCTCAACACATAAAATAAAAACAGTTGAGTAAAAATCAAGATGGATGACAAACTAGTTTGATTTCTGGCCTCTCCTTACACGCACATACGTGTGTCTGGATTACATGCACACACCAAGAGAAACCTGAAGGAATGAGTTCGCCCTCCTGTTCACATGAAGAGACCGCAGAGCCGCCATCTATGACGTGCGCTAGCTCTCACTGGCACCTTGAACTTAGACTCCTGGCCTTCAGACCCACGATTCCCTAAATTCTGTTTTAAATTGCCCACTCAAAGATACTTTGATATTTAGATTTATCCAGTTTAATATCAGTGTAATACTGGCTTCGTAAAGAGTTTGGGAGTGTTCCTTCCATTCCTATTTTATGGAATAGTTTGGTGTTAGCTCTTCCTTGTTGAATTCAGCAGTGGATCTCTCTGGGTAGAGACTTCTTTTAGTTGGGAGATTCTTCCTTATAGTACAGCTTCAAGCTCATCAGAGAGAAACATCTTGAGTGAATTAAGTTAGTCTCAGAAAGACGAATATTGTACTTTCTCTCAATTTTTGGTACTAGATGTCACATAGATAGTAAAGTCATGTTCATACAGATGATATGAGAAATGTAGCAAAACTGTCTAGAGGGAAAATGGGACCAAGAGGAGGGGACAAAAGGGAGGACAGCAGAGAATAGAGAGGACACTATATTCAAAGGACACTATATACTTGCATGCAAATGTCCCTTCTATAACTCAGTTTAATATAAACATTTTTTAAAGTTTGAATCACTTTAATACAATTCCAGAACCAAATCTCTACACAAGGATGACAGCCAAACATAGTAGTTCACTGTTGTCGCATAAAAAGTTATCCTGGGGCTGGAGACATGGCTCAGCAGTTAAGAGCGCTGACTGCTCTTGCAGAGGACCCAGGTTCCATTCTCAGCACCCACGTCACGTGTTGGCTAAGAACTGTCTTTAAGCAGGGCGTGGTGGCCCACGCCTTTAATCCTAGCACTCCAGAAGCAGAGGCTGGCAGATTTCTGTGATTGTAAGGCTAGATTGGATTTGGAAGGGTCACTTCCACGATGGCTCACTCCTGTGGCTGTTTGCAGAGCATGTCCGTATCTCACTACACTTGAGCCAGCATCCTCTCAAGGTGGCTACTGGCTATGCAAAGCTGTTCCTCGTTCTGCCAACCCTGTCTATTCAGTGTGGTGGTGGTGGTAGGGTCTGCACAAGGATGTGAACTGCAGAAGGCAGGGGATGCTGGTTGGTTTTCATTTTGGAGACAGACAGACAGTACAGCAGAGGGTGTTGGTGCAATGCAGACCTCAGGGAACTCCTGAAAACTCTCCTCCCCTCCCCACACTCCTCTTCCCCTTATTTTGAACACAGAGTAAGCCTATCAATAAAATATGTTTTGTCACATTGTCTTTCTGAGAAGAGTCTTATCTGTCTCCCCCACTTCCACTTAGCTGACATATCTTTTCTCTCTAAATAAACAGCCTATATTCAGTGCAACATTTTCTCCAAAGAAAACTCCCGTTGTGATTGACAGGCTCAGCATGACAATGGTGGGTGTGGCCTTGCGTCCCTGTCTACTTTGGTGCGTGGACAATGGCTCATTTTTCTGATTTATTTCCTTCTTTCTTCACCCTCCATCAATTCCACCAGCAAACCTCTCTCTACCATCCCCAATCATCTGTTGCTGTCCCTGCATGGTAAATGTTTGCAAGGGGACCATGGTAACACCTCTCTGTGAGTCTCATCCATCCACTTGCCATCCCATTTTACCTGTCTCTATATTCTCTGCTTTTCACAACATGACTTTCAAGCTGGGCTATCAGTCTCAACTTAGTATTCATTCTTATTTTTTGTACCTTGCTGGACATTCCTCAAGCACAGTCTATGAATTATGTACAAGTGGCCTTAAAAAAGAAATCATTCCTATAAAACAGTCAATAACAATAGCTTTATCATTCAACATTATCACCACCCAGGCTCACTTATCCCCTCTGATAGCGCTAGTCCACCCCATCGATGCAACACCATCCATTTCCTTTCCAATCATGACACTACTGCTGGGTGTTTTTAGAGAAGACGACATTATTCAAAGCCCCAAACCAACACAGAATGCTAAGATAAGGAAGAGCTACCCCAGCAAAAGCAGAGGAAATAGGCACTTAACCCTCCCTGTTCCAGGGAGATTGGTAGTGTAAGGTGCAGAGATTTTTGTCTGGGAGGAAATAGGCACTTAACCCTCCCTGTTCCAGGGAGATTGGTAGTGTAAGGTGCAGAGATTTTTGTCTGGCTGTCCAGCATCGATGCTAAGGAGAACCTGACTCTGTGACCTCTTTTCTAGGAATGTCTGGTGTTGGTCAGGAGGTGCTCAGGGGAGCAGGTAGGCACATTTACCTTCCTGCCCACTACACTGCAGCTATGGATTTTTTCTTTCGGAACTTGTTAATGCTGCTGACGGTGGCACATCGTGCCTCTGGCAAGCTGGGATATGTGCTGTTACCATCTTCCACTGATAAATTGCCCAATTTTCTTAGCAAATTCAGCAACAATAACAGTTTTCTGCTAGCAAAATAACCTTTCATTTTATGAAAAAAAGTGGGATGAATAGAAACGAATGGTAGAGGTTTCATGTCTCCTATGAAAAAAACCAAGTTTCTAATTTTTAGTTTTCACTAGTCATGTGTGGGGGACTGGTTTTTCGTTCTTGATAAATAAAAGTGCTATATTTTACTTTCAGCCTCTCGTGATGCCTTTGGATTGCAGGCTCAATAATTTTTATAGAAATGATCTTTTGGAACACTTTATAGTTTCACGGGGGACTGAAATACATTAGTTTGTCTTTTTTTTAATTTTTTTGAGACAGAGTCTCATGCTGCCCAGGCTTATCTGGAACTTGTTATATAGTCAAGGATGACCTTGAACTTCTGATTCTCCTGACTCTACCTCTCAAGTTCTGGGATTACACACATGCACCACCACAGCTGGCTTTTCTTAGATATCTTAGGTCCAAATTCATCCTTGGCATGCAATAATAGCACTGTCTCACTTTTTTAAAAGTTGAGCTTCTGGATAACAGTGCTCAGCAGAACATATTATGAGAATTGCTACTTAATCCATCAAAAAAAATGAGAGGGCTATTTCTAAGAAAGGGCTGGATGAAGGGAGCTATCTGATTTCAATATTGGTTATTAGCCTCTGGCAACTGGGATGCAGAAAGTCAACAGGGACAATCCCAGAATTCATCCTGATCTACCCTGATGGCAGGAGGAAGCAAAGATGGAGAAATCACTGTGATCTGAGCTGGAACCAAGCAGCAAATAAAGGCAAGGATCATGAGCCATCGCCATTCACAGACATTTTCCCTCCCCGCTGTTGCCACCGCCCCACAGGATGCCTGGGCTGGAGAAGATATGAGCCATCGAGTTAGCCAAACCACCAACAGTCACATTCTGAGGGTGAAATAATTTTCCAGGAAATGGAAAGCCAAGAAATTCTGCCTTTATCCTTTGCTGGCCTTCACTCGCCAAACTTCCTTATTCAGCTTTAATCCTAATGTCCAAGCCGGGATGTGCCGTGAAGCCAGATTCCTCCCTGGGCATGCCTGTGGCTTCTTCCAGTCCTCAGTTAAACACAGGCCGCCACGGCATGTAGGGAGACATGTAGCTGTGCCTCTGATTACTGCAGGCAGTGCAGAGCAGGGGAAAGATTCCTAGGCTCTGGTACAGGAGTGACCTATGTGCTAATCCAACCTCTACCAAACCAAGATGGGCACATTGGCCAAATGACTGATCTCCATCTGCCTGGTCTTCAAGAGGACAAGAGTTCCATTCCATTTGCTTTATAAGGTTTCATGGCTTGACTGAATTAGTAAAGAAACCTGGTGCACAGTTGCGTCCTCTCTCCTCCTGGACCCCTCCCCTGTCAATTCCATGTGTTCTATGTATCACAGGAGCCAAACGAGTTTTAATAATAGCACAGAAACTCTTGGACACCTGAAACCCAATCATGGAAACACAGGCTTATATCTTTGACTGTTTATTTCATTTGCTTTTTGCTATAGTCAGAGAAGATCCCTCCGACACATGACCCGTGTGGCAGTCACTTGTTTGCTCTATGCTGCTTACAGTCCCCTGGATATCACAGTAGGGGCACACATCACTCACAGGTCATAGTGCTCAGGAGAAGTTACAGTCAGATCCCAGAGTCTACAGTCAGACTGCAGTTCATGCTTTGTCCTGAAACCCAGGCTTAAGAGTGACTCAAGATGGCCAATAAGACTCATGCCAGAAAGCTTGCTTGTCACATAGAGAGAGGAAGCTGTTTTCCATTAGAATTTCAAGCTTTTGGAGTCGCCCTCAAAGGCAGAACTATTTGAGAGCTGCTCTGTAGTTATAACACAGAAGGAAGCTTGGGGTTATCTGAATCTTAGATCCTGGAGAAGTTAACACAGGCTTAATCTAATTTTTTTCAGATGCATGAACTGAGTCTTTTTTTTTTTTCCATCTTTTACTTTTGTTCTACTTACATCTTTGAATCTAAAGTGTATCAGGGTGGACTGTATGCAGTTGGGTCATATTTTATAAATTTCATGCAGTCTCTCTACCTTTTGATTGAAGAGTTTAATCCAGTTACATTTAATGTAATCACTGATAAAGTGGGACTTAGACCTGCCATTTTGATGTTTACTTTTTCTATATCTTACAACTTTTATATTATTGAATATTCCTCTATTTCTGACTCTTTGTGTTAAATAAGAACTTTTTTATTTACCAACTTATTTTCCTTGTATCTTTTTACAATATACTTTATTTTCTTAGTGGTTGTCATGGGAATTGCAATTAACCTCATTAATTTAAGTTTGTGTTTCCAATGCCCAAGAGCACTCTGTGCAATATTATAATACAATTTGCATTTCACGTGTTATAAGACAGTAGCAGTTTTGTCATTGCTGCTTCAGTGGCTGTCTTTTAAATCAGGTAGGAGGTGAAGGTAAGTTTTACATTCCACATTTAGGCTGTCTTCTATATTTGCCTATTAGTTCATTTTACTGGTGCAAATCAATAATCACTTTTCTCTTATAAAAATCTGGTGTTTAATTCCTTATTCTCCAAGTCATCCTACATAATGTGATATCTAAAGTTATAGTTGGTGCAGTAGAGAACGAGCTCTTTATAAAAACCTCTCTGTTTCTGGGGGCAGGGACATCATTTTTTGGTATGAAATATAATGGATTATTATGACACACTAGACTGCTATCCATGCTAGAATTATAAAAGTGAGTGATCATGTCTGGCCTTTACATGGGTGCTGGGGACTTCACTTCGGGTTCTCATGCTTGCTCAGAAAGCACTTATCCACTGAGCCATCTCTTGAGCCTAGCACTTTTTTTTTTTTTTTTTTTTTTTTTTTTGTCTTTTTGAGGACAGGTCTCCCTGTAGTCCCAGCTGTCCTGGAACTCTGTAGACCATGCTGGCCTTGAACTCACAAAGATCTGTCTGCCTCTGCCGCCCAAGTGCTAGGATTAAAGGTGTGCACCACCACACCCAGCTGAGCCTAGCACTTTTTATTCAGATTAATCAGTATCCTCTAATTGAGGAAAATCGAGCTTGAAGGACAGAACTGTGGTATTTTAAAGGGAATATAGATTCTTTCCTATTATTTCAAAAAGGCCTATGGCATTTGTCTGGCCTCCTGGAGTGCTTGTTCTGCAGCCCCTGGCTTTGACACTTACTTCATGTCTGGCTGGGGAAGCCCAGGGCAAGAGCTGCAGGTGGCAGTCTGGCAGAGCACAGGCTTGCACCTATCTATCTCGATTGTCAATTTGATAGGAACTAGAATCACTGAGGAGGGCAGCTTTTGGGCATGTTTCTGAGGAATTTCCTAGAGTGGGTTAACTGAGGAGGGAAGACCCACCCTGCATGTGGGCAGCATTGTGTGTCCTGGGCTGGAGCCCTGGACTGAACAAAAAGGAGAAAGTGAACTGAGAGCCACTCTCTGCTTCCTGACTGCAGATGCCATGTGAGCAGCTGCCTCAAACTCCTGCTGCCGTGACTTACCCACCATGACGGGCTTCCTCTGAACGGTGAGAGGCCCAATGAACCCTCCCTTCCTGAAATTACTTTGGTCAAGAATTAGGTCACGGCAGCAAGAAAAATGACTCATGCTCTATGAAACAGAAGAAGGTCCAACCAAGTCTTGTGAATTCTGACTCATAATGTCACATAATATGAAAGATCGGTGCTTTAAGCCCCTGTGTGATGGGAGCACTTCGTAATGGAACAGTGGATAACACAAAAAGTGACATGGTACTGTCCCTCGGGGCTGGGCAAAAGGGCCTGCTGGAGACTTGAACATTAGAGCACTCAAATTCAAGCGCCAATCAGGGTTCCTCAGGTAGGAGATGAATGTAAAGAAATGGTCTGGGGGGAGGGGAAGATCTTTGCTAACCGGAGATATATGTCATGTCTGGAAAGGAAAACCCAGTGTTGCCCTGAGGGAGTACGTGTCTAGCGTTGCCAGACATTTTAAGAGCAGTTGGAGTTTTAAAATGCAAAAAAAAACTCTTAATTTTTGTGTGCAGCACTGGGGAAGGGGAAAAAAAAAACCTTAATTTTTATCTGCTTAGAACTAATTAATAAAAATTACAACATTAGCTGGAAAGCCAAGTAACACATGCTTGCAGGCTGTACTTTCTCCCCAGCTGCTAGTTTGTGGCGTCTGATCCAGCTCAGCCCTTCGGTCTTGGAGAAGGAGGGGCTAAGGGCTTGTTCTGCTCTTCACCAACCCATGTCCTCATACAGCCTAGAACGCAGGGCCTTATCTCGTGTCCAGAGGACTTGACCTTGACCCTTATGGCTCCTTAAGATAAAGAATCCCTAAAAAAAAAAAAGATAAAGAATCCCCAGTAGGTTACCTTCTTAGGGATCCTCCCAAATGTGTATCTGTGAGTGTGCATGTATATGTTTGTGTTTTGTGTGAGGGTGCATGTACACATGTGTGTGGAGACTGGAAAATTAACCTTAGGGGTCATTCTCAGAAACACTATTTATCTCCTTTGAGTCTTTCATTGTCCAGAAGCTCACCAAGTAGGGGAGAGTGGCTGGCCAGCGAGCCCAGGGACCCTCCTGTCTGGAATTCCCTTGCAGGATAGGGCAGAGGACTGTGGCTGAATTTCATCCTCTTGTGGAGTTTAGAAGCAACACCAATTAAGTACAGAACGTCATTTGGAAATTTTCATTATATATAATAAGGTGGCTCAGTTAGTAAGCACGTAAGCAAGAGAAACCATTCTATCCCTAGAACCCACAAATAAAAGATGGGCAAGCCCTAGGTGACACATCTACAATGCAATCTCTAAGGCTCAAGGAACACAGTGGAACAGGAGGCAGAATATTACTGCACCCCTCAACTCTCACCGGTGAAGTTTTTTCTTACAGTTGATGGTGATTAGCCCAGAAAGCCACAACTGTCCAAAGGTCAGAGAATAAGAGACTGCATAGTGCTTATCCCTGAAGAAGACACTTATGTCAAACCTCTGGGACCATTGTGGAAGAGGGGGCAGAAAGCTTATAAGAGCCAGGGGTGGTGGATGAGCACAAGGAAACAGGCTTTTCCAGATATCTGGGAAGTTAGTTATATGAACTCGCAGCAATAGTGACAGCATGCACAGGACAAGCTCAAGCCAGACAAAAATCTCAACAAAGAAGTGCAGAAGTGGCTAAGAAGCTCCAACCTTAGCTGAGGAACTACCAGCAACTAACAACTGCCAGGAGAGAGACTGCTTTCTTTTTCTTTTTTTTTAATTGATGCTTTGTGTATTTCATACATCATTTTCCAATTCAGTTCAGGCATATTTCCCTTTCCCTTCCCCCCACCCCACCCCACCCCACCCCATCCCAGATCATGCATTCTGCCATAACTGTCCTGCATCTTTCTCTCAGTTTTTTTTTCCATTTTTTAGCAATAAGTGATAATTTATGAGTACAAGCATCCTTCATGTAAAACCAATTTACAGGCTGTTGTGCCCAAACTCACACAGCTATGCCCCTTTTCTAAGCCTAGGGAACAATCTGCGGAAGAGGGGGCGTGGTAGAATGTAAGGGCTATGATTGGGGTGAATGGTGAAACTACAGCAATATAGTCTGGACACTCATTTGATCAACTTGAGAGACTGTTTTCTTTAAGACTGTGACATTAGATAGGTTAACCAGGCCCCAGTGGATGGACACACAGCAAAGGACATTTGGGGGAGTACAGCTTTGGGTTAGCTCGATAGGCCTTCCTATGTGTGACAGAATACACGGGTGTTAGAAGAGGGGCATAGATAGGGTGTCTAAATATGATCAAAATATATTGTACGATGTTCAAAAAATCCCATTTTAAAAAGCTGCCTAAAAATGGAATTTAAATACTCTACTCCTAAAAAAAAAAGAGCTGGGCACAGTGCTGCATGCTTATAATCTCAGCACTGGTGAGAAAGAGACAGAACACTGTGGAGTACAAATCTGTGTGTTCCAGTAAGACTGGGAGACATTATCTCGAAACAAACAAAAAAGGTGGAGAGGCTGGTGAGAGGCTCCGTAGTTAAGAGCACTGGCTGCTCTTGCAGAGGATCCAATATTGGTTCCCTGCACCCATATGGCAGCTAACAACCATAACTTAATCCAATTCCAGTGGAATCTGATAACCACTTCTGACCTCTGTGGGCACCCTTCTTTTTTTTTAATTTTATTTATTTATGTATGTGTATGAATGTACTGTCTGCATGCAAGTTTGTGCACCCAAGTCATGCAATGCCACGGAGGTCAGAAGAGGGTGTCGGAATCCCCTGGAACTGGAGTTCTCCTGGAATTGGAGATTCAGACAGTTCTCAGCCGCCATGTGGGTTCTGGGGATCAAACCCTGGTCCTGTGCAAGAGCAGTCGGCGCTCTTAACCGCGAGGCCATCTCTCCAGCCCCAAGGCACCC
Source organism: Rhizomys pruinosus (assembly GCA_009823505.1). Taxonomy (NCBI): domain Eukaryota; kingdom Metazoa; phylum Chordata; class Mammalia; order Rodentia; family Spalacidae; genus Rhizomys; species Rhizomys pruinosus. Next base: position 2,893,399 of record VZQC01004854.1, read on the forward strand.
TTCTTATAACCTCCCCACACAACCCTGGTGTACTTATACACATGCAGGCAATATACTCATACACATAAAGTCAAACGTTTCAGACAGTATAATTAAGGGAAAGAGGGTAGGTTGCCAGTTCTAAGGACCCTCCCCCTTGTTAATAATAATCACTGACATTTATTGGGTGCTTATTATATGCCAGGATATGTTCACAGAAGCACTTTATAGAAATAAGTTAACCTTACTAGAGAGCTCCAGATGGTGGGGCAAGCCTCATGCTCTATATGGGATTTAAGGACTTTAGGATCAAGTTCAGAATAGTGCTCCTAGGTCAAAGTTGTACGTCTGGTAGACTGAGGTTCTTATCAGTGAGGTTCCATAGACATTGACATGTACCCTGGGGGCAGTGCTGGTGATAGACAGGAGGGAAGTTGTCTCAATACAACTTCCTGGACCCAGGTTTGTTGGGAAGAAATGCAGGAGCCTATCTATTCCTCTAAATCATAGACAGTTGATTCTCAAGTCCTCATTTCGGCATTGAGAACTGAGGAACTTTGGGAGGGAGAAAAGAAGGGATGCCGGAGGAGGTTAGCTCTCTGTTTTGGCCCTTGGAGCACACGTGGAAGAACAGTGGTACTCAAAACTCAGTCTCCTGCTTCCGGCTATCTGGTCTCAGAGCACTCAGGTCCTTGTAGGAAGGTGTTCAGTGTCTGCTTTCTTAACTTGCTTCATCTGGGACTGGAGAGATGACTGAGTGGTTAAGACCACTGGCCGCTCTTGCAGAGGACCTGGGTTTGATTCCCAGCACCCACCTGGTGGCTAACAACTGTCCATAACTCCAGTTCTTGGGGATCTGATGCCCTCTTCTGACCTCCACAGGCATTGTACAACACGGTTCACTTATATACATGCAGCCAGTACACTCCTACACACAAAGGTACGTACATTCCTGGACAAATGGAGATGCACTGTTGGGAGAAGGCAAAGGAGGTGGAGTGTCCGCGCCCTCCTGTGCTGGTGTTAGCTGTGCCCTGTGACTTTCAGACCCGAAGAAGGTACCACATAAAATCTTCCCATGAAACTGTAACTGTCTTATGGTCATAGCCCTCCTAAGAGTTTTGAACCCTGGATAAAAGGAGCTGTGTCTGCAGATGGTACATGTATGACTGAGCAGACTCTCTACAGCTGGGTTCCAGATGCTAGAGAGGCGACAGGATTTCCATACAGAAAGCGGTGACAATGTCCACCAGGTACCAAGACCCATCCTGGGAACTGGCATTACAGCCAGAGGAGCTGCAGATGACAGGCCAGACCAGGCTGCCTGGCCATTGTGAGAAGACTGTGGGATGGGGCCAGACAGTCGGGTGCTCAGCCCTGGCTCTGCCCTCGACCTGCTGTTGGCTTCAGACATGTTATTTTCCATTTCTGAGAATCAGGGACTGATTGGAAATGTGGGGCATTCTTGCCAACTTTGAGGGTATTTTGTGTATCAATGAGATCAATTTAAGATGAGCTCAGATTCATCAAAATGTCTTTGGTAGCTAGGCCTGGTGGCACAGGCTTGTAATCCTCCTTAGGTAGGAGCCTCCCAAGTTCAAAACCAGCCTGAGCTACAAAGTGAGTTCCAGGGCAGCCTAGGCAGCTTAGTGAGACCTTGTCTCAAAGCAGAAAGTTAAAGGAGGGGAGGAGAGGTAGCTCAGTGGTGACAGGCTTTCCTGGTATGTGTGAGGTCCTGAGTTTGATACTCAAAGCTCAGTCTCCTGCTTCTGGCTATCTGGTCTCAGAGCACTCAGGTCCTTGCAGGAAGGTGTTCAGTGTCCCTAATAACCAAAGGGACAATGCTGTTGGGGAGCCATCAAGATGCCACATGCACAGTGAAGAATAGGCCTTGAGCAGCCTGAAGCCGGTCAGTTGGAAATATACCAGACATGACCCTGCAAGGAGAAAGTCACACGCCATGTACAAAATTATTTAAATGAAAGCATAAAATCATCTCTGGTATATTTGAAACATACTTGAATTTCATGTTAGACTTGGGTCTTATCCTTAAGATAGCTACACAAATATTCCCAAATCCCAAAACAAAACAAAAATACCCACAGTCCAAACACTTCTGGTCCCGAGTGCTCCTGGTAGGGGGAGCTCCACCTGCACCGTGCTCCTTAGTGGGCTCCATTTCCGAGTTTATATGAGTCGGGCCCTGATGACCAAAGGGCTTATCATCTGCCTCAGCATCCCTGGGACTTCAGCTCAGACCGAAGTGATGGGGGGGGGTGTCTTGGGCCCAGACATATGGTCAGAGAAGAAGGGAAGAACATCTCAGGCTTGTAGGGCTTGCTGAAGGGCTGGCCCTCCATCCCCAGGCCAAGGCAAGGGTTCACAGAAAGTGGCCATTTGGGGTCCAAGATGGTTGGTCTCTCTCTGGGTGCCTTTTGCAGGCTGATCAGAGAGCTAGATGAAGGAGCCAGTCACTCTGGGGATGAATGGCTTCAAAATGAATCTTCCCTATGCTTTTGGGTGGCAGGCTGCTGCCAGGTGCAGGTGCCAGGCTCCTAGGAAGGCAGAGGTCACAGGCAAAGCTGAGAAACTGCGAGGCACAATCCCAAGCACCCAGCATGGGGGCTTAGCTCAGAAAGGTGGAGGGGCTGGATAAATGGTCAGCAGCCAAGAGCACTGGCTGTTTTCACAGAAGAAAGAAAGAAAGAAGAAAGAGTGGAGTGTGGAGTGGACTGCTGTTCCTAGGCTCCTGGCCAGTTGTTTAGTGGGGAGCAGGTGCCCTCTGCCCTCTCCACAAGAGTACACAGGCACCTGCTGCCTGCCCCAGGGCTGAGGGATTCAGCCTCCTTCCAGACTCAGAGGTCCAGCAGCTGGAGAGCGGTCCTTGGTCTTCCCCAGGCCAGAGGAAACTGACACACACCCCTTACCACAACTTTTGGAGCATCACCTACCCTATGCCAGTTCTAGAGTGTTCACTACTCACATGGCTGGTTTCTGTGGGATCCTATGAATGCAAGAAAGAAAAAGAAACTAAGGAAAAAGAAACATGGAAATGAAGGCCTGGTTGCAGAGGCTGGAAACCTGCTTGTTTATCCTCTCATCCTGCTTTACAAATGTTGCTCACTTATTCTTGGAACTTGGGCTATTTAGGTATGTGCTTAGTTGTGATTGGGTCCTATTGCTTTGGGTGTACTGGGCCACCACCTCCTACTGCAGCAGATAGTTGGCTTGGAGTTACTTTATTTACCTTCCAGTGCCCAGGACGGACATTATTAATCGATCCCAGCATGCGTTCTGGCTGAGCTGGAACCCAGCCTCAGAATCTTTCATGACACAGCAGTCTAGGCAGCCAATACCAATTGATTGGAATTGGTATGAGATAAAAATGAAGTGTCATCCTCAATTTAAGTCCTCTCTACCCTCTGCTAATCTGATTAGGGAGAGTGCAGAGGTCGGCACTCTCACTCTTTAACTCTTGCCCACAAAGTCGGCTTCCCATTAATCAGAGAGTTTTACCACAGAGAGATAAAGGAAGAAGCAGAAGAGGCTGCCAGGGGCGCACACTCACAGGCACAAGCTCCTGCAAACACACAGTCTCCTTGAATCCGGGCTTCTGGGGTGGCAGGAAGTGACAAGGCAGAAGTGGCAGTCTAGGAAAAGACTCCCTAGCAGAGGCGGGCACTAGGATGTGCAGGGCTGTCTGATTCTGGATTTTAAGTTAAGGAAATGGGCCAAAGCCTGGGGGAGTTGGATCTCTGACACGGCCAGGCAGGAAGCAGGAACAGGGCCACCCAGTCTGACAAACAAAAGGGTTGCCACAGCTCTCTCTTCTTCCACTTTGGCTATTTCAGAATTGGCCAACTTAAGACCCTTCAAAAACTGAGACCAATTTTTAAGTCAGAAGTGTTTTTTAGGGTTTTTCTCCTCACTTATTCGTTCACCGAGTATCTATTAAATGCCTACCAAGAATCCAGCTCTGAACCACATACTAGGGACCCTCCAGAGATAAGAGGGTCCCACTCCTCTGCCTCCAGCCTGTCAGGAAGGGCTGAAATAAACATAATTACCATGAAATCTGGTGAGCTCTGGAGGGAGGAACAGGAAACTAAACATGTGTGTGCACACACAGTCCAAACTCACACTTCACACACACATACGCACTCACTCACACATACACACTCACAAGCACACCATCTACATACAGACATATACACTCACACACCTATACACACGCCATCCACATACATTCACATAATATACATTGACACACATTCACATGCAAATACATTACACACAGTTACATACATGCATGTACACATGTTTACTCACATACTTACACATATACAGAGATAAAGTCAGATTGTACTCACATACACACTCATACCACTCACACCCCACCAGAATTCACACCATACGCACTCACATTACACAGGATCACACACTCAGATCACACATGCACACACACCATACACATACATACACTATACAAAGTCACATAATCATACGTACACTATATACATACTTATACATGCTCTGTCTTACACACACTCATACACATGTACACAAGTCACATGGACACATATACACATAGTATATACCACGTACAGACATAAGCACATATTCATACCACACATATGCACACACACATTTATCCATGCTCACCACCCCACACATGCATTTTCATGAGGCATCTCTATTCCACAGCTCATTCTGAAGCCATGGCAGTGTGCAATTTGACCTCTGCCAACCCTAGACACACTAATACGGGATTTGAGTTTGCCTGGAAGGCCTCTGTCCAGTGGCCACTCGGTTATACAACAGCAGTTTATTGAGCTTCGACTGCTACCGCTCTTTTTTCTTTTGTTTTTGCAGCAGGATCTGTCTTCAGTGTTCCAAGAACATGGTATTCATACCAAACCCTCTGAGCCAGAGGGGCCCACAGGGGTGCCCCATCTTCTGGAGGCCTCTCCTCACATTGGCACGCTCGTTTCTCACCACTGTTATCCCAAGGAGCCTGCAGCTGAGCCCATGGGGTTGGGAGGCCACTGGCTGCCATCTAAGCTGCCCATGGAGCGGAACCCGCCAGGCCGACCAGAACCCCCCAAGCCGACCAGAACCCCCCAGGCCGACCAGAACCCCCCAGGCCGACCAGAACCCCCCAGGCCGACCAGAACCCCCCAGGCCGACCAGAACCCCCCAGGCCGACCAGAACCCCCCAGGCCGACCAGAACCCCCCAGGCCGACCAGAACCCCCCAGGCCGACCAGAACCCCCCAGGCCGACCAGAACCCCCCAGGCCGACCAGAACCCCCCAGGCCGACCAGAACCCCCCAGGCCGACCAGAACCCCCCAGGCCGACCAGAACCCCCCAGGCCGACCAGAACCCCCCAGGCCGACCAGAACCCCCCAGGCCGACCAGAACCCCCCAGGCCGACCAGAACCCCCCAGGCCGACCAGAACCCCCCAGGCCGACCAGAACCCCCCAGGCCGACCAGAACCCCCCAGGCCGACCAGAACCCCCCAGGCCGACCAGAACCCCCCAGGCCGACCAGAACCCCCCAGGCCGACCAGAACCCCCCAGGCCGACCAGAACCCCCCAGGCCGACCAGAACCCCCCAGGCCGACCAGAACCCCCCAGGCCGACCAGAACCCCCCAGGCCGACCAGAACCCCCCAGGCCGACCAGAACCCCCNAGCATAATGAAGACACCCATTGGGCTTCCCTTTTCCTTTTGCCATTATCAGTGAAATAAACTCCTTCCAACTTGGGTTTAATCTCAGAGTTTAATTTTTCACATATATCTCAAAAGCCCACCCTACCTTAACAGATCATCAAATAGATTTCTGATTATGGACTCCAAATGGGAGGACAGGACCCTGAAACGTGAGCAGCATTCCCCACATTGACATCATTCCCATTACCAAATCTACTTTCAACCTTGATAGCCACTGTTTTTGTTTTGACTGGTATGGGCATGGACTTGGAGTCTGAATGGTTGGGGTTAAGTGATGGGGAGAGAGAGTGGTGGCAAGACAGTGTGCAAGCTACTAGCCATCAGGTAAGATGTGGGAGATGAATGATTCCGACTGGACTCTGGGTCCTGGGAGGACGGATGAGGAGACGATTCCCCTCCACTCCTCATGCTGCTGCGATGATGGATAGAGCACAGTCATGTTCTTAGGCAAAGACAATGAGGTCCTAAAGGTTACCTGCTCCTTCAAAGTTTCTCTGCCAAGAAGGGCATCAGCTAAAAAGTCCAGAAGGAGGATGGTCTGGATCCAGGGGCACAACTTTTAAATAATTATGCTCCAATTCCTCATCCATATGTCATCCTTTATCTGTCTACTGTCTGTCCACCAGTGGTTAGATTTATCACCAACCCATCATCCAATATCCATACATCCCATCTATCCATCCAATATCCATGTGCTCTCCATCAATCCATCTAGTCATCCAATATCCATATTATATCCATCCATTCTTCCATTCATCCATCCATCTTACTGAATTTACTTTTACTAAAACACATACCATTGCAATCTATTATCATCTATCTACTATCTATCCATTTAATATCCTTCTCTCTAAATACACACCATTTATAATCCATTTATTTTTTATTTTTTTTTTTTTTTTGTTCTTTTGAGACAGGGTCTCCTGTAGCTCCAGCTGTCCTGAACTCACTCTGTAGACCGGCTGGCCTTGACTCACAACAAAGATCCGCCTGCCTCTGCCTCCAAGTGCTAGGATTAAAACAACAAGTGGGCGTGCGCCACCACGCCCAGCCTCTAATCCATTTATAATGAATTCATATTCATCATTATCCATTTAACAGCCATTCTGTTTTAGTTTGATTTTATATTTGCTGTGAGAAATACTCATGATCAAAAAGGAACTCATATGAGAAGAAAGAAAGGGTTTATTTGGCACTTCAGGTCCCAAGTCCATCACTGAGGGAGGTCAAGAGGCCAGATCTAAGCAGAGGACCATGGAGGGAGTGCTGCTTGTGGCCTTCCTCCACTGGAATGTCCAGTTAGCTTTCTCAGCCCAGGCCCACCTGCCTAAGGATGGCCCCACCCACCGTGGGCTGGGCCCTGGCACATCAATCATCAGTCAAGACCATTTCTCACAGACATGGTCACAGGATCAATCTGACAGAGGCAAGCCAATTCTGCAAACGATGCTCCATCTTCCAAGTTGTGACAGTGTTTTCCATCCTATCTATAAATCCATCATCTAGCCACACAATCTCTTTCCATAACTAAATACTCCCCCCTTTATTTTAATTTATTTTAAATTTTTTTTTTATTTATTATTTTTTATTTTTGAGTGTTATTGAATGTATTGTCTGCATGCAGGTCTGTTTGCTGCACCCGTTGTTGTCGTGCAATGCGCGGAGGTCAGACAGAAGAGGGGTCTCGGATTCCCCATGGAATGGAGTTCTCCTGGAATTGGAGTTTCAGACGCGTTCTTTAGTCACCATGTGGGTGCTGGGATCGAAACCTGGGCCTCTGCAAAGAGCGTCAGTGCTCTTAACCGCTAGGGCTATCTCTCCAAACCCCCCCTTTATTTTTTAATCTATCAGTAATCCGTTGATAGATTATTTTCTTTCTTAAAAATTTTTTTTTAATTTTAATTATTTCTGTATGGTATGAATGTACCGTCTGAATGCAAGTTTGGCACACGTGTCGTGCAATGCCGCAGATGTCAGAGAGGTGTCGGATTCCCCTGGAACTGGAGATCTCCTGGAATTGAGTTTCGACAGTTCTCTGCCGCCACGTGGGTTTGCTGGGGGATCGAACCCGGGTACTCTGTCAGACGCGGTCGGCGCTCTTACCGCTAGGCCATCTCTCCAGCCCCGAAAAGTCTATTTATCTTTCATACCTAAGAATGCTGTCTTTCATACTTCCCATTGATTACTCAAGCAATTTATAGCACTTGCATCTTGCTCTACGCTGTTTTCTCTGATTGCAAATCCCAAACCCTAGACCAACGCAGCATCTCACCATGATGACTGGAACGGCCTCCTCTCTGGCCTGTAGTTCTTTCCTGTCGTTTATCTTTATCAGAGCTACCAAGAACATCTTATCATGTTGGCCTGTGACTCCCACGACTGAAACCCTCCCATGTGTCAGCAATGCATTCAGATTAAACTCTCAGCCTGTGCTACTGTGCTCAAGACGGCCTGTCCTAGTGGCTGTTCTGTGGCCATTTCAGCCATGAGTGGAGGTCGTTCCAGCTCTGGGAACTTCCTTACCACTACATTGCCCCGCCACGGCCCCTTATTTCTAGTGAAGTATAACTCAGCTCACAGGACCTCTCCGGGATGATCACTTCAGGGAATGTAGAACCCATCTTGCTCAGCCTATCTAGCTGCTCTTTAGTCCACTGTTGTTCTCTCGATATTTTTGGTCACCCCAATCACAGATTGTCTCATCTGGTGGTCTAATTTGCTTTTCCTTCACCCTTCAGATTGACCATGGAACTAGACAGTAGGAGTGTGTTGCGGATGGTCCTCCAAAAGAAGAACTGACCTTAGACATCAAACACATTCCTATGCTTAGGGGCATCTGCTTGCCCAGGATTATAAACTTCACTCTCGGCCTTCTGAGGGAAAAGGAAGAGCCAGGGATCCAGCAACCCCTCCCAACCATCAAACCATCTTGTGCAGATATTGAAGGGGGTCCCAGCTGGGTCCCCCTGGGGTTGAACATGAGGGGCGGGAGTGCCAAAAGGACCTTGTAAGTGACCCCTTCACCCATTTGCTCTGTAAGCAAGCCCAACTAAACTCACTAGAATCTTCTAAACTGTGTTTGGGGAGAAGTTTTTCCTCATTTTGCCCTTGGGACCTCAGAAGTTGGAGGCGGGGTGCCGTGTGCAGGCTCTTCTCCCAGAAGGAATTTTCGCAACAAACAGCCTTGCACAGATTGCAGTTTCCCTCAGCTATGGGCTTATTTTAACTGTGTTCGCCTAACGCTATCTGCCCCTCTCAGCAGCGCCGTGAGGCGGCTAAGGACGGTAGATGGGCACAGGGCCTGTTCTCTGGGAGCTGACATCAGAGTGCTCACAGCAGAGCACACGAAAAGCTAGGACAACTGCAGAGCAGCCGCTACTATAAATAAACACAGTGACTTGACAGCCAATGAGAGAGACAGGACGAGAGAGTGTGACTGTAAACCACCTGACCAGAGGAAATGTCTCGAGGTTCCACCACTAGAGCTGAGAGGAGAAAGAAGCAGAAGTGTCACTGTCTCAAAGAACCAGTCTTCCACACAAGTGAAGAACCTAGGCTAGACCCCCCCCCCCCCCCCCCCCCCCCCATGGTGTCGACTGTATAGACTCGCTGTGTTACAGGGTCAGAAATTAGGTGAGCCTGGGTGGTGTGGCCCAGGAGCGTGAGGGAGATAAGAGGCTCAGTTCAGGAAGCACGTGGAGGTGGGCGTGGCTTCTGCCACGATGAAGCATCTCAAAGACAAAGGTGCCAGATGGAGCAGATAAAATACAGGATGCCTAGTTAAAATATTCGTTTTAGACAAAACAATAAATACTTTTTTAGTGTACGTCTGTCCCAGGGATTGCTTGGTGTTGTCTCAGTATATGCTCCAAATTAAAATAAGACTTAAGAAGCAAAGGAAACTCACAAAGCTCAGGAAGCTCCTGAAACGTTTAAGATTCACAAGCCCCCGTCCCCAACGGTGTAAAGCAGTCAACGGTTTCTGGGAAGCAGAGACTCTTTCCCCCTGTGGGGTGGCCTGCGACTTGTACTAGGGTGCTCCAGAGATGAAGCTTTCCAGAGTTGTCACCCATGCTTGGATGGGTTGTTTTAATGACGCAGCTGCCTTTGAGGCCTCTGACCCCCCTATAAGTGACACCTTGGCCACGTTCCTACATGTAAGAATGAGCTTAGTAGTTCACTAAGCTGTACTTGGGGAATCATTGTTTGGTGGTTGGAGCTGCCTGGGTCAATGGATGTTCCCTCACGTCTTCCCAGGAAAAGTCCCACAAGCAAAATGGGGCATCCTTAGGCTAAACCTTAATTGGTAATCTGAACTTCTAATTTAACTGGACTTCCCATATGATATCTGTGTGTCCCAAGACAACACCCTAAACCTAATAAAGTGGTGGCACAGCCCAGAGTCCTGCACTGCTGTCCTCCACTCATGGAGGAAGATTCAGAGAGGAAGAGGGGGCGGTTGTTGGTGGCGGTATTGGATGGGCATAGAGTCTAGTCCAGTCTGCATGGAGAAAAAGACACTGAAAGTGTATTTATCTTTGGAACATATTAAATGATGATTATTCCAGGCAATTTACTCTCATCATTGTGTTGAAGTTGAGAGGCTACAAGCTTTCCTGAAGGGAGGGATTGTACATAATTGACTTTGTGTCTTCACAGCACCCAGAAGACTACCTGAAACATACACAATCCTAGGTAAGTCATGCCAATTCATCAATAGGAAGTCAGCTTAGGACCCAAGGTGATGATTAGGTCCTTTATCGTTGAGTTAACCATAACCTAGAATCAGCAGAGAAGAGATTTTCAGTTGAGGACTTGTTTAGATCATGTTGGCCCCCGGGCACGTTTGTGGGGGATTATCTCGACTGTTAAGTGAGGTGGGAAGACCTCCCCTCCACTAGTGTGGATGGCGTGGTGGCACCCGTATTCTCTGGTTTGGGGGGGGGTGGGGTTGGCCCTGCAAGTATAGAGAGGGAACTACGTGAGGATTGTGTTTATTCCTTCTGCTCTTGACTACGGACATGATGATGTGACCTGCTTCTTGACTTCCCCAAAATTATGACCTGGAATTGTCAGCAGAATAAACTTGTTCTTTACCTAAATTGCTCTAGGCCAGAGAATTTTATCACGGAACACCTACCTCACTCTCTTCCCATTTCACTGAAACTCAGAGCTGTTGGGGGGCCAGTAATGCCCAAAGTCCCCTGTTCTGACTCCTCCTCTGAACTATGAAGCTTCCTGTGGTTGGCATTACCAAGCCTGTCAACATTCCATTCCCTTCCACCTCAGCTATCCTCAGAATCTCATTTCCTCATCGCTCGCAGAGGTTATAGCCATGTGACTGGTTTCTGGCTAATGAAAAGCAAGTAGAATCGCCATGCATGGCAGGAGACTGGAAGGTTCACGCTGACCTGGTGATGTCATAAGATGGTAGTGGCTCCACTGGCTGGAGCCCCAGGCTGAGTTCAATGAACTGAGACTCCTCCACCCTGCCCTGAACACAGCTCAGCAAGAATGAAGCCTCTGTTGTTTGAAGCACTGAGCTTTGGGAGTTGTTCATTACTGCAGCATAACTGACTGATACAGTCTGCTGTCATTGGGATGTTGGTACCCTACCTCCATCACATGATGAATGAAACCCAATCCCCAGGGTGTCAGTGAGAGGTGGAGTGTTCGAGGATGGGACTTAGTGATGAGGATGATGCGCCAGTGGATAGGACTGACGCTTATAAACAGGCCAGGGGCTGGAGCAGGTAGCTCAGTTGGTAAAATACTGCATTGTAAGCACGAGGACCTAAGGGTGGTGTGGGGTGTGGTAGCCCATGCTTTTGCAAACCCAGTTGTGGGGAGGTGGGGACAGGCATTTCCCTGGGGGATCCCTGGCCTGCCAGCCTAGCCTAGTTGGTCAGTTCCAGGCCAGTGAGAGGACCTTGTTTTAAAAGGGAAGAGCTGGAGAGCTGTCGGATTCAGTGCCTTATGAGCCACTGGCTTGCTCCTGCAGCGGACTTAGAGGTTGATTCCCCGCACCCACATGGCAGCTGGGAACCATCTTTAGCTCTAGTGCCAGGGGATCAAGCGCCCTTCTTCTGGCCTCTGTGGGTCTGCATGCATGACTTGCATGCGGTTGCACTTACGTGCAGGTAAAATGCTCAACACATAAAATAAAAACAGTTGAGTAAAAATCAAGATGGATGACAAACTAGTTTGATTTCTGGCCTCTCCTTACACGCACATACGTGTGTCTGGATTACATGCACACACCAAGAGAAACCTGAAGGAATGAGTTCGCCCTCCTGTTCACATGAAGAGACCGCAGAGCCGCCATCTATGACGTGCGCTAGCTCTCACTGGCACCTTGAACTTAGACTCCTGGCCTTCAGACCCACGATTCCCTAAATTCTGTTTTAAATTGCCCACTCAAAGATACTTTGATATTTAGATTTATCCAGTTTAATATCAGTGTAATACTGGCTTCGTAAAGAGTTTGGAGTGTCCTTCCTTCCTATTTTATGAATAGTTTGGTGTTAGCTCTTCCTTGTTGAATTCAGCAGTGGATCTCTCTGGGTAGAGACTTCTTTTAGTTGGGAGATTCTTCCTTATAGTACAGCTTCAAGCTCATCAGAGAGAAACATCTTGAGTGAATTAAGTTAGTCTCAGAAAGACGAATATTGTACTTTCTCTCAATTTTTGGTACTAGATGTCACATAGATAGTAAAGTCATGTTCATACAGATGATATGAGAAATGTAGCAAAACTGTCTAGAGGGAAAATGGGACCAAGAGGAGGGGACAAAAGGGAGGACAGCAGAGAATAGAGAGGACACTATATTCAAAGGACACTATATACTTGCATGCACATGTCCCTTCTATAATCTCAGTTTAATATAAAACATTTTTAAATCTGCATCACTTTAATACAATTCCAGAACCAAATCTCTACACAAGGATGACAGCCAAACATAGTAGTTCACTGTTGTCGCATAAAAAGTTATCCTGGGGCTGGAGGACATTGGCTCAGCAGTTAAGGAGCGCTGACTGCTCTTGCAGAGACCCAGGTTCCATTTCTCAGCACCCACGTCACGTGTTGGCCTTAAGAATGTCTTTAAGCAGGGCGTGGTGGCCCACGCCCTTTAATCCTAGCACTCAAAAGCAGAGGCGCTGGCAGATTTCTGTGATTGTAAGGCTAGATTGGATTTGGAAGGGTCACTTCCACGATGGCTCACTCCTGTGGCTGTTTGCAGAGCATGTCCGTATCTCACTACACTTGAGCCAGCATCCTCTCAAGGTGGCTACTGGCTATGCAAAGCTGTTCCTCGTTCTGCCAACCCTGTCTATTCAGGTGGTGGTGGTGGTAGGGTTGCACAAGGATTGTGAACTGCGAAGGCAGGCGGCTTGCTGGTTGGTTTTATTTTGGAGACCAGGACAGACAGTACAGCAGAGGGTGTTGGTGCAATGCAGACCTCAGGGAACTCCTGAAAACTCTCCTCCCCTCCCCACACTCCTCTTCCCCTTATTTTGAACACAGAGTAAGCCTATCAATAAAATATGTTTTGTCACATTGTCTTTCTGAGAAGAGTCTTATCTGTCTCCCCCACTTCCACTTAGCTGACATATCTTTTCTCTCTAAATAAACAGCCTATATTCAGTGCAACATTTTCTCCAAAGAAAACTCCCGTTGTGATTGACAGGCTCAGCATGACAATGGTGGGTGTGGCCTTGCGTCCCTGTCTACTTTGGTGCGTGGACAATGGCTCATTTTTCTGATTTATTTCCTTCTTTCTTCACCCTCCATCAATTCCACCAGCAAACCTCTCTCTACCATCCCCAATCATCTGTTGCTGTCCCTGCATGGTAAATGTTTGCAAGGGGACCATGGTAACACCTCTCTGTGAGTCTCATCCATCCACTTGCCATCCCATTTTACCTGTCTCTATATTCTCTGCTTTTCACAACATGACTTTCAAGCTGGGCTATCAGTCTCAACTTAGTATTCATTCTTATTTTTTGTACCTTGCTGGACATTCCTCAAGCACAGTCTATGAATTATGTACAAGTGGCCTTAAAAAAGAAATCATTCCTATAAAACAGTCAATAACAATAGCTTTATCATTCAACATTATCACCACCCAGGCTCACTTATCCCCTCTGATAGCGCTAGTCCACCCCATCGATGCAACACCATCCATTTCCTTTCCAATCATGACACTACTGCTGGGTGTTTTTAGAGAAGACGACATTATTCAAAGCCCCAAACCAACACAGAATGCTAAGATAAGGAAGAGCTACCCCAGCAAAAGCAGAGGAAATAGGCACTTAACCCTCCCTGTTCCAGGGAGATTGGTAGTGTAAGGTGCAGAGATTTTTGTCTGGGAGGAAATAGGCACTTAACCCTCCCTGTTCCAGGGAGATTGGTAGTGTAAGGTGCAGAGATTTTTGTCTGGCTGTCCAGCATCGATGCTAAGGAGAACCTGACTCTGTGACCTCTTTTCTAGGAATGTCTGGTGTTGGTCAGGAGGTGCTCAGGGGAGCAGGTAGGCACATTTACCTTCCTGCCCACTACACTGCAGCTATGGATTTTTTCTTTCGGAACTTGTTAATGCTGCTGACGGTGGCACATCGTGCCTCTGGCAAGCTGGGATATGTGCTGTTACCATCTTCCACTGATAAATTGCCCAATTTTCTTAGCAAATTCAGCAACAATAACAGTTTTCTGCTAGCAAAATAACCTTTCATTTTATGAAAAAAATAAAAAAAAAAAGTGGGTGAATAAGAAACCCGAATGGTAGCGGTTTCCTGGCTCCTATGACAAAAAAACCACTTTCTACTTTTTAGTTTTCACTAGTTTCCTGTGTGGGGGACTGGTTTTTCGTTCTTGATAAATAAAAGTGCTATATTTTACTTTCAGCCTCTCGTGATGCCTTTGGATTGCAGGCTCAATAATTTTTATAGAAATGATCTTTTGGAACACTTTATAGTTTCACGGGGGACTGAAATACATAGTTTTTTTTGTCTTTTTTTTAATTTTTTTGAGACAGAGTTCTCATTGCTGCCCAGGCTTATCTGGAACTTGTTATATAGTTCAAGGATGACCTTGAACTTCTGATTCTCCTGATTCTTTACCTCTCAATTCTGGATTACACACATGCACCACCACAGCTGGCTTTTCTTAGATATCTTAGGTCCAAATTCATCCTTGGCATGCAATAATAGCACTGTCTCACTTTTTTAAAAGTTGAGCTTCTGGATAACAGTGCTCAGCAGAACATATTATGAGAATTGCTACTTAATCCATCAAAAAAAATGAGAGGGCTATTTCTAAGAAAGGGCTGGATGAAGGGAGCTATCTGATTTCAATATTGGTTATTAGCCTCTGGCAACTGGGATGCAGAAAGTCAACAGGGACAATCCCAGAATTCATCCTGATCTACCCTGATGGCAGGAGGAAGCAAAGATGGAGAAATCACTGTGATCTGAGCTGGAACCAAGCAGCAAATAAAGGCAAGGATCATGAGCCATCGCCATTCACAGACATTTTCCCTCCCCGCTGTTGCCAGCCCCACAGGATGCCTGGCTGGAGAAGATATGAACGGCCATCGAGTTAGCCAAAACCACCAACAGGTCACATTCTGAGGGTGAACTCTGTGAAGGGTGATAATAATTTTCAAGGAAAATGGAAGCCCAAGAAATTTTTTTTTCGCCTTTATCCTTTGATGGCCTCACTGCCAAACTTCCTTATTCAGCTTTAATCCTAATGTCCAAGCCGGGATGTGCCGTGAAGCCAGATTCCTCCCTGGGCATGCCTGTGGCTTCTTCCAGTCCTCAGTTAAACACAGGCCGCCACGGCATGTAGGGAGACATGTAGCTGTGCCTCTGATTACTGCAGGCAGTGCAGAGCAGGGGAAAGATTCCTAGGCTCTGGTACAGGAGTGACCTATGTGCTAATCCAACCTCTACCAAACCAAGATGGGCACATTGGCCAAATGACTGATCTCC
Source organism: Rhizomys pruinosus (assembly GCA_009823505.1). NCBI lineage: Eukaryota > Metazoa > Chordata > Mammalia > Rodentia > Spalacidae > Rhizomys > Rhizomys pruinosus. Next base: position 2,909,103 of record VZQC01004854.1, read on the forward strand.
ATCTGCCTGGTCTTCAAGAGGACAAGAGTTCCATTCCATTTGCTTTATAAGGTTTCATGGCTTGACTGAATTAGTAAAGAAACCTGGTGCACAGTTGCGTCCTCTCTCCTCCTGGACCCCTCCCCTGTCAATTCCATGTGTTCTATGTATCACAGGAGCCAAACGAGTTTTAATAATAGCACAGAAACTCTTGGACACCTGAAACCCAATCATGGAAACACAGGCTTATATCTTTGACTGTTTATTTCATTTGCTTTTTGCTATAGTCAGAGAAGATCCCTCCGACACATGACCCGTGTGGCAGTCACTTGTTTGCTCTATGCTGCTTACAGTCCCCTGGATATCACAGTAGGGGCACACATCACTCACAGGTCATAGTGCTCAGGAGAAGTTACAGTCAGATCCCAGAGTCTACAGTCAGACTGCAGTTCATGCTTTGTCCTGAAACCCAGGCTTAAGAGTGACTCAAGATGGCCAATAAGACTCATGCCAGAAAGCTTGCTTGTCACATAGAGAGAGGAAGCTGTTTTCCATTAGAATTTCAAGCTTTTGGAGTCGCCCTCAAAGGCAGAACTATTTGAGAGCTGCTCTGTAGTTATAACACAGAAGGAAGCTTGGGGTTATCTGAATCTTAGATCCTGGAGAAGTTAACACAGGCTTAATCTAATTTTTTTCAGATGCATGAACTGAGTTCTTTTTTTTTTTTTCCATCTTTTACTTTTGTTCTACTTACATCTTTGAATCTAAAGTGTATCAGGGTGGACTGTATGCAGTTGGGTCATATTTTATAAATTATGCCGTCTCTCTACATTTTGATTGAAGAGTTAATCCAGTTACATTTAATGTAATCACTGATAAAGTGGGACTTAGACCTGCCATTTTGATGTTTACTTTTTCTATATCTTACAACTTTTATATTATTGAATATTCCTCTATTTCTGACTCTTTGTGTTAAATAAGAACTTTTTTATTTACCAACTTATTTTCCTTGTATCTTTTTACAATATACTTTATTTTCTTAGTGGTTGTCATGGGAATTGCAATTAACCTCATTAATTTAAGTTTGTGTTTCCAATGCCCAAGAGCACTCTGTGCAATATTATAATACAATTTGCATTTCACGTGTTATAAGACAGTAGCAGTTTTGTCATTGCTGCTTCAGTGGCTGTCTTTTAAATCAGGTAGGAGGTGAAGGTAAGTTTTACATTCCACATTTAGGCTGTCTTCTATATTTGCCTATTAGTTCATTTTACTGGTGCAAATCAATAATCACTTTTCTCTTATAAAAATCTGGTGTTTAATTCCTTATTCTCCAAGTCATCCTACATAATGTGATATCTAAAGTTATAGTTGGTGCAGTAGAGAACGAGCTCTTTATAAAAACCTCTCTGTTTCTGGGGGCAGGGACATCATTTTTTGGTATGAAATATAATGGATTATTATGACACACTAGACTGCTATCCATGCTAGAATTATAAAAGTGAGTGGATCATGTCGGCCTTACAGGGTGCTGGGGACTTATTTCGGGTTCTCATGGCTTGCTCAGAAAGCACTTATCCACTGAGCCATCTCTTGCGCCTAGCACTTTTTTTTTTTTTTTTTTTTTTTTTTTTTGTTCTTTTGAGACAGGGTCTCCCTTGTAGTCCCAGGTGATCCTGGAACTCACTCTTAGACCATGCTGGCCTTGGAAACTCAAAGATCTGTCTGCCTCTTCCTCCCAAGTTGCTAGGATTAAAGGTGTGCACACCCACCACACCTGGCTAGCACTTTTTATTCAGATTAATCAGTATCCTCTAATTGAGGAAAATCGAGCTTGAAGGACAGAACTGTGGTATTTTAAAGGGAATATAGATTCTTTCCTATTATTTCAAAAAGGCCTATGGCATTTGTCTGGCCTCCTGGAGTGCTTGTTCTGCAGCCCCTGGCTTTGACACTTACTTCATGTCTGGCTGGGGAAGCCCAGGGCAAGAGCTGCAGGTGGCAGTCTGGCAGAGCACAGGCTTGCACCTATCTATCTCGATTGTCAATTTGATAGGAACTAGAATCACTGAGGAGGGCAGCTTTTGGGCATGTTTCTGAGGAATTTCCTAGAGTGGGTTAACTGAGGAGGGACAGACCCACCCTGCATGTGGGCAGCATTGTGTGTCCTGGGCTGGAGCCCTGGACTGAACAAAAAGGAAGAAAGTTTAACTGAGGCCCCACTCTGCTCCTTGACAGCAGATGCCATGTGAGCCGCTCCTCACGCTCCTGCTTGCCGTGGCACTTCCCCACCATGACGGGCTTTCCTCTGAACGGTGTGAGAGGCCCAATGAAACCCTCCCTCCTGAAAATTACTGGGTCAAGAATTAGGTCCCTGGCAGCAAGACAAATGATCATGCTCTATGAAAACAGAAGAATGTCCAAACCAAGTCTTGTGAATCTGACTCATAATGTCACATCATATGAAAGATCGTGCTTTTTACGCCCCTGTGTATGGGAAAGCACTCGTATGGAAACAGGTTGGATAAACACAAAAAAAGTGACATGGTACTGTCCCTCGGGGCTGGGCAAAAGGGCCTGCTGGAGACTTGAACATTAGAGCACTCAAATTCAAGCGCCAATCAGGGTTCCTCAGGTAGGAGATGAATGTAAAGAAATGGTCTGGGGGGAGGGGAAGATCTTTGCTAACCGGAGATATATGTCATGTCTGGAAAGGAAAAAACCCAGGTTGCCCTGCGGGAGGTACGTGTCCTAGCGTTGCCAGACATTTAAGAGCAGTTGGAGTTTAACATGCAAAAAAAACTCTTAATTTTTGTGTGCAGCACTGGGGAAGGGGAAAAAAAAAAAAAAAAAAAAAAACCTTTAATTTTTATTGCTTAGAACTAATTAATACAAATTAACAACATAGCTGGAAAGCCAGTAACACATGGCTTGCAGGGATGTACCTTTCTCCCCAGATCTAGTTTGTGGCCGTCTGATCCAGCTCCGCCCTTCGGTCTTAGAAGGAGGGGCTAAGGGCTTGTTCTGCTCTTCACCAACCCATGTCCTCATACAGCCTAGAACGCAGGGCCTTATCTCGTGTCCAGAGGACTTGACCTTGACCCTTATGGCTCCTTAAGATAAAGGAATTCCCTAAAAAAAAAAAAAAGATAAAGAATCCCCAGTAGGTTACCTTCTTAGGGATCCTCCCAAATGTGTATCTGGTGAGTGAGTGTGCATGTATATGTTTGTGTTTTGTGTGAGGGTGCATGTACACATGTGTGTGGAGATGGGCAAATTAACCTTGGGGTCATTCTCAGAAACACTATTTATCTCCTTTGAGTCTTTCATTGTCCAGAAGCTCACCAAGTCGGGGAGGGAGTGGCTGGCCAGCGAGGCCCAGGGACCCTCCTGTCTGGAATTCCCTTGCAGGATAGGGCAGAGGACTGTGGCTGAATTTCATCCTCTTGTGGAGTTTAGAAGCAACACCAATTAAGTACAGAACGTCATTTGGAAATTTTCATTATATATAATAAGGTGGCTCAGTTAGTAAGCACGTAAGCAAGAGAAACCATTCTATCCCTAGAACCCACAAATAAAACGATTGGGCAAGCCCCTTAGGTGACACCTCTACAATGCAACATCTACAAAGGCTCAAGGAACACCGTGGACACAGGAGGCAGAATATTACTGCACCCCTCAACTCTCAACAGCAAAACTTCCTCATACAAAAGAGTGATGCATAGAACACTACGACTGGCCAAGATGTAGAGAAAAATAGACTGAAGAGTACATGTCTCTGAGACAGGACTCCTATATCAAACCTCAACCACCCAAGGCTCAGGGACCATTGGGAAGAGGGGGCAGAAAGTTATAAGACCATGGGTGGTTGGATGGCACAAGGGAAACAGGCTTTTCCAGATATCTGGGAAGTTAGTTATATGAACTCGCAGAATAGTGACAGCATGCACAGGACAAGCTCAATCCAGACAAAAAAATTCTCAAACAAAGAGATGGAGAAGGTGGGTGAGAAGCTCCAACCTTAGCTGAGGAACTTACCAGCAACTAAACAACGCAAGGAGAGAGACTGCCTTTCTTTTTCTTTTTTTTTTCATTGATGCTTTGTGTATTTCATACATCATTTTTTCCAATTCCAGTTCAGGCATTATTTCCCTTTCCCTTCCCCCCACCCCCCACCCCACCCCACCCATTCCCAGATCATGCATTCTGCCTAACCTGTCCTGCATCTTTCTTTCAGTTTTTTTTTCCATTTTTTAGCAATAAGTGATAATTTATGAGTACAAGCATCCTTCATGTAAAACCAATTTACAGGATGTTGTGCCCAACTACACATGCTATGCCCCTTTTCTAAGCCTAGGGAACAATCTGCGGAAGAGGGGGCGTGGTAGACTGTAAGGCTTATGATTGCGGGTGAATGGTGATGAAATACAGCAATTCTAGTCTGACACTCATTTGATCAACTTGGAGAGACTGTTTTCTTTAAGACTGTGACATTAGATAGGTTAACCCCGGCCCCAGGGCTGACACACAGCAAAGGACATTTGGGGGAGTACAGCTTTGGGTTAGCTCGATAGGCCTTCCTATGTGTGACAGAATACACGGGTGTTAGAAGAGGGGCATAGTAGGGTGTCTAAATATGATCCCAATATATTGTACGATGTTCAAAAAATCCCATTTTAAAAAACCTGCCTTAAAAATGGAATTTAAATTACTCACTCCTAAAAAAAAAATAGATGGGCCACAGTGCTGCATGCTTTTAATCTCAGCACTGGTGAGAAAGAGACAGAACACTGTGGAGTACAAATCTGTGTGTTCCAGTAAGACTGGGAGACATTATCTCGAAACAACAAAAAAGGTGTAGAGAGAGAGGCTGGTCGGCGAGGCTCCGAGTTAGAGCACTGGCCTGCTCTTGAGAGGATCCAATATGGTTCCCTGCACCCATATGGCAGCTAACAACCATAACTTAATCCAATTCCAGTGGAATCTGATACCCAATTCTGACCTATGTGGGCACCCTTCTTTTTTTTTAATTTTATTTATTTATGTATGTGTATTGATGTTTTACTGTCTGCCATGTAGGTTGGTGCAACCAAGTCATGCAATGCCACCGGAGTCAGAAGACGGGGTCGGAATCCCCTGAACTGGAGTTCTCCTGGAATTGGGATTCAGACAGTTCTTCAGACGCCATGTGGCGTTCTGGGGATCAAACTGGTCCTGTGAAGAGCAGTCGGGCTCTTAACGAGGAGGCCATTCTCCAGCCCCAAGGCACCCTTCTTATAACCTCCCCACACAACCCTGGTGTACTTATACACATGCAGGGCCATTATCCTCCAACCACATAAAGTCAAACGTTTCAGACAGTATAATTAAGGGAAAGAGGGTAGGTTGCCAGTTCTAAGGACCCTCCCCCTTGTTAATAATAATCACTGACATTTATTGGGTGCTTATTATATGCCAGGATATGTTCACAGAAGCACTTTATAGAAATAAGTTAACCTTACTAGAGAGCTCCAGATGGTGGGGCAAGCCTCATGCTCTATATGGGATTTAAGGACTTTAGGATCAAGTTCAGAATAGTGCTCCTAGGTCAAAGTTGTACGTCTGGTAGACTGAGGTTCTTATCAGTGAGGTTCCATAGACATTGACATGTACCCTGGGGGCAGTGCTGGTGATAGACAGGAGGGAAGTTGTCTCAATACAACTTCCTGGACCCAGGTTTGTTGGGAAGAAATGCAGGAGCCTATCTATTCCTCTAAATCATAGACAGTTGATTCTCAAGTCCTCATTTCGGCATTGAGAACTGAGGAACTTTGGGAGGGAGAAAAGAAGGGATGCCGGAGGAGGTTAGCTCTCTGTTTTGGCCCTTGGAGCACACGTGGAAGAACAGTGGTACTCAAAACTCAGTCTCCTGCTTCCGGCTATCTGGTCTCAGAGCACTCAGGTCCTTGTAGGAAGGTGTTCAGTGTCTGCTTTCTTAACTTGCTTCATTGGGGGACTGGAGAGAGATGACTGAATTTGTAAGACCACGGACGCTCGTGCAGAGGACCTGGGTTTGATTCCCAGGCACCCACCTGGTGGTGGCTAACAACTTCCATAACTCCAGTTCTTGGGGATATGGACTGATTGCCCTCTTCTGACCTCCACAGGCAGTACACACGGTTCACCTTTATATTAACATGCAGGCCAGACACTCCTACACACAAAGGTACGTACATTCCTGGACAAATGGAGATGCACTGTTGGGAGAAGGCAAAGGAGGTGGAGTGTCCGCGCCCTCCTGTGCTGGTGTTAGCTGTGCCCTGTGACTTTCAGACCCGAAGAAGGTACCACATAAAATCTTCCCATGAAACTGTAACTGTCTTATGGTCATAGCCCTCCTAAGAGTTTTGAACCCTGGATAAAAGGAGCTGTGTCTGCAGATGGTACATGTATGACTGAGCAGACTCTCTACAGCTGGGTTCCAGATGCTAGAGAGGCGACAGGATTTCCATACAGAAAGCGGTGACAATGTCCACCAGGTACCAAGACCCATCCTGGGAACTGGCATTACAGCCAGAGGAGCTGCAGATGACAGGCCAGACCAGGCTGCCTGGCCATTGTGAGAAGACTGTGGGATGGGGCCAGACAGTCGGGTGCTCAGCCCTGGCTCTGCCCTCGACCTGCTGTTGGCTTCAGACATGTTATTTTCCATTTCTGAGAATCAGGGACTGATTGGAAATGTGGGGCATTCTTGCCAACTTTGAGGGTATTTTGTGTATCAATGAGATCAATTTAAGATGAGCTCAGATTCATCAAAATGTCTTTGGTAGCTAGGCCTGGTGGCACACAGGTTGTAATTCAATCATTAGAGGAGCCCCCTCCACAACGTTCAAAACCAGCTGAGCTACCAAAGTGGAGTTCCAGGGCCCGCCTGAGGACTTTAGTGAGACCTGTCTCAAGCAGAAAGTTAAAGGAGGGGAGGAGAGGTAGCTCAGTGGTGACAGGCTTTCCTGGTATGTGTGAGGTCCTGAGTTTGATACTCAAAGCTCAGTCTCCTGCTTCTGGCTATCTGGTCTCAGAGCACTCAGGTCCTTGCAGGAAGGTGTTCAGTGTCCCTAATAACCAAAGGGACAATGCTGTTGGGGAGCCATCAAGATGCCACATGCACAGTGAAGAATAGGCCTTGAGCAGCCTGAAGCCGGTCAGTTGGAAATATACCAGACATGACCCTGCAAGGAGAAAGTCAACGCCATGTACAAATTATTTAAATAACATTAAAATCATTCCCTACTGGTATAATTTGAAAATTCACTTGAATTTCATGTTAGACTGGGTCTTATCCTTATTAGATACGACAGACAATTTCCAAATCCCAAAAAAACAAAATACCCACATCCAAAACCACTTCTGGTCCCGAGTGCTCCTGGTAGGGGGAGCTCCACCTGCACCGTGCTCCTTAGTGGGCTCCATTTCCGAGTTTATATGAGTCGGGCCCTGATGACCAAAGGGCTTATCATCTGCCTCAGCATCCCTGGGACTTCAGCTCAGACCGAAGTGATGGGGGGGGGTGTCTTGGGCCCAGACATATGGTCAGAGAAGAAGGGAAGAACATCTCAGGCTTGTAGGGCTTGCTGAAGGGCTGGCCCTCCATCCCCAGGCCAAGGCAAGGGTTCACAGAAAGTGGCCATTTGGGGTCCAAGATGGTTGGTCTCTCTCTGGGTGCCTTTTGCAGGCTGATCAGAGAGCTAGATGAAGGAGCCAGTCACTCTGGGGATGAATGGCTTCAAAATGAATCTTCCCTATGCTTTTGGGTGGCAGGCTGCTGCCAGGTGCAGGTGCCAGGCTCCTAGGAAGGCAGAGGTCACAGGCAAAGCTGAGAAACTGCGAGGCACAATCCCAAGCACCCAGCATGGGGGCTTAGCTCAGAAAGGTGGAGGGGCTGGATAAATGGTCAGCAGCCAAGAGCACTGGCTGTTTTCACAGAAGAAAGGAAAGAAAGAAGAAAGAGTGGGAGTGTGGAGTGGACGTGTTCCTAGGCTCCTGGCCAGTTGTTAGTGGGGGCAGGTGCCCCCTCTGCCTCTCCACCAAGAGTCACACGGCCCTGCTGCCTGCCCCAGGGCTGAGGGATTCAGCCTCCTTCCAGACTCAGAGGTCCAGCAGCTGGAGAGCGGTCCTTGGGGTCTTCCCCAGGCCAGAGGAAACGACACACAACCCGTCCGAAAAAAAACAACTTTTGAGCATCAACCTACCCTATGCCAGTTCTAGAGTGTTCACTACTCCATGGCTGGTTTTCTGTGGGATCCTATGAATGCAAGAAAGAACAAAGACAAAACTAAGGAAAAAGAAACATGGCATGAAGGCCTGTTGCCAGAGGTGGAAACCTGTTGTTTATCCTCTCATCCTGCTTTACAAATGTTGCTCCTTATTCTTGGAACTTGGGCTATTTAGGTATGTGCTTAGTTGTGATTGGGTCCTATTGCTTTGGGTGTACTGGGCCACCACCTCCTACTGCAGCAGATAGTTGGCTTGGAGTTACTTTATTTACCTTCCAGTGCCCAGGACGGACATTATTAATCGATCCCAGCATGCGTTCTGGCTGAGCTGGAACCCAGCCTCAGAATCTTTCATGACACAGCAGTCTAGGCAGCCAATACCAATTGATTGGAATTGGTATGAGATAAAAATGAAGTGTCATCCTCAATTTAAGTCCTCTCTACCCTCTGCTAATCTGATTAGGGAGAGTGCAGAGGTCGGCACTCTCACTCTTTAACTCTTGCCCACAAAGTCGGCTTCCCATTAATCAGAGAGTTTTACCACAGAGAGATAAAGGAAGAAGCAGAAGAGGCTGCCAGGGGCGCACACTCACAGGCACAAGCTCCTGCAAACACACAGTCTCCTTGAATCCGGGCTTCTGGGGTGGCAGGAAGTGACAAGGCAGAAGTGGCAGTCTAGGAAAAGACTCCCTAGCAGAGGCGGGCACTAGGATGTGCAGGGCTGTCTGATTCTGGATTTTAAGTTAAGGAAATGGGCCAAAGCCTGGGGGAGTTGGATCTCTGACACGGCCAGGCAGGAAGCAGGAACAGGGCCACCCAGTCTGACAAACAAAAGGGTTGCCACAGCTCTCTCTTCTTCCACTTTGGCTATTTCAGAATTGGCCAACTTAAGACCCTTCAAAAACTGAGACCAATTTTTAAGTCAGAAGTGTTTTTTAGGGTTTTTCTCCTCACTTATTCGTTCACCGAGTATCTATTAAATGCCTACCAAGAATCCAGCTCTGAACCACATACTAGGGACCCTCCAGAGATAAGAGGGTCCCACTCCTCTGCCTCCAGCCTGTCAGGAAGGGCTGAAATAAACATAATTACCATGAAATCTGGTGAGCTCTGGAGGGAGGAACAGGAAACTAAACATTTGGGTGCAACACAGTCCAAAAGTCACCACTCACACCACATAGCAACTCACTCCACAGTACACTCACAAAGACACCATACACATACAGACATATTACACCACCACACCATGACACACGCCACATCCACTACATTGGCACATATATGACATTACACACATTCACATGCAAATACATTACACACAGTTACATACATGCCATGTACACATGTTTACTCACATACTTACACATATACAGAGATAAAGTCAGATTGTACTCACATACACACTCATACACTCACACCCCCCAGAATCAACACCATACCGCACTCACACCTTACACAGGATCACACACCCAGGATCAAACACATGCACACACCAACACATACAACATACATACACTATACAAAGTCAAATAATCATACGTACACTCATATCACATTTATCACATGCTCTGTCTTACACATCACACTAATACACATGTACACAAGTCAGCATGGAACCATACACAGAGTATATAAACCACGTACAGACATAAGCACATATTCATACCACACATAGGCACTCACACATTTATCCTGCTCACCACCCCACACATGCATTTTCATGAGGCATCTCTATTCCACAGCTCATTCTGAAGCCATGGCAGTGTGCAATTTGACCTCTGCCAACCCTAGACACACTAATACGGGATTTGAGTTTGCCTGGAAGGCCTCTGTCCAGTGGCCACTCGGTTATACAACAGCAGTTTATTGAGCTTCGACTGCTACGCTAACTCTTTTTTCTTTGTTTTTTGCAGCAGGAATCTGTCTTCAGTGTTCCAAGAACATGGTATTCATACCAAACCCTCTGAGCCAGAGGGGCCCACAGGGGTGCCCCATCTTCTGGAGGCCTCTCCTCACATTGGCACGCTCGTTTCTCACCACTGTTATCCCAAGGAGCCTGCAGCTGAGCCCATGGGGTTGGGAGGCCACTGGCTGCCATCTAAGCTGCCCATGGAGCGGAACCCGCCAGGCCGACCAGAACCCCCCAAGCCGACCAGAACCCCCCAGGCCGACCAGCCCCAGGCACCCACCGCCCCCAGGCCGACCAGAACCCCCCAGGCCGACCAGAACCCCCCAGGCCGACCAGAACCCCCCAGGCCGACCAGAACCCGCCAGGCCGACCAGAACCCCCCAGGCCGACCAGAACCCCCCAGAACCTGTCAGCTCCATTTGCACAGCTACTAGTTCTTTCAGAGTCCTGTTCCCATTCACTCAAATAAGTGATTAATGTAAATTCTTTACCATACAGCCTTCAAGATGCTGCCCAGCGATGCTCACCTAGATACTCTCCTTGCTCGCATCCCAGTCCAGGGTCTAAGAGGATGGGTTAACGGAGGCTTCAGTGTCTGTCATGGCCTCTCCCCCCTCTTGGAAAGCTCTGTCTGAGGAGGCCTCCTGCTTCCTGTGATCATTCTTTTTTTTTTTTTTTTAATTTTCTTAAACAATTTATTTATTTCTGTATGTTTGTATGAATGTACTGTCTGCATGCAGGTCTGTTGCACCCTGTGAGCATATGCCCGGCGAGGTCAGAAGAGGGTCTCGGACTGCCTCCCTGGAACTGGAGTTCTCCTGGACTGGAATTGGAGTTTCAGACGGTTCTCGGCCACCATGTGGGTGCTGGGGATTGAACCTGGGTCCTCTGTAAGAGCGGTCGGCGCTCTTAACCGCTAGGCCATCTCTCCAGCCCCCTTGTGATCATTCTTACGGAGAGGCCCTGAGCCTTCCTGCCTCCAGCAGGATTATCTGCTGAGAGATCCAGAACCGGGGCATCTGGCTGAGCTGCTCCTAGCTTGCTAACCTTAAGAAACTGGGGTAACATGTATTGTTTTAAGCTGCGAAGGTTAGGAGGTAACACCGCAGTAGAGAGCCAATGCACAGCTCTCTTACCTTTTCTGACCAAAGATGGCCAACACTCCACAGCCCAGAGCAGATAACACTCCTTTATTTTTTTTTCATATCACAGTGCATTAAGAACTGAACAGGTGACTGCATGTTAGTGAACACCTTCATGGATGTCACTGTAATCCTTAGTAATATGCAGTTCCCATTGCTAGTAAGACTAATTTATATAGTCAGTTGACAAATATTTCTCAGGCTTCCACTGATTATAAGAAAGCCAATTCAGAGATACAGAGATAAACACATTCCCTCTTTTGGTAGTGATTATAGTACACAACGGAAGATTTGGGGAATCCAGAAGACAACCAGATATCTACCCTCAAGTAGCTAATTGGAATTTTATTTGTGTTATGCATGTGTAGATGTTTGTGTGGATGCATATATGTGTATGCGTACACACGTATACATGTGCAGATGGAGGTCAGAGGTAGACATAAATCATCTTCCTCTATCACTCCCCACTGTATTGTTGAGGGAGGGTCTCTTCACTGAAGCCAGAGCTCATGCCAGGGATCCCCGCGCTTCCTCTCTCTCAGCAGTGAGGTTTCAGTTGGACACTGCTATGCCCAGATTTTCATGTGGGCTCTGGGTTCTGAACTCGGGTCTTTAGGCCTGCACAACCAGTACTTTACCTGTGGAGACATCCCCCCAATCCCTGGAGTGTTATGTAAGAGAGGAATCTTCTCAATCAGAAACAAATAGACATGACCTTCTCAATGCATAATTAGAATGAGATGTTTTTATGACAACCGAATGGATATATGGTTGTTAAAATATGAAATGATATGAATTTTATAAATATGAATCATTAGATCCATGTCTTTCACGTTGCCTAGATTTCAACAACTTAAGATAAAACCCCAACCAGAACAAAAGAAAACAAAATCACCTACAGACCCCTTCATTTCTATCCTGTGAAGTTGTACCTGCTTCCCCACCCATGCTACACAGAGAGAACATAAATCCCATGAGCCCCAGTTCTGTAAAACTCCATGGAAATACTAAGCAAAGTAACTCAAACTCAGAAAGGAAACAAAGAGATGGTATACTGATCCTCCTCCTGTAATGTATACATATACATGTATGTAAACAGCTCTTCAGAGTGGGTGTACTACAGGACTTAGAAGACTGAGAAAGGGTCATGAGGAAGAGGGAATGCAGGACGCATGAGTTGTGAGAGGATATAAAGCTAATTGTGTGTGTGTGTGTGTGTGTGTGTGTGTGTGTGATAGCAATTTCTTCTGAGATAAAGCATTCTGTCTTGGGGGCTGAAGAGATGACTCAGAGGTTAAGAGCACAGACTGCTCTTGCAGAGGACAAGGTTTGAGTCCCAGCACCCACATGGCAGCTAAGAACCATCTTTAACTCCAGTTCCAGGGGAATCCGATGCCCTCTTCTGACCTCCACAGCATTGCACGACACGGGTGTACCAGCCTATATGCAGACAGTACACTCATACACATTAAAAAAAAAAAAAAAGCAGCCGGGCGTGGTGGCGCACGCCTTTAATCCTAGCACTTGGGAGGCAGAGGCAGGCGGATCTTTGTGAGTTCAAGGCCAGCCTGGTCTACAGAGTGAGTTCCAGGACAGCTGGGTCTACAGGGAGACCCTGTCTCGAAAAGACAAAAAAAAAAAAAAATAAAATAAAAAAAATAAAAAAAAAAAAGCATTCTGTCTCAGAAGGAAGCTGGGTAAACAACAGAATGTTCTAAACCCATGAGCTTCAGGAATTCCCTGAAGTTGATGAGATTCTCTAGATCCTTCCCTACCAAGTGTATATAAGCTGAGCTGCCTAGTTGGTTACCTCCCTAAGGGTGGTAGGGTAGGGAGTTCCGAAAGGCCCCTAAAAATAATAAAACTATTGTCATTGCTGTTGGTTGCATTTCAAAACTTAATGACAAGACCTGATTACTAAAGACATAGCATGCTTTGGCTACAGGACATGGAAAAATAAGTCTAAGGCCAAGCCAGAAGTGTCCCCTCCCTGTGGGTAGCTCTTGTAGTGCAGGAATGTGCACCGAGGTTGTTGGGGAGAATTATGGACCAAATCCTACTCAGCTGTGGATTCTGCATGTTCATGATGCAAGTGCCAGGCTAGATATGCCAGCTGGTACTCATGGCACAAGTGGTTAGCCACTGGACTTCAGGCCTGCTCCACAGAGGAAAACTCACATCTGATGTTGGGAACTCAGACAAAACCCGTGGTCAGGGAAGTCATAGGTGCCAGTGGAAGAACAACTGCCATTGCTTTGGTAAGTGAACATAATGTGCAGGTACAGTGCTGCCTAATGTTTGTGCTTGCCACCATGGGCAATTGCTCCTGTCAGAGTCTGTTTATATGTTTTCCTTTTCTGCCTTTTCCTTACTTATTTTATAACCAAAGAAATACCATCAAGGCTTGCCACCAGCCATACTCCAGAGAAAGCTGGATAAACAAAGAGACACAAAGGTTCAGTGCCTCTAGAGTTCATCAAAGTCAGTCTTTAATGTAATCTATGCCACCCCCTCCAAGGCTCAGAGACCACTGCGGGGAGGGAGACAGAAAGAATGTGAGACCCTGAGGAAGGGGTTAGAATGTTATATAGCAGCTTCCTCTAAGAGTCTCCGTCCTGGAGGGAAGCTGGGTAAACAACTGAATGTTATAAAAGGAAGCAACCCAGGACCTTCCGGAAGTCTCTGAAACTGACCAGATTCACTAAGGTCCTCCCCTCCCAAAATGTGTGTGTGTGTGTGTGTGCCCTAAGGACTGTGGAGAGATGCTTTCGGATGAAGCAAGCTGGCCAGGAGTTTGTATACATGCAGATCTGCCTGGAAAAAGCAAATGTCAGCTGAGCCACCCAGAGGAAGCAGAAGCTAGCTAAGCTTCCAGAAGAGGTTCAGACCAGCTGAGCCACCTGAAAAGATGCTCTCCCTCTCATTGAGCTGTGTATGTAGGTTTCATGAGCTGTCATCTGTCCTGGGTAGGCTTTTGAAACTATCTTTGAGTCATTTGTGCTCTTGAATGTAATCTCTCACCCATATGCCAATAAATCACCCCAGTAAATCTCACTGGCTCACCAAGTTGGATTTGGGGGTTGCCCTTGATTTGATCTGCCTTTGGTTCCCTACATGGAATGAATAGATGTCCATTCATGTCTTTCCAGGAACAGTGTCACACAATAATGATGGACAAGTATATAAAAACATAATTGATAGTGAAAGTCTAAAAACTTAAGTGAGGCTTCATGCTTCAGAATGACCATTCTGACCTTACAGAAGTCCTTTGAGATGTACAGAGTTTAGTACTGGAGAGATATTTGAATAGCTTCCTTAACTTAGCTGTGTGATGTTTTTATTTGTGAGCTCATTACAATAAAGTGATTTAAAATTTTTTGAAAAGAAAATAATAAGTTCTGAAAGCTTCCTTATACCGCTTTACCACCTATTGTCCAGTTGAAGGAAAGGGCTCATCATATATGAATTATACCAAATACATGCTGTACAAGTGTTCTGTTGCAAGGTCTTTTCACATCCATGCTGAGCATGGTGAGAGGAGAAGCTGCAGTAAAAGTTTTATGTGGTTTTTCCACTCTGCTTAAATTCCTTGTTTTGAGCCAATGGTGCATAGACTGTTAATAACGGGCCTGGCCAAGTGGTTTGACATCCATGGTAGACCAGATGTCTTAGACTTGTACTTTTTTTTTTCTTGACTAAACTTGCCATGTGTCATGTGACTGTTGTTGTTACTGTTTTTAATTAAGCAGTAATTGAAAATTTGTACTCTCAAGTATTACCTTTATATTTCAGCTTTGAAGGAACCCTTTAAGAAATCTCTTATAATAGAGAACTCTTGCTAGTCATGTTTCCATTGAAGTGGGAAAATTATAGGCAAGCTAAAAGAGGTGCCTTTTTGAAGGAGAACGCAAGTTGGGAACTGTTTGTTTCTGAGCCTGTTATTCTCTTTATCATCAATTCTCTGGGTCCTACAGCTATTGAAGTCTATGACCTCTGCCAAAGGGGCCTCAGGAAGGTGATTCCTCCAGACTTGTGAGAAATCTTTGAGAAATCCTTGATGCTTGGTCTCACTGTAGCGTGTAAATTTCCCTGTAAGACTCAATCGCGGGAGATGATGTAACCAGAGGGTCCATATCTGTAGCTAGGGAAGACCCAGAGAGGCTATTTGCTCCCTGATTGGCTCACACCCCAACTCCAAGGTGCCCAACACCTTGGGGTTCTTTGACAGCTCACAAATCTACTCAATACATCTGCAGAGCCTCCAGGATCAGCCATGTCAAATCCCGAGGCTCTGTTGGGACTTGGCTCTGGGACTCAGACTTTTGCATGTCCCTGTTGCCTGGCTGGGAGCATGCTTCCATAAGGAAATGCTCTTGGGTAAAAAACAAAACCAATTGCTTTATTATTTATTATTTTTATTTTAGTGTATAAGTGTATCGCTTAGGTGTGTAAGTGCACCTGTGTCATGCAGTGCCTACAGAGGTCACAAGAAGCCATTGGATTCCCCTGGAACTGGAATTATGGACCATTGTTAGCTGCTATGTGGGTGCTGAGAGTCGAACCTGGGTCTTAACTGCTCTTGACTGCTGAGCCATCTCTCCAGCCCCAAGCCAAACACTTTTTTTTTTTTTTTATTTTTGGTCTTTTGAGACAGGGTCTCCCTGTAGCCCAGCTGTCCTGGAACTCACCTTGTAGACCAGGCTGGCCTTGAACTCATAAAGATCCCCTGTCGCTGACTCCCAAGTGCTTCTAAAAACACTTTTTTAGAAATGGTATGAACTCTCTAGTTAGTAGCTGTGTAATGAGGTGCCTGAGTTAACCACAGGACCCAGAGGTTCCAATGGATGATGGGGGAAGCTTAGACAGTGCATGCCTTGGGACTTGCCTTACAGGGTTGTCAGCAGACCAGTGACATGAAAGAACACAGACCTTCCCCATGGCACTGGGGCAGAACCCAGCTGTAATCACATAGCACTTTCTGTTGTATTTTAAATGATCAATGCGGTTTTCTCTCTCAAGTCCTGAAATGTTTCCTTCTTAGCAACCAACATAATTTTATAAGAAGGAAGAATTCCAGGGGCCAGGAGATGACTCAGTTGACAAAGAGCTTGCTCAAGCATGAGTGGGTGCTGACTTTGATCTTCAGGGCTCATGTTGAAAAGCGTGGCGCTGGGGCTGGAGAGATGGCTCAGCAGTTACGAACGCTTTCCGGGCTTACAGAGGACTGGAGTTCCATTCCTAGTATCTTGTTAGGTAGCTCACGACTAACTGCATTTAACTCCAGCTCCGGGGGATCCAACCCTCCCCCATGGGCACCTGCAGACACACACGTGCACTTCTACACACAACAGACATACACAATTAAAAATAAAATCTTTTAAAAGGCTGGGTGCATCAGTGTGCACTTATTATCCCCACATTGGGGAGTAGAGATCTGGACGGTCCCTGGGGCTCACTGGCCAGCATCTATTCTACCCGAATCCATGGGCTCCAGGTTTGGTGAGAGCTCTGTCTCTAAAAATAAGGTGGGGGTGGATTGAGGACGACACCTGTGTCAACCTCTGGCCTGCAGACATGTGCACACAGGCAAGAAGGGAAGAAGGATGGAGACAAAGAACTTCGTGAGGACCAGCACCACACATACAAGTCCACGCCATACACGTCAAGGTTTTCCTTGTACTGTGTGGCAGGAGATGCTTACCCTGTTTTATATATCATGAAAGTCTGAAGTGTAGAGCACATGGTTTGGCCCCAGCGTAGTATGAAGATTCAGGCCGTGTGAGCTGGGTCAGAATCTGGTGCACTGACCCATCCATGCTATTTCCCACTCCCTGCCCTGAGCCTCTCTCATCCGCCACTCTCTTTTTTTTTTTTTTTTTTTTTTTATTTCTGTATGTGTATCAATGCACTGTCTGCATGCAGGTCTGTGCACCCGTGTCGTGCAATGCCGCGGAGGTCAGAAGAGGGTCTCGGATTCCCCTGGAACTGGAGTTCTCCTGGAGCCGGAGTTTCAGACGGCTCTCGGCCGCCATGTGGGCGCTGGGGATCGAACCCGGGTCCTCTGCAAGAGCGGTTGGCGCTCCCAACCGCTAGGCCATCTCTCCAGCCCTCATCCGCCCACTTCTTATATGAGGAAGCGAGTCTTTGCTCATCTTCCATCCAGATTGGTTCTTCCCTCTGGTAAACCTGCCCTGAGAAGTCAGCCCACTCTGACATCTTCCTTCTCCAGCCACTTCGATGTTTAAAGAGGTGCCCAATCTGTAAATGTCCGTTCTGCACAATTTAGCTCTTTATTATAGTGGAGGAAAATGCTGTAATATATAGTGCTGACTGACTTCTAATCATTCTCACAGGATTTTTATGTCTTCAGCATCTCCTGCTCAGGGATGGCACGTAGACTGTACTCTGTCTGCATGTGTATGTGTGTGAGCCTCTACATGTCTCTGTGTCTGACTCTGTGTGTCTGCCAATGAGTTTGTGTGTGTCTGTGTATGAGTATGCATGTCTGGTGTGTGTATGTATGTGTGTGCGTGTGTGCGTGTGTGTGTTCATGTGTATGAGTCTTTTTGTGTCAGTGTGTGTCTGTCTTTCTCTGTGTATGGGTATGTACTTCTGGTGTGTGTGCATGTATGTGTGTTTGAGTCTCTGTGTGTATGTGTCTCTGTGTATGTCTGTGCATGAGTCTGTGTGTGTGTCTATGTGTGTGTGTGTGTCATTTGCACGTAATCTGTGTGTCTGTATATGAGTCTGTGTGTGTCTGCATATATGTTTCTGTATGTGTATGCTAATGTGTATGTATGTGGTTGTGTGTGTATCTGAGTCTGGGTGTGTCTGTGTCCTGTGTCTTTGTGGCTGTGTTGGTTTCCTAGTGGACATTCCCACTTTCTGAAGCAGCCCAAGTTCCCTTTGGGGAATTACCAACTCCTTGTTACACGTGGGTTTTGAGAGCAGGTTAATTACAGACAGTTGCTGGGAAGCTGAGAGGGTGCAACCTGCGCAGTGTCCCTGCGCAGCAGCACTGATCATGACCGAAGTTTATGGTTTCTCTCTAAGGACCAGGGATCCAGCTGGTGATCACTCATTGCCATGGCAATGTGCCCATCAAGCTTTCCCGCCTCTGGACTAGAGCTGGGCCCCTTGCTACCTGATATGATTGTGATTTTGTTTTTAGCTCAGATCTGTGCCTGACTCTCCAACATGAGGGTTAATTGATGTGTGAACTTACCTGGGCCCCAGAGTGCCCAGGTGTTTAGTTAAACAATATTCCGGGAATGTTTTTATTTATGGATGATAGGAACATTGAACGAGTGGGCTAAGTAAATTGGGTGGTCCTCTCCAGTGTGTGTGTGTGGAATCACCAACCTCTTGAAGGCCTGGATAAGAACAGGCCTAATAAGGGGGAATGTGTTCTCTCTAACTGTCTCTAGGGTCATCAGTCGTCTTCTGACCTTAGATTTGGCTTTGGATTTGAACTAGAACTTGGACCATCAGGTCTCCTCATTCTCAGAACGTTGGACTTGGATTGAATGGCACCACCCTCTCTCCTGGGTGTAGACTGCACCTCTCCAAAATCACGATAATTCCTCCTTTTCCTCCTCCTCCTCTTCCTCCTTTTCTTCCTCCTCCTCTTCCTCCTTTTCCTCCTCCTCCTCTTCCTCTTCTTCCTCCTCCTCCTCTTCCTCCTCTTCCTCATTCTACTCCTTTCTTCTCTCCCTTCAGAATGAAAATACCAAGGCTGGAGAGATAGCTTAGCGGTTAAGAGCACCGACTGCTCTTGCAGAGGACCCGGGTTCAATCCCCAGCACCCACATGGCGGCTAAGAACCGTCTGTAACTCCAATTCCAGGAGAACTCCAGTTCCAGGGGAATCTGAGACCCTCTTCTGACCTCCGCGGCATTGCACGACACGGGTGCACAAACCTACATGCAGACAGTACATTCATACACATACGAAAATAAATAATAAAAAAAGCAGAATGAAAATACCTACCCTCCTACCAACTGTGTAGGCCCCTAGGCCCTCCCCAAACTTTCCCACAAACTTCCTCAGAAGCTAAGACCTGGTCTGAATACAGATCAGCAGTCTGAAGCTAAATCTCTTGCTGAATGCCTTTTTGAGAGTCAAATGTGATTTCTACCCAGTATATGTGATAAATAATTACCTGTGATCTGATTCAGAGCCTAAAAGAGCTGGGGTTGTGTTCTGGACACACTTTGGGTGTTCAGCAGTGAACCCTTCTCTTCCAAGACCCTGCCTTGGAAGTTCCAACAGCCTGCCCTGCTTTGCTACGCTTGATGCTGCAGTTGGCAAGACATTGAAAAGAGGTGGTTGGATACTTGTTTTTGCTTGTTCTCCTCCCGTGACTGTACTATGTGGAAACTCTGGGTAAGTCAAGTTCCCTGGGTCAGTTTATTGGGAAGCCATATCTCTTTCCTCAAGTCAGTCAGAAACTGGGAAAATAGAAATAATAGAAATTTACCCTGGAGCCAGAGGGATGAAAACAGACAAGTAAGGCAAGTGTGGTGTGTGTGGATGACAGACAGAGCTGGGCTGTGGGCGGGGACGTAGTACTCTGCCTAGTACCTTCCAAGAGCACTGTGGACAGGGGACTCAGTACTGTCTCCAGCACCTTCCAGGAATATTGTGGTTAGGGGTTCAGTACTCTCCCTAGCATCTTCCAGGAGCATTGTGGATAAGGACTCAGTACTCTCCCTAGTACCTTCCAGGAGCATTGTGGATGAGTACCCAGTACTCTCCCCAGCACTTTCCAGGAGCATTGTGGATAAGGACTCAGTACTCTCCCTAGTACCTTCCAGGAACATTGTGGATGAGGACTCAGTACTCTCCCCAGCACCTTCCAGGAATATTATGGTTAGGGGCTCAGTACTCTCCCCAGCACCTTCCAGGAGCATTGTGGATGAGGACTCAGTACTCTCCCCAGCACCTTCCAGGAATATTATGGTTAGGGGCTCAGTACTCTCCCCAGCACCTTCCAGGAGCATTGTGGATGAGGACTCAGTACTCTCCCCAGTACCTTCCAGGAGCATTGTGGATGAGGACTCAGTCACTTTCTCCAGCCATCCCCAGGGCACACTGGCTCACATTTTCATGAAAGCATTTGTAAATTGGAACGCCAAATTGGAGCCAGGCACAAAACGATAAAGCTTTCCCATGGGAGGAAATTAAGAGTTAAGCTGGACAGAGTTCTTTTGACCATGATTTCACTTAAGGTTAGGAATGCATTCCATCATTTTTTCACACATGGAGTCAGAGGGGCTCGTTAAACTCCCTTACCAATCTCTCCAAGAGCAATTGAAGCAGCGGGGATGAGGTGAAAGAGGCACGGTCTCCTGATAGCAACTTGATGCTCAGAAGGCAGCAGGCAACATGGAAGCTCAAATAGCCCTGTTCCGAAGTAAAATTCAAAGTTTGACCCTTAGCCTAAGTGAAGTACTCCCAAATGACCCCCAGAGAAAATTCTACATTTGCTGTCTTTTAGGACATGTGTGCTCCAAGGCCTGAACAGCTTTGTGCTGTAGTACCTCCTGGAGAGGTATGCACTGCATTGCTTTGTCCAGGGAGAAGACAAGCTTGGTGTGGACAATGAGTTCACTGAGCTCCTCCAGGAGCGTGGGTGCATCTGGCAGCCGCATCACTAAGACACCCTCCATAGCATGAGTGGGAGGACCCATAAAACCACACCCTGCAGTTCCTTGCAAACCTTGCAGAGAGCTATACTACCAAAGAATCACAGAGTCTCCCCCTCCCATGTATGTGTGTGTATGTGTGTGTACGCACATATGTGCAGGAGCCCATGGAGGCCAGAATTGTGCACTGGATCCCCTAAAGCTGGAACTACAAGCAGTTTCGGTCCCCTGAAAGACCAGCAAGTGCTTTTAACTGCTGAGCTATCTCTCCAGCCTTCTGTTCCCTCCCTCTAGGAAGATAGTTTTAATGTGGAAGGAAAACAGCCACACAATATACACACACATACCATTTTCCATGGAGTTTCAGTTAGAGTGATTCCTCCTCACCTCCTCTGTCTAGGGGAGCACAGAACCCAGCCCTGGGGCCAATGAAGATGCTTTGAGATGAGGGCCATTGCAGGAACCTCATCTGAGTCGTGGATGGTGAAGCAAAAGACTATTCTAGACAAGAATTGTGATTCTGTAAAATTCCTCCATCTCTACGCAGACAGCTAAAGCAAAGGTATAAAAGCATATCAAGGTCAGACGCAGGGTGAGTTTGAGGCTGTCAGCAGCTGCCTGGGGAACTCGTGGGGGGACTCACTCAATATGAAGCCACTGGATGAAGTCAACCTAGCAAAAGCAGGGACAAGAATGCAGGGCAGAGTTGCCACGGTGTGGTTTGAAATGGGGGACCTGGGTGTCTCCTGATCTTGCACCCTTGAACTCTTCAGTGATGAGAGCTAATGGAACCCTTTGGTTCAAGCTCATTTGAAATGAATCTCTGTGGCTTCTACCTCTGTGAGACACTAGTCATGGAGCAGCTCAAGAGCTAAATGATCCCCAACCTAGACTAAGCTTTAGCACCAAGACCAAGTTGATCGTGCCTCTTATATGGGTCCCAGTTTCCCCATCTGTACAATGAGGGATTGGGCACAATGTTGATATTTCATTCCAGATTCTTCCAGTTGTCAAGCTCTGTCTCTCCAATCACCTGTGTGTGCTATAGAAGGTGAGACTGAAAGAGTATTGTGTGTGCATCCTGCATGTGTCACACGTGCTGCCTTCATCGATCCTGACAGACCCTTCTCTGTACCCTCTTGTCACTCACTGATCTGCACAGGGCCATTCCTGCACCAGCCATGTCTTCCTTCCTTCTTGGGGCCTGCTTCTTCATACCAAGAATTTGTTAGAAGGGTTGGGGAGATGGCTCAGTGGTTAGGCACTTCCTCTAAAAGTGTATGGCCAGGAATTCAGATCCCTAGGTTCATCTTCTACTAAATGTCATGCTGCATAAGGACAGAAGGACACACAGGCCAAAGTGTTGGTAATGGTCTTAGTGTATTATTATCAATCAATGCCCAGGGCTTGCTGAGGACGTCATCACAATTTGTCCTGTGGATAAGCTTCCGGGGTCAGGGGCATTGCTTCTTTATCTCTCACACTGAGATCACAGAATCTCTGTTCCCCGTGTTAGCCTGTTGCCATTGGCCATTAAGATCTTCTAGATCTTTCCAGGCGTGCTGGCACACGCCTTTAATCCTAGCACTTGGGAGGCAGAGGCAGAGGCAGGTGGATCTTTGTGAGTTCAAAGCCAGCCTGGTCTACAGAGTGAGTTCCAGGACAGCTGGGGCTACAGGGAGACCCTGTCTCGAAAAGACCAAAAAAAAAAAAAAATCTTCTAGATCTTTAACACACTGATGACAGAAAAGGGCCCTAATCTCTTGTCTACTTCCTGGGTGTGTGAGCTTGGGCAAGTTGTTTAACTTCTTCCAACTTCTCTGTTCTCCCTGAGGGTAGGTGCATGCTGTAATATGTCTCTGCACCCTCATCTTTTTTCTTCCAGCTGCCACACACTGATGGGACCTGACTTTGCTATCCTAGAGGGATATAAAAGGAAGCAAGTGGCTGGCCAGATGGGTCAGCAGGTAACAGTGCCTGGCACCAAGCCTGAGGACCTAAGTTCGATCTTTGGGAACCGCATGGTGGAAGAAGAGAACCAACTCTGCAAGTGTCCTCTGAGCTCCACACTTGTGCTGTGGCACATACGTGAGCACACACACACACACACAGACACACAGACACACAGACACTAAAATGTAATATAATACAATAAAGAGACAGAAAAGAAAATAAAAACAGCGAAGCAGCTCCAGCAGCCAGGACAGGTCTGGGCTTTAGGGGGTGGATGTTCTAATGTGCTTTCTGTGGCTGTGAGGAGGAAAGGGTTTATTTCAGTGTACAACTCTCAGGTCACAATCCATCGTCACCGAGGGAAGTTGAGGCAGGGAACTGAAGCAGAGGAAAGCCGCAGAGGAAAGCCGCTCACTGGCTGGCTCCCCTGGCCTGTGCTCAGCCAGCTAACCTGTACAATTTAGGATCACCTTCTCAGGGGTGGCACCACCCACTGTGGGCTGGGCCCTCCCGTATCAGTCAACACTCAGGACAGTGGGTACAGGCCAGTCTGATCTGGAGAACCCCTCAGTGAAACAACTCTTCCCACGTGGTTGTATGAAGTTGATAAAAACCAGGGTGCTAACCAACACTGATGAATTATAAAAACTGAAAGTGAGGAGTAATAGGAAGAAACGGACTTGGGGGGTCCACACTCCCTAGGCACAGAAGGAGGAGTCAGAACTGTCCAGACTGCTGGAGGGAGGTGAAGTGCCGGGCCTCAAGGGAGATGCGAGGATGACTGGTATCCACCAGGCAACCAAGGGGTGCTCATTTCAGACACATCATACAGCTTTTCCATTCAGGAATATGGGAGGTGGCAATCCCTCAGAACAGGATGCTGCACCAGTGATTGTAATAGTGACAGAGAACTCCACTAGAACTAGACAGGTCTAGTGGAGCTGTCATAGGACTGAGCAGCCTGCAAAGGAGGCCTGAGGCCTGCTGGCCCAGAGCTCAGAGGGAAAAGGAGGGAATGGGCTCCCTGCTCTGCAGGGAGAAGAGGATGCTTTGAAGAAAGGCAGGTGACTGTCATGGACCCTCTGTTCTCCCTGAGGGTAGGTGCATGCTGTAATCTACACACTACAGTTTACAGTTCGTATGGAACGGGGAACCAAGGCTTGTAATCCCAGTGCTGGAGACTTGGAGACCAGCAGATCTCCAGTGCTCCCCGGCCAGTCAATAGAGCCACCTGGGGAGCTCCAAGTTGCCAAGAGACCCTGCTTCAAAAAACAAGGTGGGTAACATCATGTGGAATGACTGCACACCAGACTGTCCTTTGGCACATACACACACATACACACATATACACACATAGATGTACATATACTCATATACACATATATGCATACATGTTCATGTTCATGTGGACATGTACATACACATGCACACATGGAGACTAGACACAAAGATCCCATGTTGATCAGGTACAATGCATTGATCACCATGTAGAGGTTCAAACTAAGTTGTTTTCCATCCACCCCTTTTCTCCAGGACACTGTTAAGTCTGTTCAGTTTTGTTTGTTTGTTTGTTTTTGAGATAGGGTTTTACTGTACAGCTCTGATAGGCCTGGAACTCACAGAGATCTCTAAGTGCTTCTGCCTCTGCCTCCTGAGTGTTAAGATCACAGGCATGTGCCACCATGCCTGGCCCTGTTAGGGTCTTTGGTGATGGAAACCCTCATCTGGATTGCTATTGGGGGCCCAGGGAGAACCCAGGTTTGACATAAGGCATTTAGGTGGTGACTAGACTGTCCTCTAACCTTTGCGTGTGGCAGATCATGTCACAGCCCTGCGCCCATCTTCACTCACTGTTCTAATGTGTCTGTCATTTCTTATTGCACATCCGTGAGATGGTGGGCCTGCAGGCCCTTCATGAGCAGGTGAGAATGAGACCTTCCATTAAGGATGAAGGCAGCTGGAGCTTTCTTCTCCCTCAGCTAGACCAACTCCAAGATGTGTCTCTATGCTGTTTCACAGAGCCTCCCACCCCTGAGGGACTGAGCTCCAGGTGCTATCACTGAGCCCTTGCTCTTGGCTGCCTCCGTTCTCCTACTCCACAGCCAGGCTTGTGGGGACCACAGAGGTATGCCAGGGATCAAACTACCAGGGACTCTGGGCTCAAGCAACAAGTTTATTGTCACATGGTTCTGGAAGACACACACACACACACACACACACACACACACACACACACGTGCACATGCTTGCGCTGACTCAGACACATGAATCTCTGGGTGTCAGCTGTTGGACTGACTGATTACCATGTCACTTGTCATTGGTCTCTGGATATCAGGAGAAGTTTAAAGGACAAGCAGGTGGCACCCAGAAAGCTTCAAACCCCAGATGTCAAGGTCAGAGGGCAGCGCAGAGGTCAGATCTCATTTCTCAGATTCATAAGATTAGAATCAAAGCAGCAGCACAGATACTGGTGTGATAACAGGCATCGCCAATGTAAAAGCAAGGCTCAGGATCCATTTTTTTATCAGAAGCATCATTACCTTAGGACATAAAAAAATTAAGAGGAAGAACTGTCTCTTCCCTGAGCTCGGGGGTTGTTCAAAAATTCTCAAAACCAGTTTTTGTTTATTTTAATTAAAATTGTGGATGTTGGGCCTGGGGAGATGCTAAAGTACTTGCTCTACATTCATGAAGACCTGAGTTGGATTCCCAGAATCCATTTGAAAAGCTGGGCATGGTGGCACATACTTGTAATCCCAGAACCGAGGAGGTGGAGATGGAATCCCTGGTGCCAAACAGGCAAGCCCTGGGCCCAGTGACAGACCCTGCCTCACATAGAAAAGATGGGTGACACCTTAGATTGTCTCCTGGACCCTGCATGAACACACACACACACACACACACACACACACACACACACTGCATACTACTGATTTTAAGGATGGGAAATGAAGTGAACAGGTGATCCACAGACTCCACTAGAAAAGGCCCGTGGTTCCATTTGACACTGGGTCCTTCTGGGTTCCTGTAAAGCTACTGCCAGGGCCATGGCCACCCCAGGCATAAGAGTTCCTCTAGGTCTCAATGACACACTTCAAAGTTTTGTCCAGAAACTCTAGGCCTGAGATCTAAGAAGCCCCCCCACAAAGAAAACAGAATGTGTTCTACTTGTAGTTGACAAAGGAGTGTAACTGGTAGCTTTTTTTTTTTTCCCCCTCTTCTATAACTTTTAGTTTCCTGGGTCTATGTTCAGCAAGTTTTGTGACTTCTCAGGTGAGGGGCTCTCCTGAAGATTAAAAAGAAAAAGGAGGAATTTAAAAGACAGTGGACGCCAGGGGACTCACACTCCAAGCACGCAAAACGTGAGGAGCTGGTCATGCCAGGAACAGGACAGAAAGATGCACCCAAGTCGGCGTAAGGCCCACAGAATGTAATTAGAATGCTAACACAGGCAGCACACAGCAGATCACATGAAAGAAGACGATGCACCTTTAAGGTCTCCGCCTCCCCCATGGGAGGCTGGGGAGGAACGAGTCAGAAGATTAGCTCCAGAATGCAGGAAACGTTCCCTTCCCCATGAATGCCATCTTGCCTTATCTTCCACCCCAGCAAATGCCATAGTTGGCTCCACACGTGCCCAGGAGTGTGGGCAGAAGGGCTACCCATCCTCCAATCCCACACCACTCTTCCTTGTTCTTTTGGGGAAAATTGGGGTCTCCCACTGGAATAATTTCCTTTTGCACATGGGGTCCACTACTCAGATTGAATTTATCATGGGACCAAAGCTTCTTCCTTCATCTCTCCATGGTCTGGCGTCTTATCTTCCAAGAGAGTCCCCCACAACCCCCAGAGGTAGCCCGCTGGCCCGGACTTAATTAGGCAGTGTTTGAAGATATGGTCCTCTGGCAGTCAGCCTCCTTATCTCCTGGTACAGAAATCCCTGGAGCAGCTGTTCCCATAGAGCACAGAGCACCGTCCCTTAGGAGGGAGGGGCTTCAGATTTATTCTTGATTTGCAAATCGAGGCAATGCAAAATCAATGCTTTCTTTCCTTGTATGACTTGGGAAGGCCAAGCCACCTAAAGGAGAAACAAAACATGCCTATACTTCAAGAAATCTGAAAGGTTATATAGTTCAGGGGGCAGGAGGAAAGAGGGAAGCTGGCAAGAGACTTGGTTTACTGGGGAGTTGGTCCTGCTCACACACGGGTCAGAGAGACCCCAGTGTCAGGACCTTCGTTCTTCACCAGGGAGATGGGTGGAAATAAAGGGAAGAAGCATGTCAAGGATGGGCCTTCTCTGGACGTCACATGGGACCCAGGCAGCTGGTGCTGGCCCACCTCAATGGATGCCCCAGCCATGGTGCCCACTGACAAAACCATTGTGTTTATAACATGCTTCCCCAGGCCTGGAGACATGGCTCAGAAGCTAAAGCATTTGCCTCATAAGGAACACCTTGGTAGGGTAGGCGGAACTGTAATTCCCAGTGATGACCAGACAAGTCCAAGGGAGGCAGACCCTGTAGCTGGCTGGCCAGCTGACCAGATCTACTGGGTGAAATCACAAGCTAATAAGAGACTCTGTCTCAAACAAAACACGGTAGTTGCCTTAGGAACAATGTCTGAAATTGTCCTCTCACCTCCATATGCATGCATGCACACATGTACCACCACACATGAACACGTATACACACACACACACACACACACACACACACATGACTTCCCCTGCTCCATGTTCAGTATTAATACTGAAGAATTTGGGTCAACAGGTGACTCAGAATATCTTAGCGAGAGAGTTCGGGCCCCCACTGCAAAAGTCAGAGTCTCATTCCTCCAAGTAAATCGGGGTTAGCTTCCTGTGCTCACTGGTGAGGACTTGGGTCCTGTTTGTGTGGCTCATGTCCCTTGGTAACTCACCTGCACAGAGCAGAGACCCCTGAGAGACTGCTGAGCCCCCAGGCAGGCCAGCTGAGACATCAGCCTCAGCACCTTCCTGATTGTCAGGATTCCCACAGCTGAGAGATGATCTCCATCAGCAAAGTAGCCTCCAGGGTGTGCTGACCTGTTCCTGGCTCCTTCTCTGCTGACTGAAAGGTGCAGTTGGTTCTCTGGGCCCTGGAGTTTGGACGGTGGTGGACGCAGATGCATTTGCTTTTGTAGCTACTGGACTGAGATGAACAATGTCCCATCTTGTTGTGTATGTACATGCATTTGCATGACAAAATACGTGTGTCCATGCAGGTGCACATGCGCATGTACACACATGCATGTGGGGGCCAGAGGTTGACATTGGGGGTCTTTCTTAGTTTCTGTCCACCTTAATTTTTGAGCAGTGTCTCTCATTGAACCTGGAGCTTGTTGACTAGGCTAGGCTTTGCACATTGACCTCAGGCCTACACACACACACACACACACACACACACACCCTATACATACACACACGATGCTCAACAGGAACATGTACTTTCCTCCTGATTCGCACCCCATGGTGGTGAACGAAGCCAATGCCTGCGTGTGAAGCAGCCTTGGAAGGGGGGCTTTGACATACTCTGAAATTCCACAGCATGGAATCCTTCCGACTCTGAGGTTTCAGCCGCAAACAATGAACCCGTGTGCAAATGCAAACCTCTATGGATGAGAATATCGCAAGGCTCTGTGCAACATGAATCCTCTCATACTTGATGGACACTGGAATCCTAGCAGGACCTGTGCAGATCCCAGAGCCCCACGCCAAGTTCCTGACTCTGGAGGTCTGAGGTGGAGCCCTGAGGACCTGCTTGTCTGACTAGTTCCCAGGGGCCCCTCCTGCAGCTTCTAGGGCTGCACGGGGGTGGGGGGGGTAGGAGGGCTGCAGCATGGCTGTGCTCCTTGCTTATATGTTTTGACGTGCCATGGGATCAAACATGGGGCCTTGTGCATGCTGGGTGAGTGCCCCAGCAAGGAAGCCAAGCCCCGGCCTTGGTTTATTTAAAATATTTTTATTAAAGGATTATTGATCAATTTTATTAAAGCAGTGTACACTAGTGCACTTGAGAGATGAAGGCAGGAGGCTCAAGGTTATGTTCAGCTATACAGCTGGGCTAGCATGGGGTACATCAGAGCCTATGAAAAACCCCAAAATAATACCAAATAATAAATATAACTAACTAACTAACTAACTAACTAACTAAATAAATAAATAAATAAACACATTAGCATCTCCTGGAAGTTAATTCTGAAGCCAGACTTGAAAAGCCTACCACATGCCCCAGACAATGGAATTTTTTGAACTTAATTTACTAATTTGCCCTCCAGTCATTTCTACACACATCAATTAGTTGTTGAATAGATTCTAGGCACTCTTTGATTCCCCGGGGATTTGAAGTCCAGTCCTTGGCTTCTAGGAGTCTCTATACATCAGGGACACAGAGACACAAACAGACCTGCACTACCCTCTGGATGAATATGTGGCCCCAGAGAACAGCAATGCTGGTCGTGTCTGGAGAACCTGGGGTGGGGTGGACCCACCAGTCCTCAGAATCTAACCGAGTCACTCAGTTGTCTTGAAGACGCAGCTTGTATGTCCCTGTGTCACATCCTGGTACCTATGGCTTAGGGGTTTAGGATACATTGAAAAGCACAGGGGGCTGGAGAGATGGCCTAGTGGTTAAGAGCACAGACCGCTCTTGCAGAGGACCCAGGTTTGATTCCCAGCACCCACATGGCTGCTGAGAAAGGTCTTTGACTCCAGTTCTAGGGGAATCCGACACCCTCTTCTGACCTCTGAGGCATTGCACGACACGGGTGCACCAACCTACATGCAGACAGTACATTCATAGACATACAAAAATAAATAAAATTAAAAAATATTTAAAGAAAAAAAGAAAAGCACAGAATGTCCAAGTGGCCGGGCTGAGCAGCCTGCATGTGGCCCTCATCCCACACGGGAGTGTTTGGAGATGGATTAATGCTCTATTATTGCCATCTTGACATTTTTAGCTTGTAAATCAATGGTGCTACCTTTTTAAAAAAATTATTTTGCACCCCAGCCCTGTGTGCTATGTGGCCACTCTGGTGACTGCTGGTGACTCTGTAGTGGTTCTACAAATTCTTTTTGGTCTTTTTGAGAGAGGATCTTCCTGTAGCACCAGTTGTCCTGGAACTAGCTATGTAGACCAAGCTGGCCTTGAAGTCACAGAGATCTGCCTGTCTCTGCCTCCCAAGTGCTGGGATTACAGGTGTGCACCACCACACCTGTCCCGGCCTACAAATACTTTTTAAAGTGCTTCTTTAAAGGTTCTTGCTTCCACAGGGTGGGGCTCTTACCAAGGAACTGCTAACTGAATGGAGAAGATGAAAGAAAGCAAGAGAGTCAGAGACAGAGATATAGATTGGGAGGTTGGACAATCCACTGTGCTGTGTCCTGTAAGAGAGCATTATGGATCCCCCTCAGACTCCAGAGAGGAGCTCGCTTCCAAAGCCTTACAAACTGCTGGTAGGAGGCTAGTAGAAAGGCCCCCGCAGACTAGAGTCTTTAGCAGATGTGGTTAGCATTGTCAGCTTGACAGGGTCTAGAATCACCTAGGACACCAGCCTTGGACATGCCTGTGAGGGAGTTTCTAGACTGGGTTAATTGAGGCAGGAAGACATACTGGAACCGAGCAGCATCCCACAGCTGGGGTCCCAGACTACAGAAAAGGCGGAAGCGGCCGACTACCAGCACGTACCTCTCTGCCTCCTGACACTGGGTGCGATGTGACCGGCTGCCCTGCCTTCCTCTCTACAGCAGACTGTACCCTTGAACTATGGGCCAAAGCCAACCATTTCTCCCTTTAGTTGCATTTGCCAGGTTTTTTGTTACAACAACAATAAAATCAATATAGGAGATATTTATGGGCAGAGGAACAGAGTCCCCTCTCACGGAACTTCAAAGAACGCTGACATCCTGCCCCAGGGACTTTGTACTGTCTCCTCTTCTGTTTAGAATGCTCTTCTAGGCACCGCATGCCCTAGTCCCCTTTGTCTCTTCAAATGTCCTCCTGGCCACCCCACACTCTCTGTTCCCTCACTCTGTGTATCCAAGTGGCATCCACACTTCTCATGGATTCCTTTATTGACGGGCTCCTTTGGCTGGGAAGTTAGCCCCGTGAGACCAGTTGTTTTGTTCACCAGGGTCCATTGAGGCTTGAGAATTAGTCCCTGGCCCGTGCAGACCCCTCGGTCAACATCTGTGATGAACCCATGTAAGGAGCATGGGCCTGTAGCTCATGGCCCTGCGGCTTAGAGGCTATCAGGAATGCCCACAGCACCTTCAAGCAGGGTCAGCTGTGAGCACCCCATCTTCCCACCACAGGGAAATGATGACGTGCTCTGCCAGTCCTCTGACAGTTCTACTCAAAAGGGAACGAAGGGAGAAGTGTTGACTTGCTTGGGAGAGCCTCAATCACGATTTCACCCCTTTGGAGACGGAGGCATCAGGAACATGTCATCCCATCTCCGGAGTTGGTGGCAGATCCTCCCTCTCCTCCTCCTCCTCCTCATCTTTTCTGCTGTGACTTCACAGTCCTTTTAAATCCTTTGACCTTTTAAATTCTTTCACTCTTTTTAAATCACCAGGGTAGAAACATTCAGGGGAAGGTATCTTTCTTTGCTTTGGAACCTGGCAGGGCAAAGTGCCACCCACCTGCACCTCTCAGCACACGTCGTTTCTGCCCTCCTCATGTTTGACCTGTCCCATGGCCACAGGAACTGCCGCTCCTTTGGGGTTTGGGGGTGCTCAGACATGTCGAGGCAGGGGAGGGAGGGAAGAAGGAAGGAGGTGGCTGATGGGACTCCCACCCTCTCTTTCTTTTAAGGAAATCACAGCAAATTGATCTTGTTGGAAAAATTGCACAATTCTCCCCACAACACAGTGCTCCTGACTGCCGGGGTGAAGCCGGGAAGACAGACAAAGAGGCAGGCCTCGCTTCGAATTCTCTGGGTCTTGCATAAAGCATCATTCTTTGTGATTGTTGAAAATTGCATACCGACCCCAGCAAGGACTTTAAACGGAAGCCCAGGCTCTCGGCACGCACATTTCACCGGCTTTGTTCTGAAAATGAGCCTCATTGCTGTCAATATGCTCAAATCTTATGAGTTAAGGGGCCATGAGAGAGTTGGGCAGCAAGCTGGAAGCTGGCTGAAGCATGTATGAGTTGCAGACTGTGCTGGCGTCCAGAGCTCTGAGCGCTGGAGTGGCTGTCCGTGGCAGGATTTTATCTGGAGGAACGTGGGGCTGACTTAGTCCTTGCACTCAGGATTTCACATCAGAGGAACATTGGTATGGACAGAGCTGCTTCCCAGAGGAGCCAAGGAGCAGGTGGACTTCTTATCAAATTCCCCCAGGGGACTAAAGTCTTTGTCTTGGGTGATAGAAGATTAGAGAAGCAGGAAAACAGGACTGAAGGTTACTGGTTCCAAACTTGAACTATAATCATTTGAGGGGACTGTGGGGTCTGTGTAGCCCAGGGAGGGCCAGCATCTTGGCTAGAAAGTAGATTCTAGAGTCAGGCATGAATTGGATCCTGGCTCCCCACTGTCCAGCTGTCTGGCATCAGCAGGTGATTTAACTGAGAGTCTTCCTCTCTGTGAAATGGGCACATTAGATCATCCACCTCTCAGAGAATTTCTAAGATATTGGCAAGACAACGAGGCAGGGGACAATACCTGCTAGAGGCCACCACCCATCCCCACTCTCATCACCGTCATTTAACTGAGTCCCCATTGTATCACTTCCTGCCTGGGTGACTACAGATAGAGCATCTATTTGTGTGGGTGTGGCTGGGGTAGGGGGTGGGGAGGGTGTACACAGTGTGCACCACACATTTTCATTTCCTTGCCACCATGACCAGAAATCATGACAGTATTTGCTTCAGATCAAATTAGAGAATCCATGTTTAGAACACGATTCTGTGTGCTGTGTGCAGCAATATTACACATGAGTCACTCTTACAGTGAGGCCCTGGCCCCATCCAAATTCTGAGATGGGAAATGTAGACTTGAAGTGAGGAGGAGGGAATTCAGGCAGGTGGAAGGTTGGGCACATCTGGCACAAAGAACATCTGGTCCTCAGCACCCTCCAAGGATTCAGCCTAGTAGCCGTCCTGTGCAGACAGCAGGGGATGCAGGGTTCTGAACAAGAAAGGTAACGGGCATGGGGGGAAGTGTGGGGACATGTCAGAGAAAGAGCGGGGGCAGCACAAGGAGGTCCTTAACTGCATTTGAATTCTGGCTGCAGAGTAGAAATCACCCAAAGGCTTAGGAATGGAAACCCAGATGGAATCCTACCACAACCCCACGGGGAGCAGGATGGAAGAAAAGAAGACGGTGGAACAGTTTTTTGGGGGCTCTAAGAAAACGCATACACTGGGCAGCACAAGCAGTGAGATGGGAGCTGGGGAGACGGCTGAGTAGGTACAATACTTTCCACACAGGCATGAAGGCCGGAGTTCCGAGCTCCAGGACTCATAGAAAAGCTAAGTCCACAGGCATGCAACTGTAACCCAGGGCTGGGGAGGCAGAAACAGGAGGATCGCTGGAGCTCATTGGCCACGAGACCCCGTGTTGACCTCTGCCCACCATTCACATATGCACATATACACACATGGCTGCACACACACAGCGATGGTGCAGGGTTATCATCTCACAGTTCTGGAGGCTGGAAATCTGATATGGGCTGTAGCATGGGCAAGCCTCCTGCTCACAAATGGCCGCCCTCCCTCTGTGTGTGAGTGTGATGGGGGAGAGCGAGCCGGACAGCTGCCCGGTGCATCATCTCACCACAACCTGTGCCTAGCCTGTTTAGGACAGGATCTGGTAGAGATGTTGGGGCCAGAAGTCTTCACCTGGCCCTAGACAGACCTAGGCCTCACCTCACCCCTGAATGGTGTTTCTGCAGTGAGACTCCTACACCCGGCCAGAGCTTACCCTATGAAAGAGGGTATGGCATGGTGGATTCCTGCATAGCTCTCTCTCCTTAGCTGGAGGGCAAGGACACAGGCAATGCATCTCTGGCATTAGAACAGCTGGTGTTGAGACAGGAAGCTGGTGAGGATTTGGGGGAGCACTGGTGGCTGGGGGAACACCCTGGATCATCTTTCCTCCAATATTGCAATGAGGAAAATTTAACGGGACAAGATGGAGGCTCGGTCCAAAGATGGAGAGACCTGGAGAAGAGGCTGGCATAGGATGAGCTGAGCCTATGGGTCCCTTGTGCCACAACCAGGAGTACCTACTTGACACCTGTCCTTGGGAGTTCCAATATGTGCCTGTGGCTCTCAGGATGATGGCATGCTGGCCAGGCTGCCCACCTGATGGCCCTAGAGGAGCCATCTGCACCAGCGTTCATGTGGACAGAAACCTATGGAACTGCACATGGGTCTCTAAGTATGTGTGGGTGAACTTAGCCATGCAGGAGAGAAGACTCACTTGCAGTAGAACAGAGAATTTGGTGCAAGTGCCAGGGTGACAGCATTAGACCTGGGTTATCGACTTTAGATGAAGAATCTCACTTCCCTTTGTCACACAGTTCTCATTGTAGAATGAAGCAAGTCCTCCTGTGTTCAGCTATGGAGAGGATGAAATGAAAGGATGTGTGTGAAGTATAGTGATCAAGAGAGCACTGTGTGATCCTTGGGCATTGTCTCCTTTTATCCTTCCAGCAACCCTCGGTCTCATTCTCTAGAAAAGAAAAGCAAGGCTCACAGAGGTCAGGCAACTCTCCCAAGGTCATTACGATACATAGGACTCTTTTCATTATGTTAGATACCCAACTAGACCCAGCGCAAGCAAGTACATGGAACTACTTGTTGCTCAAGCAAGAGGAGTGTCCAGGACTAGTCTTAGGCACAGCTGTATCCAGAGGCTGGGTATGTGCCCAGGGCTCTGCCCATCCCATCTGTTTGGTTGTCTTTCTATGTGGCTTAGACTCAGTCAGGGTTTTGTCCTATGCAGACCAGGCTGGCATGGGCACGGCCGGGCACATAGGGCTTCAGCATTTGCCTTCTTAAAAGTAAAGTGTGCCTTTCTGCAAGTTCTAATTCCAGGAGGAGCTGTGGTATCCAGGACTGGGTCCCAGTCATTGAGGGAGTTTCCGTCTAAAGCATACAAATCTCAAGCAAAGGAAGGATGAGATTTTTACCGCACTGTGTGTGGTAAAGAGGATTGAGCTCCAGTCAAACCTGGCACACAGTAGGCTCTCAGTAAACAGCACCCAAGAGACCTTTGGCTCTCGCCACTGCAGGCGGCAGCCGAAGTCCTCGGGAGCTTGACTTCTACAAATTTCTGGTTGCCCTCCAAAAAGTTTCACATTTGGATTGGGGAGATGGCTCAGGTAAAGTGCCCTCCTTACATGTACAATGGCTTGAATTTGATTCTTGCACCCATGGTTTCTTTTTATTTTATTTTACATGTATGAGTGTATTGCCTGCATGTGTAAGTGAACCTGTGTTATGCCATTCCCTCGGAGGTCAGCAGAAGGTGCCAGGTCCCCTGGAACTAGAGTTACAGAGTTGTTGGCCACCATGTGGATGCTGGGAACTGAACCTGGTTCTTCTACAAGAGCACTGTAACCATTGAGCCATCTCTCCAGGCCCCAAGCCCACGTTAATTTTTTTTTTTTTTATGGCTGTATATTGTAGCAAGTACCCATAATCCCTGGGATGATATACCCCTGGGATGAGGAGAGATATTCCAAAAGTCACTTTGTGAAATACAGACATGGGTTTCAGAGATCATCCAAGACCCCATGTGCCGTGTCTGTGTCTGGTTCTTGGACATACACACCATCTTACTGAATATGACAAGGTCACTGCCTGCATAATAGAAAGTGACTTTGAGCAGGGCGTGGCAGTGCATGCTTTTAATACTAGCACTTTGGAGGCAGAGGCAGATGGATCTTTGTGAGTTCAAGGCCAGCCTGGTCTACAGAGTGAGTTCCAGGACAGCTGAGGCTATAGGGAGACCCTGTCTCAAAAGACCAAAAAAAAAAAAAGAAAGTGACTTTGACACAGGCTGTAGGTTATACGTTAGTTTGTATTTGGTTTTCATGCATTAGAAGTGCTCACCCCTGGACTCCATGCTGTGTGTGGGAGGGGCATGGTAGATGGGAGGGCCTAATGCTTATGTCAGCATTCTGAAAAGTGAATTTTGAGATAAACAGGAATTTGTTAAGTTTTATTCCCAAGGGCATGATGAACATTCTTAGAAGTTCTGAGCACAGGCGCTTATTTATCAATATTTAATGCAGAGTTTTGCAAACTCATCAGGTGCATCTGTTATGTCCCATAGGCTGGGGACGGGAACCTTGGTTTACTCAGCTGGTGGTACCTCAGAATCATGGTTTGCTGTTGCCCTGATCTGGTGACCCCCAAAGGAGATAATCACCCATGCCGAGGAGCACCATGGGAATACACCGCCTGAGCCCCATCCACGGATGTACCGTTGTGTGTTCTCCTATGGCGGCTCTGCTCTGTTTCCGCATGACTGAAACTTCACGGACACAGTTGGCAGGGTAGAAGGTAGCACCTAAACTTAAAAAACCCATGGTAATAAAAGACGGAAAATGACCGGCCATCAATAACCCTGTGTAGATGACGACTTTGCCTGCGTGATTTGAGAGCATCCATGGACTGCTGCAACAAAATCCACAGAGCTGATCAGAGCTCTGTTTTCAGTGGAGCGGGAAGATCATGATTTATAATTCATGGAAGTTGATTATATGGAAGTTGATTATAAGCTACGTATGTTCCTTTAATTGATGCAGTCCCTGTAGCTGCAGCTCTGAGAGAGAGAGAGAAAGAGAGAGAGAGAGAGAGAGAGAGAGAGAGAGAGAGAGAGAGAGAAGAGAGAATGCCTTTCCCCTCCAAAGTCCAGGGGAGACTTAAGAACTCTGCAAGTGTCTTGGGCCAAGATCAAGCCTTAGGGTCTTATGCCCTAGGGCAAAGGGTGGGCCCAGGAAGGACAAAAAGCACCTCCTACAACACTGCAGGAAGGGAGAGGGGAGAGAGATCGCAGCCTCAGGGGGTCTGAATCTGCGCTCAGAGCCTGCTGTCTGGGAAGTCACCTGGCTTCGGTGTGCTTGCCTTTACACTGTGCATCAGGAATCTGGGAACTAGGTCAGCTGGTGGAGTGCTTGCTTAGCATTCACAAAGCCCTGGGTTCCATCCCCAATGCTGCATAAACTGGGCATGGCAATCTATGCCTGCCATTGAAGAACTCTGGAGGTAGGGTTAGACGGTCATCCTCAGCTACAAAGTGAGTTTGAAATCAGCTTGAGCTACATAAGACCCTTTTCTGAAAAATAAACAAGTAAAATGTGCATCAGAACACTCTCTGCCTGAGGGCCTTGTGAAGATTAAATAGGTGCTTTGCTTACAGCATCTGGGCTAGGCTGTTGGTTGACACTGCAGGTTGATGGAGTGCTCCCGAGATACAAGCTTCTTCTTACTCATCTCACTCAGTAATACTCGTGTGGGAAGGAAAACATCACTATTGGCTGTCTTTTCCTTCTTAGCTTAATTGCAGCCCAATGACAAGTTGTGTGTGTGTGTGTGTGTGTGTGTGTGTGTGTGTGGGTGTGTGTGTGTGGGCTGTCTTAGTTTCCTTTCTATTATTGTGGAGTAAAATGCTGACCAAAACTAACTTGGCAAAGAAAGGGTTTATTGCAGGGCTGAAGAGATGGCCTAGCAGTTAAGAGTGCTGACTGCTCTTGCAGAGGACCTGGATTTGATCCCCAGCATCCACATGGCAGCTGAGAACTGTCTTTAGCTCCAGTTCTGGGGGAATCCGACACCCTCTTCTGACCTCTGCGGCATTGCACAGCATGGATGCACAGACCTATATGCAGACAGCACATTCATACACATAAAAAATTAATAAAATTAAAAAAGAAAGGGCTTGTTGCATCTTACACTTCCAAGTGATGTCCATCTTTGAAGGAAGCTAGGCAGGAACTGAATCAGAGACCATGGAAGAATGCTGGTGCTAGCTTGCTCCCTCACCTGTGCTCAGCCTGCTTTTACATACAGCCCAAGACCCCCTCCCCAGGGATGGTGCCACCCACAGTGGTCTGGGCCCTCCCACGTCACTCAACCATTAAGAAAATGTCTCACCAACATGCCTGCAGGCCAATGATAGGGAAATTCCCCAAAGTTCCTTCTTTCCAGGTGTCAAGTCAACAACCAAAGCCATCCATGACAGTGGGGGTTCCAACAAAACCTCATGGAGAGGTGCTGAGGATGGGGCTCAGTTGGTAGAAGACTGTCCTACCATGGAAGCGATCCTGGGTTTGATCCCCAACACCATGTAAAAGTAGATATGGTGTACATGCTTATAATCCCAGCAGCCACAAGTGGAGGCAGTAAGATGAAAGTTCAAGGTCATCCTCAGCTACAAAGTGAGCTCAAGGCAACCAGGGATATATGAGAACCTCTCTCTCTCTCTCTCTCTCTCTCTCTCTCTCTCTCTCTCTCTCTCTCTCTCAGAAATAGTCCCTGGAGGAGATCTGGGAAGGTGGTCTCCTATACATCTCTTAATTTTTACAGATGCCTGATCCTCATGTGTACATGCTGGTGACTGACTCATGATAACCAAACTCACATGATTCTGAGGAAGGATCCAGAACTGAAGGCCATGATTTCCCTTTGGAGTGAAAGTCCTAGCGTCAAAGCTGGGGAGATTCATTTGGCCTGCCCCACTTAGCATATCACACATGGACAAGACATTGCTTGGGGAATATCCAGTTAGAAGATTGGAGTTGGATCTGTTGAAGAATCTCTCCCTCTAGCCAGGAAAGTCAGACAACTTGTCTACAAAATGAGCCCAGCTGTCTAGAGGCAGAGTCATCGTCCTTGTTTGATGGTGATACAGCCTGACAGGTTCCTAATCTCCAAAATCCTTTCTTTGCACCCAGAACAGAATTGCTTCCCAACAGAAAATGTATCAAATGTAGCAGTAGGATTTTCTCCTGTTAGCTACCTTCTGACAGTAATCATGGATACTGGATGTGATAGCCACTGTCCCCTGAGTGCTTGCTCTGTACTGAGCACAAGGTGAAATCCTTCACATGTGAAGTCCTCAACTTGGATCTGTGTGGATTGAGACCTTACCATGGAGGAAATTGAGACTCAGAGAAGGTACACAGAGCCCAGGATCTTACAGCCAAAATCTGAATTCAGATATTACCCATTTTGAGCTCCTAATGTCCCTTGGATACTTAGAAAGATCTTTCCAAGGTCACATTATGCATTCATTCATATCCATTTGGTCCATAGATTCCTCGAGTAGCTTCTGGATGGATAGACCTGGTTCCTTCAATAGCCCCCAACATACCATCTGCTGGGAGCAAATTTTTCTATGTAGGTGTCTGTGATTCCCATTTCAGATGAGGACATTCTCAAGGCCTTGAAGATTATATTAGTTCCTCCTCTGTTGCTCTTACAAAATGCCTGCCAAGAAGCAACATAAGAATAGAAGGGCCTGTTCTGGCTCACGGTTTGAGGGGATGCAGTCCATCATCATGGGGATGGCATGGTGGCAGGAGTGTGAGTCAGCTGGTCACATGGCATCTGCAGTCGGGAAGCAGAGAGAGATGCATGTTGGTACTCAGCTCAGTTTCTCCTTTTTATTCAGTCCAGGACCCAGCCCATGGGATGGTGCTGTCTGCATTTGGAGTGGACTCCCTATGGGCATGCATGAAGATGTGCCATCTAGGTGATTCTAGACCCTGTCAACTTGACAGTCAATATTAATAGTCACAAAGATGGAAGTTTCTCCCCACCCCCAGCCTCTTTCTACCATCTGTGCCTGGAGTACCCAGGGTTCTATGCCAGCTGGCTGGGAGGGACTGCTAGCTCAGGCTTTCACCCCTAATGGTCATATAAACCCATGGTTCCATGGACTGCACAGCATGGGGTAAACATGGCCAACAAGGGGCCGAAACTGGTTTCTTTGGGGACGTGTCACCTTATGAGGAGGCAAAATCAAGTCAAGCATTTTCCTTCCAAATCAGCAGCCAGGGCAATACCAAAAAGGACGGCGTTTTTGCTTTTGATCACAGTGGGATTGGCTTAATAGCCAGGCATAATGACTTGGAGCTTAGAAAGTTTTAAATATCCTATTTAAGACTGAGTGCTACCTCCTCTGAGCAGTGATCTATACAGGAGCTATCTCGAACTATTGAAAACTATTTTTTGTGTGTTTGTTTGCCTATAATAAAATTATATTTCTACAGAATCATTTTTATGTTACTGCCAAGGCAATTTTTTTTAATTCACTGGTGAAATCTCACTTTGGGGAGGGGGTAGAAACTGAGCCATTATTTGATGCTGTGTTAAGAAATCACTCTCTGGTGACATTCAATAATATTTCATGTCACAGCAAATTCCATCTGTGCCAAGCCCCGCTCTAGGGACATGTCTGGAATGTCAATACAGAGCAGTGGTGCTTCTCAGCATCAGACCCAGAATGGCACTGGTTCTGGGGGGGTGGTAGGGTGAGGATGCAGGGGAATGACATCCTGATGTAGTCACTAGCCCTGTGTGGGGTTGAGGTGGCGCCATAGCTGCCCTTTGATGGTTGGGATGCTACCTGATACTACTGTCTTCATGATGCAGCCAAGCACCCTGTCTCCTCTGTGTCCTCTTCCCACCTCTCCCCATTTCTTTTTCTGTCCCCCAGCTCTGCTTTCTGTCACCTGCTTGTGACACCTTTCCTCTCATCTGCTCACAGCTCTCAGCATCTGCATTTTTCCTCTTCACTTTGCCCAATTGAAGTGGCATTGTGGCAACCTGCAGTGCAGGCTCCCCAGAAGCAGACCTGAGACGAGGACACAGTGGGATGGTTCCCAGGGAAAGTGGAACTGATTCCAGAAGGGAAATGGGGGTACAGGGTGGCCCCCAAAGGTCCACTGATCTACCTGCTGGAGCTGAGTCCCATGGGAGAAACCGAAGACCACACAGAGTGCAACCGGAGTCAGCCAGGCAAGAGGCGGGAGAGCTGGGACACGGTATGCGGATTCCTGGATGCCAGCGGTCCAGTCCTCCGTCCTACGCACATCTGGCTTACCCTCTCCCACTGAGCCACATCCCCAGCTCATCAGCTGTAGTTTGAGCATTATGTGTTCATGCTTCAAATTATCCATTTATTTTTCTAGGCACTTGCCTCTCCCCACAAACCACAGGAAGTCCCCCCCCCCCACAAATCATGAGTAGGTGCTTTAGTAACTACTCCCTGGCTTTGCTTGTAACTCTGTAAGCACGCAGAGGCTTATTGGGCCCATTTGCAGAGACAGAAATAGTGAGAACGAGGATGGGTACCTGGGGGCTGAGGAGACAGCTCAGTGGGTAAAGGCACTGGCTGCTAACTAAGCCTAATGACCTGAGTTCAGCCCCCGGGATCCACTTAGAGAAAACAGACTCCCCCAAGTTGACCCCTACTTCCATTCATGTGCTGTGATGTCCTCCCCCATAAGTGGATAAATAAATGCAATTTTAAAAGGACAGGCTCTTCTCTGGTGTTGCCAAACACTGCCAGAATCTTCACCAACTTGAACTCCTGGCTCCTGCACAGACAGGATATGAGGATTCCTATTTCTCTGTGTTCTTACCACCTTCCATGTTGTCATTGTTAATTTTACCAGTCTATTCCAGAATATGTCTCCAACTGCTGGCGTTTCTTTGTCCTGTTCCACTCATAACATCTGGGCAGAAGGCCTTACATGGGCCAGTGGGGATGAAACTATCTCTATGTCTGACCGCACATCTCTCTGATTACTAATGAGGCTCAATGGGGGGGGGGGGGTTGATATTTTTTTTTTGAGACAGGGTCTCCCTGTAGCCCCGGCTGTCCTGGAACTCACCTTGTAGACCAGGCTGGCCTTGAACTCACAGAGATCTGCCTAACTCTGCCTTGGGAGTGCTGGGATTAAAGGCGTGTGCCACCTCACCCAGCCAAGGCACAATGTTTTTAACAGAACTGCAGGCCAGCCAATTTTCCATTTACCTTTCGTGGTACTGGCTCAGTGCTCTTTCCCCTATGGGTTGATTTTTAGCACGTTCTAGATGGAAATCTTCCAGGTTTTTTTTTTGTGTGTATGTATGTTAGCATGTGCAGGTTATTGTATGTATGTTACTATAGACAAGCACTTGAGTGCATGTGTGTGCATGTTGTTATGTGTATTCAAGGTAGTGTGTATACTAGTGTGCACATGTTAGTGTATTATGTATGTGTTCATGTTAGTGTGTACATGTTAGTGGGGGTGCCTGTATGTGGGAGGGTGTTTGTGTGCACGTTGTGGAGGTCATGGTCAAGCTTGGGTGTTGCTCTTCAGTTTTTGTCGGGATTCTTTTAGAGTCAGGGCCTCTCCCTGGCCTGGAACTCACCAGTAGGCGAGGCTGGCTGCCCAGGGAGTACCAGGGATCAGCCTGCCTCTGCCCCCTTAGGGCCGGGATTACAAGCAGGTGCCACCATGTGCAGGATGTGTGGTTCTGGGGATCCAAACTTAAGTCCTCTTGCTTCAAGGTCAGCACCTCACTGGTCGAGCCGTCTCCCTGTGTGTTCATGGTCTACTTAACTCAGTGATTTGATGAGTTTACTTCTTTCCAAGTCACTTCTGTTTTCTAAATGATTTTAATTATAATGGAGTCTCCCTTAGCATTTATTATTTATTTATTTATTATTTATTTATTTTTATCTTTTTGAGACAGGGTCTCCCTTTAGTCCTAGCTGCCCTAGAGCTCACTATGTAGACCAGGCTGGCCTTGAACTCACAGAGATCCACCTGCCTCTGCCTCTGCCTTTTGAGTGCTGGGATTAAAGTCCTGTGCCACCAGGCCTGGCACGTGTATTTTCTTTATCATTTGTATGTTTTAAGAAGTTCTCTATCAAGAAGTGATAATGGTATTCTCCTTCATTTCCTCTGAAGTGTGTTGAAGGTTTGTCTTTGTTACTTTAGGCTTTACTGACCTGGCATGGTTCTTTGTGCATTGGGGTGAGGTGCTAATGAACTCTGGTTCTGTGGGGAAAATGGCAGCCTAGCTACTGATGGTGGGCACATCTTGTTTCTCAGGTGTTTAGGCTGTCACATC
Source organism: Rhizomys pruinosus (assembly GCA_009823505.1). Classification (NCBI taxonomy): domain Eukaryota; kingdom Metazoa; phylum Chordata; class Mammalia; order Rodentia; family Spalacidae; genus Rhizomys; species Rhizomys pruinosus. The sequence continues at coordinate 2,952,087 of VZQC01004854.1, forward strand.
TATTATGGGTTTATATTTACATAAGTGTGGATTACCTATGGTTTAGACATACTTGGACATGAACATACGGTAAAGTCCGAGTGCTCTGTTTCATCCATCGGTTTGTGTTTCTGACTCAGCATCACATGAGTCGTTTGGTTCTTGCTTTTTTCCATTTGGTTTTCTGAGCTCAGGCGGGTCTCGAACTGGGCAGGGGGAAGCAGAGGTGGACCTTGAACTCCTGATCTTCTTGCCTCTATCTCCCGAGTACTGGGATGACAGGTGCCACATGCTTGGCCATAATATTTAGTGGGCAGTTTTACAATGTCTTGCTGTCTAGAAAGGAGACGGTCCTATATTCTTCTTTTAGAATTTATTTTTCCTTTTTCCTTTTGCACAAAAGATTTCTATAGAAAATTCTATTATAATCTTTATTAGAATTAAGAGAACTTTTTGGCCAAATTTGGCAGTGTTGCTGTTTTATAATATTGACTTTCTACTAACGAGTAGAATCCATCACCTGTGAATTTGTTTCTCTAGATCTTTTTTCTTCTTTATGTCTTTCAATAAAGTTCCAGAAATTTCACCATAAAGTTTTATTCCTAGGTACCTTTAACTTTTTATGGCTTTGCATATATATGGTATGTTTCCAAAACGGCATTTTCTAATTGCCTTGGATGATATATACAATTGATTTTTGTGTATTTGAGCTTGAACTCAGCAAAATTACTAAATCCACAATTTAGCATTATCACTTTGCATGCAGATTCCCTAGTTCCTAAATAGATGGTTGTGTTTTAAATAATAAAAGTTTGTTTTCCCCCTTCCAATATGTAAGTAAATAGCACCTTTATTTTTGGTTTTCTCCTTGTAAAAGCAGAGTATATAGATTTTGTTTACTTATTAATAATTCTACTTTTTAGATGGTGAGATCAATTCATTTAGGGATTTGTGATTTTCAATATAGTTATATTTATTTATGGGTACATTGAGATTTTACTAATCTTATTTTGCTCTTACTGTTTGGCCTATATTTTCTTTCTAACCTTTACCTCATTCACATGATTTACTATATTGGTAGGTTTCTTTATACCGTGACTATTTGAATTTAGAAAGGAAATTACTATAAACTTGGTGAGATACATAGGAGAGAGTTCAAGCCATTTATATGGCTTGGCCAATAAAATGCTTGCCTTACAAGGATGATGCCCTGAGTTCAATCCCAAGAACCCGTGTTTATAAAAGAAAAGTCAAGGATGGTGATGTGTGCATCTGATCCCAATGTCAGGGAGGCACAGACAAATGGATCCCTAGGGCTCACAGCCAACCAGCCAGCCAGCCAGCCAAGTCTAGTTGTTGAGTTCCAGGCCAGTAAGAGACACCTGAGACTCCCCTTTAGTCCCCAGCTCTATGGAAAGACATTTTGTCTCTGTTCTGAGTACCTTAAGCTACAAATCAGTAAGTACCCTGTACCATTTTAACAAAGGATAAGCAGGACCGTCTGGAAGGTGTGGAGACAAGTTGCTCCTTGTTGCTTGTGATTTCTGGGGGCTGTCAGCGTCCCTTCGTTAGTGGCCCATCACTCCATGTCCAGGGCCAGCCACTTGAAGTCCCTCTGGGCTCCACTTCACCTCCCGTTTCCCTTTGTGTGTCTCTGCTGTCTCCCTCCTGTATGGCACATGTGATTGCATTCAATGCTCACTTATATAAACCAGGGTACTTCTCTGGTTATATCTAAATTCTTAAATTGCTCTTCTCATCCGATCTAGATTCTTAAATCCATGCCACCTGTAAAGAGCCGATTCTTTTTTTTATATAAATTTATTATTTTTATTTTTTTAACAACTCTAGACCCGTGCCCCCCCATTCCCCCACCCTACCAGAGCTCATGCATTCTGCCAAACATGCCTTTCATCTCTTTCTCAGTCTTTCTCAATATTCTCCATGAGGAAGTTGACTGTTTTGAGCAGAAGTTCATCATTTCAGTCAGTTCTTCGATGCAGCCCTTTCTGTTGTTGTTGTTGTTGTTGTTTCCAATATGCATCACTCCCAACTGCTTTGGACAAAAGCTCAGGGGGCCATACACACGAAATACTTAAAACTATGTAATTGGCACTAGCATCCACAGATGAGGGATACCATTCGTCGTTTGTTTTTCTGGGACTGTGTTACTTCACTCAGCATGATGTCCTCTAGCTCCAGCCATTTTCCTGCAAAGCTCGTGATGTCATCTTTCTTTACTGCTGCATAGAACTCCATTGTGTAGATGTACCACATTTTCTCTATCCACTCGTCAGTTGAGGGGCATTTAGGTTGGTTCCAGCTCCTTGCTATTGTGAAGAGAGCTGCAATAAACATGGCCGTGCATGTATCTCTGTGGTGGGGTGAGTCTTGAGGGTACATGCCCAGGAGTGGTATGGATGGGTTGGGTGGCAAGTTCATTCCAAGTCTTCCAAGGGTTCTCCACACTGCTTTCCATAGTGGCTGTACGAGTTTATGTTCCCACCAGGAGTGGATGAGTGTTCCCCTTTCCCCACAACCTCTCCAGCACTTGGTATCATTTGTTTTCTTGATTCGAGCTAGTCTTATTGGAGTAAGATGATATCTTAAAGTGGTTTTGATTTACATTTCCTTAACGATTAGTGATGTTGAACACTTCTTAAGGTGTTTCTCAGCCATCTCTAATTCCTCACTTGTGAAGTCTCTGTTCAGTTCTTTGCTCCATCTATTGAGTGGGTCATTTGTTTTCTTTTTTTTTTGTTTTGTTTTGTTTTTTGAGTAGTTTATATATTCTGGAATTCAATGCTTTGTCAGATGTATCTGCGGTGAAGATTTCCTCCCACTCTGTGGGATTTCTCTTCACTTCCTTGATTGTTTCTTTTGATGTACAGAAAAAGAGCCGATTCTATACCAGGCGATAAGAATGTTCCAGAAATCAGACTTGGTATCTGGGTGGCAGTTACTCAGCCTACTGGGAATGTCTATCACCCCAGACAGATGACTGAAAACACTCAGCCATAATTCCTTCTGTTCTCTAGTTCCAGAATTCCTATTAAAAATAAATTGGACCTTCCCATTTCATCTTTGTGTCATTTCACCTGTCTCTCACGCCTTTCACTTTTAAATCTATGCCATGCATTCTTCAATATCTTCATATCTATCTTCCAGTTTATGAATCTTCCTTTCACACCTAAAGTACGTGCTATTCAAATCATCCTCTGAAAACTTTGACTTATTTCTTATTGTATGGGGAAATTTCATTAGATTATTTTTGGAATATTCCTTGCTTTTAATACTAAAGCAGCTGTCGTGTTCTGTTTTGTCATGACCTGTTAACGACTTTAATTATTTTAGCCCCATCCCACAGTGTTTTAGAAAGTGCTTTTATCTGAAGTTCTTGAGAGGAGGTGCTAGTCTTTGGTTTTTATTATTTCTGTTTTTTTTCTGACTCTTTTACCCGGTGGACATTTCCCTTGTGTATTTGTAGCTGTGGTTAAGAGCTCATTCTCAGCAGATCATGGGAATTCTGTGTGAGCTGGGCCAAGGTGATCACCTCTGGGGATCTGGTGTCTTCTGGTAACTCTCCATAGACACCTCTGCTTGGTTTCCTTCTCAGCTTATGGATTCTGGAGTGACATGAACAGTATAGACTGGAACCTTAAACTTCTGTCGGGGTGAGTTCTTGGTGTTAACATTCAGAGGATCATATTTTTCTTTTTGAAAAAGATAAATTATTTTTCTTTTATATGTCTGAGTGTTTGCATGCATGTGCAGAGGCCAAAAGAGGGTGTCAGATCCTCTGGAAAGAGTGCTATGGACAGTTGTGAGTTGCCATGTAGGTGTTGGGACACAAACCTAGGTCCTTTGCAAGAGCAGCCAACTGCTGAGCCTTCTCTCCTGTCCCCAATTTTTGACAGGATCTGACTCAAGTCATTCAGCTCCTCATCTTCCTGGGTGACCTAGTTTTATTTCTGTGCCTTAATAATATTCCCTGACAGAAAGCAATTTTGGGGAGAAAGAGGTAAGGGCATATTCATCTTACATTCCAGGTTACATTTCATCACAGCAGGGAAATTGCAGCAACAGGAGTTTGAGGCATCTGGTCACATGACATCCACAGTCAAGAGCAAAGAGAACTGAACGCACCATGTTCACTTGCTTGTGTGCTCAGCTCCACTTCTCTGCTCTGTACAGTTCAGGACGCTTTGCCTAGGGAATGGGGCCACCCACAGTGGGTCTGTTCTTCTCACTTGATTAACTTAACAGACATGCCCAGAGGCCAAGCCACTCAAAGCAGACAACTTCTTATGGAGACTCTCCTCTTGGGTGCTTCTAGGTTGTGTCAAATTGACATCAAAGCTGACCATTACACTTGTCACGTAAGCAGATTCTCTGCGTTGGTTCTTTCATGGGGAGGGCACTATTAACTTCCTGCATCCTGATATCATGTGGGGACTTCCATCTCTCACTTTCCCCTTGTCTTGAATCCATGACCTTGATTTCTGTACCTTTTTATGCCTTAAAAACAGTAGCCTCTGTGCTACCAAGATAGTATCTCACCTCTTCTTTGGTATTTGTCTCCCAGAATCACTTTCATTTACTTAGATACTTGCGTATATACTAAAAATGATGTTTGCTGTGTTCTGTCAAACTTTCCTTTCAAATGTTTTATTTTCAAGAATTTCATACATGCATGTAATGTGTTTTGATCAAATCTACCCACATTTCCTCCCCTCCAAATTCTTCCCCTACTTCAGGGTCTCTGTTTTCAAACCTATTGAGTTTACTTAGTGCTGCCTATTCCTACAGGGGTGTAGGACCATCTTTTGGAGCCTTTTAGGAGCCCCATCCATGAGGAAAATTGATTCTCCCTCCCTAGCAGCCATCAATTTCTAATAGCTTCTCAGCCAGGGGTGGGATTTTTAAGGAAGGGGACTGGAACTCAGGTGGTATGGAGGGAGAAAGGAGAGTAACAGAACTAGGAAGTTTAAAGGGTAGAAGAAGGGAGGGCAGCGTAGAGCAGGGAGCGTGGGGAGCAAGCACTAACACAAAGGCCTTATCAGGCGTTCCTGTGTTTCTCTGGGAAGTCTGTCTCTTGAGTCGCTAACCCTAGTCCCCCTGGTTTTTCCTCTGGGACACACCATGGTCTTTCTTGAATAAAGGCTCTGCATTTAAAAAGCCCCCTGCACCTGGGAAACTGTGGTTCACTCATTCCCATGCTCTAGTGCCATCTCTCCGAGAACCTTTCTGAGCCCCTGAAAGATGACTCCACCTTCCATTATTCTCTGTCATTCTCTCTTCATCTCCTTCATGGAGGTGATTACAACCTATAACTGCCTCGTTGAATTGTGAACCTGTTCACAGCCTGTTCTAGTTTGTCTTCCATTGCTGTGACAAAACACTCTGACCAACACCAACTTGGGGAGGAAAGGGTTTATTCAATTTACATCTCCTGGGTCACAGTTCATCACTTAGGGAGCCCAAGGCGGGAACTCAGGGCAGGAACCCGGAGGCAGGAGCTGAAGCGCAGGCCATGGAGGAATGCTGTTCACTGGCTTGCTCCCCTGGCTCATGCCCAGCCTGCTTTCTTATACCATACACAACAACCTGCCCAGGGTGGCACCACTCATTGTGGGCTGGGCCCTCCCACGCTGCTTGACAATCAAAACAATATACTCCACAGATGTGGCCACAGGCCAGTCCAATGGAGCCAATTCCCCAATTGAGGCTCCCTCAACCCAGCTGTGTCAAGTTGACACTAAAGCTAACCAGCACACAGCCCATCGAGTCCTGTCAGATGATGCAGCAAGGATCCTATCTGGAGTTACGGTCGTGATTATGTCCCCCCCTGTGTTCTTGTCCTGTTATGGCACAAATTTGAATCTCTCTCATGCTCATATTTTGAGTATTTGGCGCTCAGCTTCTGGTACTCTTTCACAGCCTGGGGAGCCTTTAGGAGGTGGAGCCTGGCTGGTGGAAGTGCTAGGGATAGACTTTTGAGGGCTGTACCCGCTCTGGGGCCAGTCTGCTTTCTCAGCTTCCTGTTTGCCATGATGTGAACCATCCACTTCATACTCCTACCAGCATGGACAGAACTGCTCCTGCCACCAACCCTTTCCAGCCATGATGGACTGACGTCCTGAGTCAATATAGACTTTCCCTTTCTACACTGTTCTGTCAGATATTTCGTCACAAGGATGTGAAATGTAACTCATTTCGAAAATTTGGTACTTTGCTGTGATAAACCTGACCACATGTTTCTTAGGCCAGTAAGAGCTGGTTTGGGGAAATAACATAGCAGAGTTTGGAGATGGGAGCTAGAGCTTAATGGCCATTCTGGTAGAAGGTGGAAAGAGCAGAATGCTGACAGAAAAGGGGACAAGAAATACTCCGGGTTTCTGAAGGGAAGAGCCCTCTGGGCATTGGCTCATACTTTCTGGCAAAGGAGAGTGATGTAGAACCAAGTAAGGGGTAACTCCTCCTGTCTGACTGTCCTTCAGCCTGAAACACTGGCCCTTCCTGGGTCTGGAGCTGGTCAGCCTTGGAGTAGAACTGCACCATCCACACCTGCCATCTGGGGTTTCTAGCTTGTCACCTCAATCAAGATCACGGGCTGTCTAAAATTCCATAATACTGTAGACCGACTCCTTATAATAAGTCTCTGTCATCTGGGGCTGAGACAGGTGGGTCCTTGAGAGTCCCTCTCCTTCTCTCTTTCTCTCTCTCCCCCTGTCTCTCTCTTCTCTGTCTCTTGCTCCTCTCTGTCTCTCTCCTCTCTCTCTGTCTCCCTGTCCTCTCTCTCCTTGTCTGTCTCTTGTTCTCTCTCCCTCTCTCTATCTCTCTGTCTCACCCTGTCTCTCCTCTGTCTCCTCTCTCTCTCTCTCTCTCTCTCTCTCTCTCTCTCTCTCCACCCATACCTACACATGCATGCATATACCCCCCCCCACACTCATGCACACACCTATTGGTTCTATAACTTACTCAAACAGCATACAACTAGGAATGGAGAAGCCAGCCACTGGATTCCTGAGCCAGTGCTCCTTGCCTGACCTCTACCCTGCTAATTCTCCACACAGCACCAAATTCCCATTACAGAACTGACAGACTCAGGGAACTTTAAGCATCGAAACTTTACAACCAGAATGGATGGGCATCTCCAAAAACTTATGGGATTTTTGTTTGGGTGTTCCATACGCTTCTTTCCTGTTAGGCATACAAGCTATTTCTAAAGCTTCATTTGAACTCCAACAGGCTTATACCCAGTACAAAGGGACCTGCAGTCCTCCAGGGTTTCTACCAGCAGAGGAGCAGACGAATCTACATTTCAAATCAGTGTGCACATTTCAAATCGCTGTGTTTGTTGTTATGACAACATGGGCCTAGAGCAGCTCAGAGGAGTCCTGTGCAAAGTTCTGAGCTGAACACACTTTGTGATCTGTGTATTCAGGAGGTGGGTTCAGGCACACAGCTGTCATTCTCCACGCTGCCACGCACAGAGTGTTTCTCAGTCACCTTATTACAACATAAAAGAAACGAAGCATTCACAAAGGCCTGTGGCTCTTGTTGAAGCTCTCTTTCAGGGAAGCTGGGCTTTTGACTTCTTTTATTTGACATTTATTTCAGTATCCTGATGAAACTCTCAGGTCCAAAGGGCACAGGAAGATGTGACTTCTTCTTAGGAATTTACTGAATAGCATTCAACAAACACATGTTGTTTGCCTATGTATTCCCTTATGTTTTTGTTCGGGCTATCATTTACTACCATGATTTTGACAATTTCCATTTGTTTCTTCCCTTAATGAAATAATCCAGCCTATATGTAGGGGTGTGTTACCCTTTCCTCCTCTTTGCAGACATTTAAATTCTTTTCTTTCTCAGAGTAAACAATACTGCAGGGGTCATCTCTGTGCACATCTCTTTATGCACATGTGGGAGAACCTCTCTCTCTCTCTCTCTCTCTCTCTCTCTCTCATTCAGACCTATAATATAATCTCTGGCTTTTAGTACTTGAACTTTTCAGGTTTAAGTAGGTAGAGCCAGACATTCCTCATGACAAAATCCAAAACTGCTACAAAATCTTCAATGTTTTGTGTGTCAACATTGTACCATAAGAGGAAGAGAGCCACCCCTGACACCTGCCCTCATACGGCAGGTCAGTCAAAATGCAAGTGCACGAAAAGTATTCCATAAAGTTACCTCCAGGGAACTGCACAAGACGTATAGGAGACATAATGAATTATACGTTAAAGCTTGGGTGTCAGCCCCATGCCATTCATTACACATATGTAAATATTTTTAAATCCCAAATAGTTCTGATCCCAAGTCTTTTGGATGCCAGCTCCTGAACTTGCACTGCACGAGTTCCAGCAGGGGCAGACAGGCCTCACCTCATGCTACTGTCAGATCTTAAACTTCCTTCCATGGATGCTGCGGGATGCTCCTTGTGAGCTGTCATGGCTCGCAGACTATAAGTGAGGCTGTGTACTTCACGGAGGAACTAGCTCTGCCCTGCCTTGTTCCTCCTCTGGTCCCTGTGTTTTCTTCTTTGTTCCTTTTGCTGTTGGTATGTTTATATGTACATGTTGGTATGTAAGAGTACACATGTGTTGGGGCATGTATGTACATGTTGCTATGTATGCATGCACACATGTGTTGGGGTGTAGGCATGCTGTTGGAATGTGTGTATGTACAGTACATGTTGTTATGTATGAGTGCACACAGGTTGGGGTATATACATGTTGTTGGTGTGTGTAAATGTTGTCATGTATGTGTGCACATGGGTTGGGGTAAATACATGTTGTTGATATGTGTGTGCATGTTGTTATGTATGAGTGCACACGTTTTGGGGTGTATACATGTTGTTGGTGTGTGTGCACATGCTGTTATGTATGAGTGCACACGTGTTGGGGTATATACATGTTGCTGGTGTGTGTGTACAAGTTGTTATGTATGAGTGCACACGTGTTGGGGTATATACATGTTGTTGGTGTGTGTGTACAAGTTGTTATGTATGAGTGCACATGTGCTGGGTATATACATGTTGTTGGTGTGTGTGTACATGTTGTTATGTATGAGTGCACATGTGTTGGGTATATACATGTTGGTGTGTGTGTACAAGTTGTTATGTATGAATGCATATGTGTTGGGTATATACATGTTGTTGATGTGTGTGTACATGTTATGTATGAGTGCACATGTTGGGATGCACATGGAGACCAGAGGATAACCTCAGGTGTTGTACCTCAGGAGCTTTCCACCCTGGTTTTTGAAACAGGGTCCCCCACTACCCTGGTTTCTCTGGGCTATCTAGTCAGAGAGCCCTGGGATCCTTCCCTCTTCTTCTGTCTTTGCTCGTCAGAACTGGGATTATAGGTTTGCATCACTACACCCAGCTTTGGGAGCACTTACGGACCCAGACATCTCCACTGTCCACTGCTCCTTGTTAGCTGTATTTGGTCTTTTATTACTGTAATCTGAAAAAATCTTTATGTGTGTCACACAGTTCTTCCTCCCAGTGTGTGTGGGCGTGTTCATCTTTGTAACTGAAAGGAATGCAATGTGTTAGTTTAATTGCTGAGTTGGGGAAGGGTATGGTATATTAAGAAATTTGTAGCTTGAAAACTTGAAGATATTCCTGCCACCCGTGTTTGTGTGTGTGTGTGTGTGTGTGTGTGCGTGTGTGTGTGTGTGTGTGTGTGTGTGCATGTGCTTGAGACAGAGTCTCCCTGTAGCCCCCACTACCAGAGATCAGGCTGGCCTCCATCTCATATAGACTTACCTGCCTCTGTCTCCTGAGTGCTGGGATTAAAGACATGACCACACCAGACATTTTTTTTTCTATTTCCTAATATGTTTTTTGGCCCTGGAAAGCTATAGATTTTTTTTTTTTACTGTGGATCCTGTATCAATACACTTTTCTGAATTCTCTTTTAAGTTGTAAGGTTTTACACATATCTAGCTCTCCTTGGGTTTTTAATAGAGAAGGTCCTAGATTTTGAAGATACTAAGATGTAATTTTTATTAATCTTCTACTTCTAAGCCTATTTTCTTCCTGTTTACAACATGCTACATAATAGATGGGCTGGCAGCACCTGCCTCATTCTGACTTCACTGGCCATGTGACCCTATTCCCCACCAAGATTCCTGCTTCTTTTTTAGCTCTTTACAGAGGTTTTGATCACTTTTCAGTTTGATAAGAGGTTACCTCCTTCTTTTTTAAAGCCATGAATGAATATTGAAGTTTACTGACTACTTCTGATAGAGTTATTAAATGAAATGTGTGGCCATTTTCCTTTGATCATTTGGAGTGTTGAGTCACTCAGACAGTGCTGAAAACTCCACATGGTCTTGATCTCTGTAGGGCAAAGCTCATTAGTCACAATGCATTTATTTTAACACACTGCTAGATTCAATGCACCCATGCCTTATTTGGGTTTTTATGTATTTCAGAGATGAGAATGTCTTCTAATGACATGTTCCTGCATCAGGAACCGCCAAAACGGCTCCCCACTTTTTTGTGTTTCTTTTGAAAATTTTGCTTAACTATAGGATCTGCTTATAGAAGCTTTGATAAAAGCAGTTTGGGGGTCAGCAAGATGACTCAGAGAATAAAAGTGTGTGTACATACACACACACACACACACACACACACACACACACCAAATAATGGAAAAAGATGGCTCAGAGGATAAAAGTGTATGTGCGCCCCCCCACACCATATAATTAAAAAAGATGGCTCAGAGGATAAAATTGTGCACACACACATGCACATACACATACACCAAATAATGGAAAAAGATGGCTGAGAGGATAAAAGTATGTGCATACACACACACACACACACACACACACACCAAATAATGGAAAAAGATGGCTCAGAGGATAAAACTGTGCACACACACACACCAAATAATGAAAAAAAGATGGCTCAGAGGATAAAAGTATGTGCATACACACACACACAATAATGAAAAAAGATGGCTCAGAGGATAAAAGTGTGTGCACACACTTTTATCAAATAAATGGAAGAAGATGGCTCAGAGGATAAAAGTGTGTGCGCGCGCGCACACACACACACACACACATACCAAATAATGGAAAAAGTTGGTTCAGAGGATAAAAGTGTGCACACACACACACACACCAAAGTAATGGAAAAAGATGGCTCAAGAATAAAGTGTGTGCACACACACACACACACACACCAAATAATGGAAAAAATGGCTCAGAGGATAAAAGTGTGCATGCACACACACACACACACACCAAATAATGGAAAAAGATGGCTCAGAGGATAAAAGTGTGCACACACACACACACACACACCAAATAATTGAAAAAGATGGCTGAGAGGATAAAAGTATGTGCACGCACACACACACACACACACAAAATAATGGAAAAAGATGGCTCAGAGGATAAAAGTGTGCACACACACACCAAATAATGGAAGAAGATGGCTCAGAGGATAAAAGTGTGCGCACGCACACACACACACACACACACACATACCAAATAATGGAAAAAGATGGCTCAGCTGATAAAAGTGTGTGCACATACACACACCAAATAATGGAAAAATATGGCTGAGAGGATAAAAGTGTGCGTACACACACACACACACACACACCAAATAATGGAAAAAGCACCGCCTTTGGTATCTTTGGAGCTCAAACCATCCTCTCTATCTGAAATTTCCTTTCCATTTTTGGTTTGAAAATTTCTCAAGTTTTCAAGTCCCATTCAAATGTCCTCACCTCCGTGACCTGACCTGACCCTTGATCTCAAGCCCTTGCCCTTCTGGGACATCCACTGTTCTCACAACCTTGGGATGATTTGCTTCGACATACACGCAGCATCGGTTTCACTGTTCTAGGTGCAAACAGACTCCTCTACGTTCCTAGAACAGAAACTTTCTTTCCTTTAGTAGCTGTCTAGTATACACTGATCACATGACTCCCCAGACAGCATTAGTGCTGTGCTCATCACATCAAATACACACACACACACACACACACACACACACACACACACACACACAGCCAGAAATAGCATGAGGAAAAAAGGGAGCTTTTATTTTTAACTAGTTTCCGATGATTATTCTTGGGAGATAGCCACATCTGGCAGGAGTTGTTTCTTATGCAAGAAATGTGGTTATGTGTGCTTCAGTGGGGTGGGCAGTATGGCAATTCAGGGTCTGAGAGAGAGAGAGAGAGAGAGAGAGAGAGAGAGAGAGAGAGCATCTAGGCAACGTTTAAGGATGATTAATGGACCAAATAAGGCTTCCTAGCTGCATATGTACTGAAGAGGTTCATTATTCTGCACACAAGTAATTAGCATGGTGGAGAAGTGTTGCCTGGGAGCCGAAGAGCTGGGTGCTGGTTCCTGCTGGGCTCCTGGCCTGGAGACTTTAGAGGGAAGATACCCATACTGTGGAAACTTCTGAGAGTCAAGAGACTAGTAGCCAAGCCAGGTGAAGGAGAGGGAGTTTATTCACACTGCTGGGTTGACACCCGGATCGGTCTTCAATGGCACCAGCACCAAGCTCATTTGTAGGGAAATTTATAGTCAGCTCCTATGTGGAAGTTAAGCAGTAGGGGGTTTCAGAGGCACATAGTGATAGTTAAGTAAGTGGTCACACATAAGCATGTGGTTACAAAATATCACAAGAAGTTGGCAGTTTGGCAAACAAATATTTCGATGGGGACATGCTGTAGTTAAGCCTGTAACAAACCACAAGGGGGAGGGCTGATTCTTACTTACTTTCCTCCATCTTTTCTTATCTCATCTTGGAGCCTTTTACCATTCAAAATTTCTTTACAACCATCTCATAGTCAGTAAATTTTATTTTCATCACACCCATAAGAAAGAAATGTAGACTTGAAGGATAGGCTGGACAAGGTGAATTGAGTGTCAGTCTAGGCCTGCTCCTCCATGATTTACGAGGAGTTTAAGTACAAGCAATACTTCAAGGAAAGCACAGCCTGACAAGCTTTAACTTCTGAGTGGGACTTCTCCTGGCCTAGTTTGCTTCGTGCTGCTCTAAAATCCATTTCCTTCCTTGACATTCTCTTAAGACCAAGATGGCCCTAGCGAGTGTCCAGTAAGGACACAGGAGTAAAGGCTGACTCCTAAATCCTTGTCCCTGTCCCAGGCAACTGCAGGAAGAGTGAGGAGTGAGTGGGCTAACTGATCTGGTAGACACCAGAGCTTACCAAAGCCTTGAGGTGCGGATTCCAGCATATTTTGGGGGTGCCATTTGTAGAGGGGATGGGATACCTGTGAAGTATCTCTTCCTGACTATGATCAGTGGTGCACATCTATAATCCCAGCACTTGGGAAATGGAAGCAGGGAAGTTGTTGTAAGTTCAAGGCCTGCATAGCCAGAACCTAACTCAAGAAAATCGACCAACTGAAATTGCAAAGCTGACTCCATTTTGTTCTAGCTGACATTTGCTTTACCCTGTCTTTCTGCCCAGCTCTCCTCCCCTCTTGCTCTAACTGTAGTCAGCCAGTAAGGAGTTTATCAGAAGAGTTTTTAACACTATAGACAGACAGACAGACAGACAGAGAGACAGAACAGTGCAGGAGGGTCTCTTAAGAGTGGAGTAATAGCCCAGTGGCAGATGTGGGTTCTCTTATACCTTTCTGAGGATGCGGAGGGTCACAGCATAAGCTTGCAGCCACACTCTGGGGAGCAAGATGTACGGCCAACACCCGGTTTGATGTGAACTAACCTCTCCAAGTGGTGAGAGACGCTGGCAGTGGGATGTCTGTTAGCTGGGGACTTTCCGTCTTTTGCTATTGGTGTCTATGAGAGGAGAACTTTGCCGGGACAGTGTCCTGCGCACTGGCTAGATTCTAACACTACTTTCTTACCGGCTGATGTTACTATCAAGGCGTTTAGACACCAACACCTTTACTACTGTGAGTGGATCCAGGTTGTCTAGCTTTGATTGAGAAACACTCTTTCCCTGCCTTTGTCCCAGATATTCGTGACCAACTCAAAGTTTTCTCCCATGTTCGTCGGGAGGTGTCGGGAGGGTAAGATGAGGATAACGCTGGCCTGTTTCTCAATTTTAGATTATCTTTCAGAGATTCAAGTACACAGCCACAATAATCATGCTCAGTAATTTCAAGTTGGCAGAGCCAAGCTAATTAGCTGCAATTTCATCTGTCAAAATAGTTTGGAAAACTCTCACGTGGTAAGGGGATGAGTCTGCTTGGAGGACCTTGCCAGCATCACAGAATTCTCACAAAGAGGAAAAGGTGTTAGACGTTGGCCTTGCGGAAAGGGCATCTCTCGGTCCATATGTCCAAGCTTTAAGAGCGTGGTCTATGGCTGGCAAGGACTGAGGCTTCACCCTATCTGAGCCCCAGCTGGTGAGAAACAGTGCGCATGTTGGGATGAATTCCCTGGAAGCACAGTGGTCTCTTTTCCAAAGACCCAGATTTGGTGCGGAGTGGTTTAAGACTTAAGCCCAACAAAGAGACCTTAATCGTGGGATGCTTATGGCTGTTGTTGCTCTGATTGGTCAAGCACTCGCTTTCCCTTCAGCGCCCCCCCTGCTGTCCCTCTTGGTAAGTGTCCTGAGTCTCCCTCTTCTAACTCTTGAGGCCCCTTCGGATATGAACCAGTCTTTCCTTGGTAGATTGACATTTCTTTTTTTTTTTTTAATTTATTTTTATTGTTATTAAGCTTTTCCATAAATTATACATCATTTTTCAATCGAATTCAGAGTCATTTCCCTTTCGATGCCTCCCACCCCACCTGAGTCCCTGCACTCTACCATACACGTCTTGCATCTTTTTCTGAGTCTATCCAGAGTTTTTTTTTTCCCAGTTCTTTTGTTGTTGTTGTTCTCTCTAACTTGTATTGGTTCAATGTATGCATATATATCTATATATATCTATATATATATATCGTTATTATGTATACATAAGTATATACATACATACATACCCATATCACCTGAGTTGGAGGATATTTTTTTGTAAAAGATGTCATTTTTTCCTTAAGGTTCCTCCTTGGCGAGCCCAAACAACCATCAATCCTGCCCTTGTGCTCCACACTGGGGTCTTTCCCTTCCATGAGCCCCCAAATGAAGTCCATTAAGCATGCGTCCTATCTTGATCCCCCTGCACTGGCCTCCATGATACAGCCCAGGTAGTCCAACAATGGCAGTCTATACCCTGATGAGGTTGAAATCCCCTTAGCCGCTTAGTCCACAAGCTGGGTATCTCAGTAGTCCCCATCTGGCACCGAAGGTTTGGAGGATTCTTGGAGAGACATGAGTCTTCAGTCCAGGGAGATTGGTGTTTCTAAACCAATGCAGTTCTTGCCTTGTGGCTCGCTGTTGGACTTCCCGTTGTAGGGCCCCATCAGGAGACAGAAAGACCAGAGGAGAGGGACTGGGGTAAATGTGTTCCTTTGGGCAACAACTGAAAGGCAACTACAGCCACACAGTCTCCTCTCTGATTCCAGGGGACCTCCCACTCCTCCAGTCACAGAGGTGACAGGAGCCCTGCTGGGCACAGAGGAACTCGCCAATTCCACCTAAGCCTCCTTTGAACTTTGGAGCTCAACTTAAACACTTTCCAATGAGCTTGACAGTCTACACCCTCTTTTTCTTTTCAACACCTACCTGTCTCAAGCAGTTTTAAAGATGATTTGGTAGCAGAGGGCTCTGTAGTGCCACGTACACACTCATAACTTAGCTGAAGCCAGTGATGGTGTGAGCGAGACTTCCTTCCTCTTTCATTTGGGGAGTTCATCAGAAACGTTAAGTATACCAGCTCAGGCTCTTTTCTCACCCTCTCTCCCCTCCCTCCCCGCCTCTCTCTTGGGGCCTCTGTCTCACCCTCTCTCCTACTCCCCCCTCTTCTTCTGTTCCTTTGTCCCTCAGCCCTCATCACTTCCTTCTGTGGTAGGGCCTGCACTCAGAGCTGGGATGGACAAAAGTGAATCGGGTGGGCTTTTCCCCTCCAAGAACTCACAGCCCAGGACTGACCCCAAAGGACAAAGTGGCCCGCTAGAGCATAGGGTTCAGAGTCTGCAAACTTTGGTCACAGTCTCATTGTACCCCTTACCAGTGAGTGATGAGTGACCTTGGGCAAACTTATTTGTGGCTGGCCTCATATTTATAAAGCAGAAGCACACGTGGCCCCATAGAACACTGATGCAGAGCCCCTGACTCCAGCTGACCTGGGGTGAGCTGTGATAGATGGACGGCTGCCTCTGGTCCTTAGTGGAGGAAAACTGCTTAGTGTCATTTAGTGGTGAATGGTATTTAATAGAGTTGTTATCAGCTGCCTTGTTTGGCCCTTTGCCTCTAGTTTATAAAAAATAAGAATACCCAACCAAACATCAGCCCTTATTAACATAAAGTGAGGACTTGTATTTTGATAAGCCCTTCTGTTTCTTTCTATCACTGGGCAGGTGACTCTTCCTATTCTACCCCAGGTTCCCTAGTTGTTTATTTACTGGAATCTTGATATAGTCTGGCCAGGTGAATACTGGAAATCAAATTATCTTCCAAAATGGCAGAGATTAAAGAGGAGCCTGGAGTCCTGGAATAAGGGCACATGCATATTCTCCCTCCGTGTGTGTGTGTGTGTGTGTGTGTGTGTGTTGGTGTTCATGTGGGTGGGTCTATGCACATGAATAGGCAGAGGCTTCCTCTATTTTCCCCCTTTTTCTTTAGGGCAGGGTCTCTTCCTGCAGCCAGAGGTCATCAGTGTGTCTTGTCTGACTGACCGTGAGCTCCAGGGACCCTCCTGTGTCCATTCCCTCAGCGATGGGGTTATAGATGGGGGCTTCTGTGCTTGGCTTTTTTGTGTGGGTGCTGGGGATCAGAACTCAGGTCTTCAGGCTTGTGTGGCAAGCCCTTTACAGACTGAGCCATATCCCTGGCCCAAGCAAGTATCTTCCTTAACGTCCATCCCTCTGGGCTCTCTCATCATGTGAGCAAAGAGCACAGCAGAAGAGCGCATCCCTGAGTTGTTGTGTCCTCTGAGTCCTGTGCTCTCTGCATTGGGCGGTCCTCACCAGAAGAAATGAGCTTCTCTTTTACCCTGCCCTTCTGGTGGCAGGGGGAACATCAAAAGGCCAAAGCAGCTGCTCAGTGAAAGATAAATGCCATTTGGGGCTGACTGCCTTCGATCACTAAATCCTTACAGCAAACCACTAATTCTCTCGGTACCATTTGAATTAGCTTAAAGGGCTTCCCAACTGCTTGTTAATTTTTTAAAATCTTCCCTTCATCTGGGGAGTTTGCAGGTACAAGTTTCTGTGACTTTTAAAAGCAGCAGCGCCTCCTAATTCAGGCACTGAGTGACAGCAACGGGATCTCCTGGGGTTGGAGGTGGGGAATCCTTCAATGCTAAAACTCAAGGAGTACCAACAACCATAATCAGGGAACTGGGTGTGTGTGTGTGTGCCACATGCCATTCCTATAACAGGCAGGCCCCATGTTCCCTGGAACAAGCAACTATGCCCAAATCTTTTCCAGACCATGTTTATCTTCAATTCAACTGGGCTAGGCCAGTAATTCACAGTCATGAAAAGTGTGAAGAAGGTAGCCGAGGCTATGATGTGGACATAGAAGGCTGTGCCGGCTGTCCTTTATTAATATCTATGGACATGGTGGTGGTATCAGAAGATGGGAGCCAATGAGGCCAGGACCTTTGTCCTCTTTGGCCTTCCATCTTCCACCATGGGATAATGCATCAAGAAGGTCCTCACCAGAGGCCAGTGCCTAGATCCTTGATGTCCCAGGACTGTGAGCCAATACATTTCTGGTCATTCCGTGTCACCCAGTGCCAGAAGTTCTGTGAGAACTGCATATGAGAAGGAAGAAAATGGCCTTTGGATTTTTCCTTGACTATGCTGCCTGGTGTGGACTGAGTCCAACAGCAAGAAGCACGGGCCAGCCTCAGACCTTTGCATATGTTGCTCCTTCCACAGAGAATGCTGTGCCCTTCCACACCTGACACAGCTCAGCATGTCATCTCTTGCACTTGATTCAAGAAGTACCTCTTGGTGGGGACAGCTGGCTTCTCTTTAAAAAAAAATTTTTTTTTAATTTTTAAATTTTATTTATTTCTGTATGTGTATGAATGTACTGTCTGCATGCAAGTTTGTGCACCCATGTCGTGCAATGCCGCGGAGGTCAGAAGAGGGTCCCGGATTCCCCTGGAACTGGAGTTCTCCTGGAACTGGAGTTACAGATGGTTCTCAGCTGCCATGTGGGTGCTGGGGATCGAACCTGGGTCTTCTGCAAGAGCAGTCGGTGCTCTTAACCCCTAGGCTATCTCTTCAGCCCCAAGCTGGCTTCTCTTAAGGCATTTCAGTTCCCACAAGATCTTGGGCTTTCTCCCTCCTGAAGGTGTCAGCTTTTATCTCTGAATATGACCCTTTAGGTCATGATACTTATTAATCTTATTTTCTTTCTTCTATTTTTTTCCCATACAGGATCTCATGTAGCTCAGGCTGGCCTAGAACTCACTTTGTAGCTAAGGATGACCTTGAACTCCTGATCCTCCTACTTGGATGTCCTGAGTGCCAGGGTTACAAGCAGACAGCAAGCATCACAGTCTGCTTATGTAATGCTGGGGATTGAACCCAGGGCCACATTCATGGTAGGCGAGCACTCTACTCACTCAGCCCCAGCCCCATCCCTGTTTTCTGACTGTCTCACTGGACTATAACTAGAATATCCCCACATGGCTAGGACAGGCCTGTTTGACTCTTGCTTCATCTCCATAGCAAGATCAATGCCTGGTGCATAGTGTATGCTCAGTATGTAATTACCCTAAATCAAAATTTGTTATCACTTACTTAAAAACAGCATGTGCTGTTTTGGCAACTAGAAAAAAGCAAAATTTATTTATTTGTCACCTTCTAGAATATCATTTATGTCCTCATGTGACTTGGGTCTGTTTATCTTTCCCATAAAGAAAAAAAATCTTTTGATTATAGGTGGATTCAAATTAACTTTGATAGTGAGAATTAAGTAATTGAAGTTTATTTTCATCACTGATAATTACATACATGAAAATCATCAGTCCTTGATGAGAGAGATTTCCTAACTATCCTGCTTATCGGTTTGTTCAGATATTACATCAGTGTTCCTTGGAGAAAATCGGCCCTGCCATGCAGGGCTGTCTTCGTTGTCTCTGCTGGTGTGATACATACCCTTGGAAAAAGCAACTTAAGGAAGGGTTTATTCTCTCACACAGTTCCAGGATGCAGCCCATTGTGGTGGGGAGACATGGAGACACACAGTCAGGAAGCAGAGAGAGATGAAGGCAGATACTCAAGTGGCCTTCTCCCTTTTATGCAGTCCAGGGCTCTAGCCCATAGACTAGTTCCATCTACCCTAAAGCCTCAATTAACCCAATCCAAATAATCCCTCATAGGCCTGCCCTGAGGCTTGTCTCTTAGGTGAGGCTAGACCTTGTCAAGTTCACAAAACACATTAACCATCGCACAGGGACCCCGTCCATCCTTGATCTACCAGTGGTTAGAGCAGGGCCCAAAATATTACACAGACTTATTAAACATTCATTATGTGAATGAATAATACAATGGTAAATGACAGAGGACATTTGCTGGAGTCTAAAGATATTACCAGTCATTGCATTTGGGGCAGCGGAAGCTGCTGGCATGAGGAGGGTAGAGGCTGGGAGTGGGGATGTTGCTGAAGAGCTCACAGTGAAAAGGGAGCCCTCTCACCACACAGATCAATCCAGTCCCAAAGGTCAGCAGCACTGACAGGACAGGTCTGCGGGTGCTGGTCTCCCAGCATGGTGGAATTGCTGCCTCTTACCTCCTCCTGAGAGGGAAACAGGCTGACAGCTCCCATCATTTGCAGGCTTCCCACAGAAGCAGGGGCCCCTTGTTCCTGCCCCTCTGATTGCTCTGAGCCCCCCCGCATTGGTCATCTGTGGAACACAGGACACTTAAGGAATGATGGAGTGGCTGGAAACTAGTTATGAGGTACAAAGACTCGCACTGCAGGCTGTTTCCTGCCCAGCTGTGTTTCAAGAGCATCTTCACCACAGAGAGCTCCTAGGAAACTCAGAGCGTGTTCCATTAAACTTCCACAAATGCCCTCCCTTCATGTGCTTTCACTTACAAGTATCTAGAAAGAGCGAGGGGCCACATGGCCACTTTCCTTCAATGGTTATGCAAGAAGACATTTCTTTCCAATGCAAGAGATAACATAAGTGTCTGGTTCCTGGGAATGACTCTGACACTAAGCAGGGTGAATTTGGCACTCTGCATGGAAAGCAGGTTCCCAGCCTGGGACACATTGTTCTGGTTTACCACTGAGTTCACATAAGTGATTCAAATGCTCTCCTTTCATTCCCCATTGGGCCCTTTCTGGGTATCTCCTGGGCACCTCATTGAGCCAAGGTACAGGGCTCTGAGTGGTCATGTGATTTACCCAAAGTTCTGAATCTTTCCAGGCATGGTAGGGCATATCTTTAATCCCAGAATATCCCAGAGGCATGTGGAGCTCTGTAAGATGGAACCCAACCTGGTCTACATAGTGAGTTCTAGGACAGCTAGGGCTACATGGAGACCCTGCCCCAGCTCAAATAAATAAACAAGAATAGATCTTTAAAAATATATTAGAATAGGGGGCTGGAGGGATGGCCTAGCGGTTAAGAGCGCCAACTGCTCTTGCAGAGGAGCTGGGTTCAATCCCCAGCACCCACATGGCGGCTGAGAACCGTCTGTGACTCCAGTTCCAGGGGAATCCGAGACCCTCTTCTGACCTCCGCAGCATCGCACGACACGGGTGCACAGACCTGCATGCAGACAATACATTCCTACACATAAAAATAAATGAATAAATAAATAAATAAATAAAAATGAAAAAAAAATATTAGAATAGGCCAGGCATGGTGACACATGCCTTTAATCCTAAGGAGGCAGAAGCAGGCAGATCTTTGTGAGTTTAAGGCCAACCTGGTCTTCATAGTAAGTTTCAGGCCAGCTGGAGCTACAGGGAGACCCTGTCTCAAAAAGACCCCCAAATATATATACATATATATGAATAGAAGAATCTGCAACAGACAATGTTCATGTGAACAGAGGGAAATCAGCCATGCCTGGTGAATTATTGTAATGAAAATGATGTAGAGTGTGAATTTATCATTACTCTGTAAGTTCTGACATTGTTTACGATGTGTTTCTTTCTTACCTTGCTCACTTAGTAATGCATACCTACGTGTGCCTAGGAGGTAAGGCACATCAGTTTTTCCTAGTTGGTCTGAGGTCTTTGGATCTCATCTCATGAAGATGGTCCAGCACTTAAGGTACACAGTTTGGGGCTAGAGAGATGTCCCAGCAGTTAAGATCACTGACTGCTTTTGCAGAGGACCCAGGTTGGAGTCCCAGCCCCCATGTGGTAGCTAACAACCATCCATAACTCCAGTTCCTGGGGATCTGACACCTTCTTCTGACCTCCGGGGGCATTGCAGGACATAGATGCACTTACAGACATGTAAGCAATACACTCATACACATAAGATGGCCTAGCGGTTAAGAGCGCCGACCGCTCTTACAGAGGACCCGGGTTCGATCCCCAGCGCCCACATGGCGGCCGAGAACCGTCTGAAACTCCAATTCCAGGAGAACTCCAGTTCCAGGGGAATCCGAGACCCTCTTCTGACCTCCGCAGCATTGCACGACACGGGTGCACAAACTTGCATGCAGACAGTACATTCATACACATACGGAAATAAATAAAATTAATAAAAAAATAAATAAATAAAAATAAAAATAAAAAAGTAAAGTATTTTTTTTTTTGTCTTTTTTGAGACAGTGTCACCCTGTAGCTCCAGCTGCCTGGAACTCTTTATGTAGACAAGGATGACCTTGAACTCACAGACACCTGCTTCCCTCTGCCTCCTGAGTGCTAGGATCAAAGGGCTGTGCCACCAAGCCTGACTCTTTTAAAGATGCCCAGTCTGCATGTGGCATGGCCCTGTTTCTGTCATTTCTTTTTTTCCACCTGCCCTAGCACTGAGGGAAACTGAACTGAATTAGACTGACTTATGGAGAGCTGCTGTGAAGGTCTCCAGCATCCCTGGATCTTCCTGGAGAGTTGCCTGTCTGTGATGTGTGTGTGTGTGTGTGTGTGTGTGTGTGTGTGTGTGTGTAGTGTGTGTGTGAGAGAGACTAGACATAGAGACGGAGACACAGAGACAGAGAGACAGAGGTGAGTGTTCTATGTGTACCTGTGCATGAGGCGGGTGTTAGGTGTCCTCTGTCACTCTCTGCCATATTCCTTTGAGGCATGGTGTCTCCATGGACCTAGAATTTTCACATGTATAGTTTTGGCTAGGCTGGAAGAAGGGATCCTCCTGTCTCACCCCAACCCCACCTGCTGGAACTCTGGTCTTCATGCTTGCATAGCAAGGCGTCCTCCCTGCTCATCCATCCTTCCAGCCCCTTGCCCCATATTTTTGCTTGATTGCCTGTTGGTTTTTGTTGATGTTTTGGTACTAGACTGGAGACAGGCCTCCTGTACACTAAGCGTGTGCTCTACCCGTGAGCCACATCCTCAGCCCCCTCCTTTTGCATCTACTTCCTGCTCTTATTGACAAATCTCTGTGATGCCATGATGACCCATAAAAGACAAATTGCCTTTAATCCTAGCACTTGGGAGGCAGAAGCAGGCGGATCTTTGTGAGTTCAAGGCCAGCCTGGTCTACAGAGTGAGTTTCAGGACAGCTGGGGCTACAGGGAGACCCTGTCTCAAAAAGACCAAAAAAAAAAAAAAAGACAAATTGAAAGTGACACTGACTCCATGACCATACTCTCATTATTTATTTTCTCAATTAATAGACACTTGAGTACGACTACTTTGGAAGCTGCTAATCAGAGGCCTGTAACAGAGCTTCCCAAAGTGGGCAGAAAATTCTGTCTCTGCCTCTGCCGAAAAAGGGCTGCTGGGCTTTAGAACTTGGCTAAAGCCAAGTGGACCGGACTTTAATTCTTTGAAAAATGGGCAACCCAGATTTGATGGATGTGATCGCTTGTGGCCTATCAGATCATTATGTTGCTCAGGCTTCTTTTCACACTCCTGTTTGTAGCACATATTCAGCCAGAACCCTTCAGCTCTAGGTGTGAATTTTCTTTTAAAATCTAATGGTGTACATTTGCTGGCTGGGTGAGCTGAATTCCGGTGCTGCCATCAGGCCTGAGCAGGGGCCCACATTGTCAAAAAGCTCAAGGAGAAAGCTTGCCCTTCCCAGGTGCTGCCCATCAGTGCTGTTCCTCTGAACTCTGAGCAACACCAGAAGATTTGTTAATGAGCTTCAAGAAGGCTCCAAATGAGCTCTCACTGGTGGAAATGGGGCTTGTTATTTAGCACATGGATATAAGACTTGGATTCTCACTACTGGAAATATTGTTATTCAAGGTGAATGGCTTGGCTAAGAAACCTAAACCCTAACTTCTCAGGAGGGGTACTACTTGAGACTTGAGCTCCCCCAAATGCTGCCTTGTCCGGCTGATACTGTATCCAGCAATGGTTACCTGCTGCCCAGGGTGAGATTTACTCTACCCTGCCTCCCGAATGCCGCTGTGTTTGTGTGGAGTGAGTGTTCACTGGACACCAAGTGGACAGACAGCTGGGCTTTTGTGAGGATTACACACAAGTTGTGCAGTCAGGTGTCTGTTTGCTAATAAATCCCTGTAGGTGGCCTGGGTTTAAACTGAGATGTGCTTTCCTTCTTTACTGGCTATCAGAGCTGCTGGAGAGTAGCTAATTCTGAGCCCTTACAGCTACTGGTGGCTGTAAATGGCTACCAAAAAGAACCTAATAAGTGTGCATATCAAATTCACTTATGCCAGTTCATAGCATAATCTGATCAATCATATATATATGTCATATATATATGTATATATATGTCATATATATGTATATATATGTCATATATATATATATATATATATATATATATGACATACACACACATTTCTACCCAGGATCTAGTTAAGAAACAGCTTTGAAAAGCAAATGTTAAGCATGCTGTACCTTAATGAACAAATATTATTTTCATCTTGGGAAGAATCCCCAATTCCCTGTGGAATTTGAAGCCATCTTGCCAGCAGTGAGCACCTTGGGATAAAGAGGGAACCCATCACCCCAGGTCCACCTCCCAGAAGTTCAAAGTTATGTGGCTTCTGCTTGGATTTTGAGGTTGTCCTTGTTAATTTTATGTACCAACTTGCCAGGACGGAGGGCTACCCAGACATCCATCTGCTCAGATGTTATTCCTGGGTCCGTGAAGGCATTTCTGGATAGGAGCAGCATTTGAATCAGTGAATCAGTAAAGCAGCTTTCCTTGCCACAGGGGGCGGACTTCATCCAATGCATTGAGGGATTATTATAAGGATGGAAAGGAAGAGGGGGACCTAGGAATCTGGCTCAGAGGGAGCAGAGCACTTGTCCCACAAGCATGATATCCCAGGTTCAGATCCCCAGAGCCCATACAAAAGCCAGGGTCAATGGCATATGTCTATCACCCCAGAGCCGGGGGACAAAGACATGAAGGATCCATAGAACTTATTGCCCAGTCAAATCAGTGAGCTCTGAGCTCAGCAGAGACCTTGCCTCAACTAAGAAGGTAGAATGTGAGTGAGGAGACACCTAACTTCTAGCCCCCACATACATATGCTCACCTGCACACTCATGCATATACACACATGAACATGTACACACACAATAGAGGAAGACTGAATTCCCTCTTGGCTGATTGCTAAGATGAGACACCTATCAGTCCTCTCCTCCCTTGGACTGGGACTTACACCATTAGCTTTTCTGGATCCAGGCTTGACTGGAATTTAGATCCGTTCTTCTGGGTCTCCAGACTGTAGACAGAAGACTATGGTACTTTTCAGTGTCTAGGATCCTGTGAATCAATTCCTTAATATTCCTATTTATATATCTATGTCTATAGCTATAAATGTCTTTATCTGTCTGTGTCTATCTCTGTATACTCTATGTCTGCATCTATAAGTGTCTATGTCTCTCTGTTTGTATGTCTAAATATATCTGCATTTATGTGTCTCTATCTCTATGTATATGCCTAACTATGTCTTTAAAAATATTTTTTTTTTAATTAATTTTTATTGATGCTTTGTGCATTTCATACATTTTTTTCCAATTCAGTTCAGGCTTATTTCCCTTTCCCTCCCCCCCACCCCCACCCCATCCCAGATCATGCATTCTGCCATAACTGTCCTGCATCTTTCTCTCAGATTTTTTTTTTCATTTTTAGCTATAAGTGATAATCCATGAGTACAAGCATCCTTCATGCAAAACCTATCTGCAGGCTGTTGTGCCCAAACTAATACAGCCCCACCATCCAGTGGGGGGTGACAGGTTGTTTGTTCAATCAAGTTGATCAAATGAGTGTCCAGACTACATTGCTGTAGTTTCACAATTCACCCCAATCGCATGCCTTACATCTACCACGCCCCCTCTTCCGCAGGTTGTTCCTAGGCTTAGAAAGGGGCACAGGTGGATGAGAGTAAAACAGTCGCACTCTCTCTGGAAGCTGTTGACTTGGACTCAGGTTATTCCTGGACAAACTGTCAGGCCATGAAAGGAAACAGCCAGAAAAATATTTTATTTTTTATGTTATGTATGTGAGTGTATTGCTTGCATGTATGTAAGTGTTCTAAAGTTGTGCAGTGCCCACAGAGGTCAGAAGAGACCCTTGAATCCCCTAGAACTGGAGTTATATATGGTTATTAACCATCACATGGGTGCTAGGAATCTAACCCCTGTCTTCTGGCAATAGCAGCCCAGTGCTCTTAACCACTGAGCTATGTCTCCAGCCTCTCACCCTGTAGCTTTTGAGGGAGCATCTTACTTTTACCTGATGCTCACCCACTCAGCTAGACTGGTTTGCAAGTGAGCCACAAGGATGATCTCTGTCTCTGCCCCTGCTACCATATCAGCTTTAAGAAAATAAATAAATACAACATGATTTCAAGTGATCAAATTCAGATCCTGGTTCTTTCAAGGCAAGCACTGTTCTGAGCTATCTCCTATCCTTCATTTAAATGTCTTTTACTGGGGCTGGAGAGATGGCCTAGCGGTTGAGAGCGCTGACCGCTCTTACAGAGGACCCGGGTTCGATCCCCAGCACCCACATGGCGGCTGAGAACCGTCTGAAACTCCAACTCCAGGAGAACTCCAGTTCCAGGGGAATCCGACACCCTCTTCTGACCTCCGCGGCATTGCACGACACGGGTGCACAAAACTACATGCAGACAGCATACTCATCCACATACAAAAATAAATAAAATTGAATTAAAAATTATTATTAAAAAAATGTCTTTTACTGACTTTTGATTGACTGTAAATCCATCATTATTCAATAATCATATAGTTTACAGGGAATCCTAGTGATGGCCTTGATTACCTCAGTAAAATGCACAACAGACACTTTACAATCTCAGAGACAAACTTGTCATTTGCTTTTCCCAAAATAAGGATACAGAAAAAGTGTTCTTCCTTGCATTTCAAGACCTCTCTGATCTACCGAAATGAAAAATCAATGGTAATAAGGTCAATAAATGGTGATTATTTTTATTATGAAATGATTCTTCTTTTTCCTTTTTTTTTTTTTTTTTAGAGAGAGAGAGATATTCTCTGCCAGTTCCCTTTAAACAGTTGGCTTTTCTCATGCATTTAAAAATCTAACTTGGTTTACAAAAGCATTAATTTATGTGTGTGTTTCAGGCCCACTGCCATTGTGAAACACCAACTGCATCTTTCATGAGACACATGCCTGGGCCTCCCGGAGAGAATCCTCCTGTTCCTTTTTTTTTTTTTTTTTTTTAATTAGCGGTTCTCTTCTGAGGGCAGGGTCTGGTCTCCTGAACGTCTGGTCCTGCTTCCCAGCACCAGAACACATTTTAGGATGGCAATTCATAGTTCCTGATGCTGGCGAGAACACAGAGCCACGGAAGGCCTTTGTCATCCTCCTCTGGGCTTCACGGACATTTTCATCAATATCTGAAAACCGGTACCAAGAAGCAATTTCCTTCAAGTATGTGGCTTTCTCAGGCACTGAGATGATTTAGGGGTGGCAGTAAGACCCTAATTCTACAATTTATCTCTTATTAATCTCCCACTGATATAGAACTTGCAGTCACTCTCTGTACCCCAAGAAGCCAGGTTCAGCCACCCATCCTTAAAGAAGTCAGTAAAACAGCTAAATAGCATAAAGCATAAAAAGTAGATTTATTCAAGGTGGCCACATTGGGAAGAGGGACAAAAGATCCATCCAGTGACCCCTTTTGGTTCATCTTCAGGGGTAAGAAGAACATTTAAATAGTTGGCTAGGGACAGATACACATCTCAACAGTCCTGGTCAAGGGTGGTTCCAACTGTCCCTGGCCCATCATGGTGTGGGCTCCAGTCTACAGCAAGGTGGTCTGACAAGTTGTCAGGACTGTGTGAAATCTCTCTCTAAGAGACAAGTTCTCCCCTGGGCTGGCACCGGGGTTCAGCCTTTTCCTTTTCCCAGCAATCTCCAGTTCCTTGGGGGTCCACTATTTTAATAGTCTGATAGTTAGATTGAGGGACAAAAGCATCTTTTGGATATATTTATTTCTGCCATGCTGGTTACATAGCCAAACATTACCCAGGTATACTCCCTCACCCACATGTGATTTTCAACTTAACTCAGCTAGAAGAGGCAGGCAGGCTGATCATAACTCCTGAGAGCAGGCTCCTCATTATCTGAGGTAGTTTTGCAAGAAGCAGTTAAGCTTGCAGTTGACGCCTTAGCCTCATGGCAAACCACAGACCTGGAAGGGCTTTGATTGACTCTTAGGAGAGAGGTGTGAGAGGGGAAAAGCTTGGGAACTGTGGTCCCCCAGTGAAAGACAGAAGCGGTGCCTGGGAGCTTGCTGAGGACACACCCCACATCACCTGGTCACAGTCCAGAGGTGGTCCAGCCACCCATGCCTTCGTCAGCCTCCAGATGATGCTGAGGTACCAGCAGCTCAGAAACGACTTTGAAGAAGACTAGAGCTTTTTCTGGAATGCCAAGTTCATCAAACCCTAGACTGATTAAAGGCTGCCCATGAGTTTCTCTCACAACTCTCCAAAAGAAATGCAGAGAGCCAAGACCCCTGGAAGTCTTAAGTTGTAGGTTCAAATAAGGGGAAAGAAGCAACAAGCCTCACACTCAGAAGGAACAATAACCCTCTCCATACCCTCCTTGGTTAGCTGCAAGGCTTTCCCAGCATGCCCTGTCCAAATTGGCCCATTCCACCTTCCCTCCATTGTATAGTTGGGATCTTGAATGTTCTTGTGTTAGAGGCATGGTCCCCAGGGAGGGACTGTTGGGTGGTGGTGGAGAGCTTAAGGGGTTCTTATGTCATTAGGTTGTGGCCTTGAAAGGGATTGTGGGAACGGCAGCCCCTTCCTTTCTTGCTTTTGTTCCTGACTAGGACACGACCAGGTGTGTTCTGCCACATGAGGGTCCAAAAGTAACGCAGCCACAATTACTTAGAACAGAACCTTTTTTTCTTTTTAAGGTAATAAACTCAGGTATTTTGTTATAATGGTGAGCCTGGACTAAGAGCTCTGCATGTTGTGAGCTGAGTCTTTGGGTATGGTTCACTAGCTCAGCCCCCCCCCCCCCATGATCTTTCATGCAGTGCTAGAGTCTCCTGAAGGAAGGAAAGTCCCAGTCCCATCCCTGAACCCTGCCCAGATGCAAGTTTCCATTCCTCTGTCTCCATCATTACCAATCTGCTGGGTTGATGCTGTGCCTCTCAGTCCTCAGTCCCTCTAACTCTGGTGAGTGAGAAGGAGCTCTCTGCAGAAAAGCCTGAACGACTAGGCAGCATTCGATTGTTCCTCTCTGTCCAATTGTCTATCTTTGTGACTGACACCCATACCCCTGACAGTGAGTGCCAGAGAGGGTAGAAGGGCCTCAGTGCATGTGTGGTGGTCAGGGAAGAACTCCACACACAAGATTCGTGCTTTGGCCCTACCCCTAGCACAGGATGAAAGGGTCAGCCATTTCTGAATTAACTTCATTTTTTGTATTGTCAGTGGCTGCTCAGGCACCAGGGTGAAAACACAAAGAACCATGACAACGGTCTGTTTCTCTGAGACCTCTGTGTGTTCAGCCAAATCTGTGTGTGGAAGCAGAGCCTCATGTGTTCCTCCAGGCGTGTGAGGACAGCAAGGTCACCCTGCATTCCTGACATAGGGTCCACAGTCAGCTCGATTTGCCTTGGGTCCTCACTCAGCTTTGCTCTCTGCTTAGATGCTTAGGAGATGTGCTGAGCCATTGTCAGTCACTGCAGCCCTATCAGGCCAATGCTTAGTGAGAACTCAACTTGACCTGGGGAGAAACAAGGTCAACCCATGCGCTCCTCTCATTCTTTCCCTGTCATCTCTTATTTTAAAGTTTTATTTATTAATTTCTGTTGTGTGCGGTGTATGTATAGGTGTGTGCATGTGTGTGTTTGTGGGGGGGGCAGGGATGTTTGTGCCTGTAGCATGCTTGTGTGGAGGCCAGAGGTTGATGTTGAGTGTCAATCCTCTATCGCTCTCCACCTTATGTTTTGAGACAGAGTCTCTCTTCTCTTTGGACCTGGAGCTTACTGTCAGCCACACTGCTCCCCAGCAAGCCCCAGGAACCCTCCTATCTTTACCTGAAGCAGCTAGAATATGGGGTGTGTGACACCACACCCAGGTTGTGTATGGGCTCTGGGGATCCAAATGCAGGCTCTTAACACTTCCGCAGCAAGCACTTTATGGACTGAGCCATCTCCCTAGCCTTTGTCACCTTCTAAATGTCTCTTTATTATTCTGTGGATGGAGAGGCCACTCACAGATCCAAACCAGGTCATTACAAGGGTCCTTTTAGGCAGCTGAGTGAGTTCTTCCACGTACGTTTCTGCTATTGGGAGCCTGGCTTGTAAACAGCCCCTGCACATCCTTTCAGGTACATACGGTCGGTCATGCAAGCACTTGGGTAGTGCTAAAGTTAATGACCCGGTGCTGAGAGAGGAAATTAAGGAACAAACAGTTCACTTTCCACATTTCTACACCTGGGCGGCAGTGGCAGCTTCACCATCTCCATCCTGTGCTCAAATAAAGAGGCTGTGCTCAGAGGAAGCAGGCAGCAGCCTCTAAATAGCGTCTCTCTCTGACATGTCCTGGGGTGGTGCTGCAGAAAGACCCTGGGGAAGGAGGCACCTTCCACCTCCCCCAGGTGCTGGGGAGCTAATGAAAGCCAACACTGTTTATTCTGTTCCCTGCAAGGCTCTCACCCCACAGGAGGCACTATTTGAAATATGAACCAAAGGAAGGTGACCCAGTGACGTGATGTGGAGAACAGAAATGGACCTGCCTGGCCCAGACCCTGCTCATGCAGTCAGAGAGAAAAAAAAAAAAACCTAAACCCAAAGCAAGTATTTCTCCTGTTGATCTTTCTCAATCCTCTTTTCAAAAAGACAGGAATTCAGCAAGAGATGAAGGAGGTATGAATTTAAGAATTGCTTGCTGCACTCTAAGCATCCCGATTTGCAGGGCTGGGGAGGTAGATCAGTAGACAAAGTGCTTGTGTGCAAGCATGAGAACTGGACTTCTATCTCAATCCCCGAACCCATGCAAAAGAAGCATGTTTAAAACAAAGAATCCATGCAAAACAAAGCAAACAAACAAACAAACAAACAAAAAACCAAACAAACAAAAAACCCAACCAGGAAATAAAGCCAGACAGTGCTGGGAGGTAGAGATGGGATCCCTGGGATTGACTGGTCAGCCAGCTGGCCAAGCAGGACGGAGCAGCTCCGGGCACAGCGAGAGACCCTGCCTCAAACAAAAAGGTGGATGGCTCCTGGGGAACAGCACCTGAAGTTGTTCTCTGCCTCCACATGCACATAATACATAAGTGCACACACACACACACTCAAGCCCCTCTCTCTCTCTCTCTCTCTCTCTCTCTCTCTCTCTCTCTCTCTCCTTTCTTTCCTGTTTGGCCAATGGCCCGAGGCAAGGTTAAATAGAGACCCAGCTGGGAGGATGCTCAGAGACAGTCTCCATGACAGGCGTTATCAAGGGTGAAATGAGAAAATGGAGTTAACTTAACCAGGGAAGGAGGAGGCGGGGTTAGAGAAGGAGAGATGGGGGAGAGATAAATAATGCCTAGCTGGTGTAATGAAAAGCAGAGGGAAATGTGTTATTTCAAAAACCTGATGAAAAATTACACATACAATAGCTCAACATGAACCCACATGTATAGCTGAAGGCTATATAACAAGAAACAGTGCCAGACAGGAGATATCTCCCTTTGAGTGGTTGGCCAGGGTAATCCAAGAGATTCCTAAAATTACACAGGCTATTGCAACAGCCCTTGATTACCCTCCAGAACATGAAAATGAGACCCTATTGCTGAAGATTGGACAAACTTCAGACACAGGACTTAGATCAATGGAGCCAAAACTGAGTTGAAAGCTACCTCCCTGAAGGCTAGCTTTCAGTTTTGGAGAACACTGTGCAAGCTGATAAGGGAGAACATCAATAGATGGTTCAACCCCAGCTTTAAGGCCTAATAACCACAACAATGACCAGCATAGCAAAGTATATTGTTGCAGTAGTGGAACTTTTATCTTGGGGGTAATCTCAGCTACCTAATTGGACCTAAAGCCCATTCAATGGGAGGGAACTCATGTGTGCTACTGTAAATATAGCCACACACAAGGCTGGAGAGATTATAGATCTTAGAGAAAAACCCCAAGGCTGTCACATCCCTAGACATGGTAATTTCTTACTATGTAGTAATGGATCCTTATATTTACAGACAAGTATGCTGGTCACTATGCATCAAAAAAGCTTCTTTTGAGACAGAGACTATTACAGAGTTCCACAATTGTTCACACACAGAGATTAAGTGTCTGTGAAATGCCCAACCCTAAGTGATGCATCTACAATGGGACCTCTACACCTAAGGCTCATGGAACATAGTGGAACAAGGGTAGGTAGAATACTATTGAATCTCTCAACTCTAATTGATGAAGCTCCCTCATGCAACAGAAGACAATGGACACAAAGGGACACAAATAAGAGTTTGCAGAGTGTGAGTCCTTAGACTGGAATCCTATACTAAACTTTACCCACCCAATACTCATTTGAACTTACAGTGATGGTGTCAGCACGCACAATACCCATGCAAACTCAAGCAGACAAAACCCAGCATAGAACTGTAGAAGTGGGCAGCAGACCCCAACCTTAGCCAAAGAACTTTTGGGAAGCTGATTACTGCTGGGTGAGGAAGAGCTGACCTTCTTTAAGGGAGTGACTCTAGATAGGCCAACTAGGTCCCAGTGGATGAACTTGTACTGAGGAATGTCCAGCCCCACTAAGTGGCTTGATAGGCCTTAACATAAATGGCAGAATGCATGAAATCCAGCAGGGGGCGCTATGGGAGGGTGCTGATGGGGAAGAGGGGAGATTAAGAGCTTGTGTATGAAACACACAAAAATTCAATTAAAAATATACAAAAAAGATAGTCTCTTCCAACATAAATGACCTAGGCCCCTAAATTCCACTTTTGGGTTACCACTGAAGATGAAATCTTCGGCTCTGAATGCTCCTTGCATGGTCGCGTGATTGACTCTTCTTCCCCAGCTGCCTTCCTGGAAGACCGTGTCTCACAACTCCCGACCTCCACTGGCCCCTCTGATATGACGTAATCCCAATCACTGGGCATTCCCTAGACCAGAGTCCTGCATGGCTGACCCTCCTGATAATGAGAAAATCCTCCTTGTTCCTACCTGAGGTGGCCTCTTCCCCTTCCTTGAAGATATAAAAAGATGTAGAAACCCCGAATCTAGGGGGCTGGAGAGATGGCCTAGCGGTTAAGAGCACCGACCGCTCTTACAGAGGACCCGGGTTCGATCCCCAGCACCCACATGGCGGCCGAGAGCCGTCTGAAACTCCAATTCCAGGAGAACTCCAGTTCCAGGGGAATCCGAGACCCTTTTCTGACCTCCGCGGCATTGCACGACACGGGTGCACAGACCTGCATGCAGACAGTACATTGGTACACATACAGAAATAAATAAAATAAAAATAAAAATTTAAAGAAAGAAACCCCGAGTCTATAAGGGAGTTGATGCTCTTCCATATCCTGAGCAATGAGGAGGGTTCCTCTCAAGTTTATTCTCTAATAAATCTACTTGCTCTGTGGAAGGTCGATTTTTCCATCTTCCTTCCTGCTTCTGACTTCCTTATAAAGATGTTTTTTACTCGATCCAAAGGTGAACACAGGGGCAGATATGCTGTGACTGGGAAATCTGATTTCATGCTTGGGAAGCAGCCGGAGCCTCAGGAACTTCGTACTGTCACCTCATGGGATGCCTGGTGACAATGAAATGAGAAAGCAACATATCTTCTGGGTGGACAGGTGTTCTGGTGGGGCGATGCTCCAGGATAGGGCGTGGCTTTCAGGAACACCTTCCCACAGGGCCACTGCTACCTTCCAAAAATAACACTGATTTGCAAAGCTGCACAGGAGGCATCATGGTGGTTGAGAAGGCAAGGCTGGCTTGGTCACTGTATTCCTTCCTTGAGCTGCAGCCTCTGCAGCTATGAAGTTCACAGAGAAGGCTGGATCTGGTGACATGCTAGCCACCCGTGCATGCTATGTCTCCACGGTGGATTTCAAGATGGTTAATATTGACTGTTAACTTGGCAGGATCTTGGAGCGTCTAGTTGACAAGCCTCTGGGGCAGGCCTAGGAGGGATTATGTAGATTAGGTTAACAAGGTAGGAGGACCCACCCCTAAATGTGGGAGGGACAAATTCAAGGGCTGGAACCTCTGACTGAATAGGAAGAGAAAGTGAGTTGAGCACCAGTATTCACTCCTCTCTGCTTCCTGAGTGTGGATACAAGGTGACCAACCATCTCATACCTGGGTAGCCACGCCTTCCCGCAATGATGGACTGTACCTTCAGACTATGAATCAAAAGAAACTGTTCTCCCTTAAGTTGTTCTTATCTGGTGTTTGGTCACAGTGATGGAAAAAGTAACTAAAACAGATGCATTGTCAAGACAGGAAGCTTTGCACTTGGCACTGAGGAGACTCCAGGGAAGAAATGGAACAAGACCTGGACTCAGACTCCTGGAGCTCACCAAACTCTCTTCTCCTTTTGGCCTCCTGGGACCTTTCTGTGGTCTGGCTGACTCTAAAACATGGAACAGGATCAGAATTCAGATGGAATCACACTGAAGGATCTCCAAGAAGCTAAGAGGAGTAAGCCCAGAGGTAACACAGGCACAGGTGGGCGTGTGTGTGGAGGGGACATGGAGGCCAAGGATAGCCATGGGTGATAGTGTTATTATTACTGATTTGGCCCAGAGTTTCTGTTTTTAATGCTATGTACAGCATTTTGTGTGTGTGTGTGTGTGTGTGTGTGTGTGTGTGTGTGTCCGTGCACAAATGTGTATAGGTCAGAAGGCAATGTTGTATGTCGTCCTTGTTCATGCTCTCCACATTATGTTTCAAGACAGGATCTCCTGCTGAACCTGGACCTCCCTGATTTAGCTAGGGTTGCTGGGTATCCAAACTCACTTTACACACTGAGCCCACTCCAGCCCCAGCCTGCTTTTCTAGCTGTAGCACCCAGGGGGAAGAGGCTAGGGATCCGAGAAGCAGGCTGAGCCTGTCTACTGCAACAATGGTATTTAGCTTTGACATTCCTTCAGATTTCCTATGTGCATAGGAAGGACTGAGCATCTAATACCTAGGGGCTCCCTGCATGGCCCCAGCAAGATTTGAACTGCCCAGTTTGGATAGTCAGCAGCCTGAAGGGAGATGGAGCAGCATCTTATTTTCCGTCCACACACTCAGGCCAGCGCACAAATCATATACAAGATAAAACACACTTAATTGCCAAACCACTTCCAGACTTTTATGAAAATGTTCTCTTCCCAACTTTCCACTGTAAAGCATTATGTTTAGGTCTTTCATTTTTGAACGGGAACAGCTGTACAGGACTGGCAGACGGCTTCCGTGAACAGATGCATGTTTCTGGAGAAATTGATTTCCCTTTTTATTATTATGTCATCACATTTGGTTTATTGCCAAGCAATTTACATGTTAAGCCATGAGTCACTTATGAACCAGCAATAATAACTGTGGCCTCAAGGTAGAGGTATTAATCTCTGCAAAAATATCTGCTAGGGCAAGGCAAAAATCAGAGTCGTTATTAGCAATGTAGCATGAAAGGAATAGCCACATTTTACAACCTTTCTCTGGTTTGTTGGAGGAAATATTTTTGTTTTAAATTAGTCAAGAAAAAAAATCTCTCTCCTCTCTCTCTCTTCTCTCTCTTCTCTCTCTCTCTCTCTCTCTCTCTCTCTCTCTCTCTCTCTCTCTCTCTTTCTCTGCATGTATGCAGGCACATGCATGTACAGACCAGAAGTCAACCTTGGAATTTGTTTCTCACCTTGATTTTTTTTTTTGTTGTTGTTGTTTTTGAAGCTCACTCATTGAGAGGAAACTCATGTGTAGGACTGTAAACATAGGCAAATAACACATGGTTGGAGGGCTCAAAGATTCAAGAGAAAACCCTACGTCTGTCATATCCCTAGAAAACATGGCTCCTTACTGTATGCTAAATATGGGTCACCACTCATCAAAGAAGCTTCCTTTCACAACAGATGTGGAACCCTGACCAGTTTTACAATAGGTCAAACCCAGAGAATAAGTGTCTGTGAGATGCCCAGCCCAAAGTGACACATCCACAGTGGAAGCTGTACACCTAAGGCTCACAGAATACAGTAGAACAGGGGGCAGAGAGAATACCAATGCATTTCAACTCTCACCAGTGAAATTTCCTCACATGGCAGAGGGCAATGAACACAGAAGGTCACAACTGGCCAAAGTCTAGAGAATAAGAGATCGCAGAGTGTGTGTCACTGGATAGGACTCCTATATTACATGTCACACACCCAAGGCTCAGGGATCATTGAAGAAGAGGGGGAGAATGATTGTAGGAGCCAGGGGTGGTGGATGGCCACAAAGAAACAGAGTCTTCCAGGCTTCTGGGAACCTGCTCATATGAAATTATAACAATGGTGACAGTGTGCCCAAGACCCATGCCAGCTCAATCAGACGAAAACCAGCATGAACTAGGGAAATGGGCAGGAGGATCCAACCTTAGCTGAGGAACTATTGACGGCTGATCACTGCTGGGTGAGGAAGAGTTGATCTTCTTTAAAGGAGCGACACTAGATAGGCGGACTAGGCTCCAGTGGATGAACTCCCACAGAGGGATATCTGGGGACACAAACTTGATTCAATAGTCCTTAACATATACGACAAATGCATGAAATCTGTGGGACAGGCTATGGGGATGTGCAGATGGTGGAGGGGTCTAAAGATGATTAAGATGTGCTGTACAAAATGCACAAAAATAAATAACAGGCATACATTAAAAACCATGCCTCTGAGCTGGAGAGATGGTGCAGCAGTTAAGAGCACCGACTGCTCTTGCAGAGGACCCAGTTCGATTCCCAGCACCCAAATGGCAGCTAAGAACTGTCTTTAACTCCAGTTCCAGGGGAATCTGATACCTTCTTCTAACCTCTGTGGCGTGTCATTGCATGACGCGGGTGCACCAAGCTACATGCAGACAGTACACTCATATACATAGAACCTCCCCCCCAAAAAAACCCAACAAAAAACCATGCCCCATTTAGGGCTGAGCTCTCTGCAATCTCTTATTCTCTGTACTTTGTTCAATTGTGGGTTTTGTGTTAATCATCATCTAGTACAAAAAGAAGCCTCTCTGATGAGGACTGAGAGATGAACTCATCTGTGGGTAAAAAATCATTAGGAATCATTTAAGTCTATGTCCATTTAGTAGAATAAGAGTAGTAGGTTCTCCCTAAGGTCTACAGTCTCTCTAACCACAGGTTCTTGGTCCCAATAATTATGCCAGGTATGAGATCCATCTTGTGAAGCAGGCCTTCCTCAAAGCCACTCAGGAGGAGTTTGGTCAGTCCCATAACATTGCAACACTATCACACCAGCGGGCATACTTTGCCAGGCCAGTCTTTGGTACTCATAGCTCGGTAAGAATGGTGCCATCTTTTCTCTTCTGGTAGCATGCATACCACCTTCAGGCACCATGCAAGCTAACCAGAAGTCATCGGGCTGTGGGGTCAGTGTCAGTGCTTAATTTCTCCATGTTCTATGACTCAAGTGTGTGGTGTCTTCAGCAACAGGTTCCTATCATCAGTATCTGGAGGGTAACCAAGAGCGGCACAATGGCCAGTGATGTTTGGGGGTCTATGGAACCCCACCGGCTGACAAGGTGACCCATTTTGGCATTGAAGTTCTATTTGCCAGTCTGTGGTATCTGGTAGAAGCACTGTTCTTCCATTATGGGGTAACTCGATTTAAACTCTGTATGCACAAGCAGATGCTTTACAGACCTTCTGCAGTAGTTTCCATATGACTTTTCAAAAGGCGTTTAATGATAGCTATCCCTCCTCATCCCCTCCCCTCTTCCCTGGCCCCTCATTCCCCACCCCATCCAACCCTTCCTATATTCTATCTTCTCATCCTTCAGAGCCTTCCCTTCTCCCTTGGATGGGCTCTTACCAGTTTCCTGACCTCTTAAGTTTCCCAAATGAAACAAACATACCTAAAGATTCAAAACTAGCATCTATGTATGAGAAATAACACGGGGAGTCTGTCTTTCTGGGTCATGAAGGATGAAAGTTTTCAGTTACATCCATTTATCTGTGAATTTCATAAAATTCATTTTTTTTTACAGCTGAATGATATTCCATTGTATAAATGCACCAGTTTTCATTATCCGCACATCAGTTGGTGCACGTCTAGGCTGCTTCCATTTCCTGGCCTTTGGAAACACAGTAACAGTGAACATGGATGAACACGTATCTTTGTAGTAGGACATAGATCCCTTTGAGCACACCAGGAGTGATACAGCTGGATCGTGTGGGAGATCTATTTCTAGCTTTTGGAGGAACCTCTACACACTGATTTACACGGTGGCAGCATCAGTCTGCACACTCCTAGCAATAAATAAGGGTTCCCTTTTCTTTACATCCATGCCAGCACTCACCATTTGCTTTTTTAGCTTTGCTGGGCTGGCTAAAATGAAGGCTGACTATGCTCCAGGTGATAGATACACACCAAAGAGTAATTGCGCAATGAAAATTGGACTTAATGGCCTTGAAATAAGACAACAAAGTTAGGTGAGCCGGGGATGTGGAGATGGGTGTGGGAGGAGATGGAGGTGAACATGATCAAATACAATCCAAAAAATTCTCAAAGAATTAATAAAAGTGTCACTTAAAAATAAAAAATACATAAAATGTTTAAATAAAGGTTCTTAGTTGCTCATGAGTTGTTTCTAGAAGAAGTGGTGAGTATCAAATCTATAGCCAGGATAAGTTATCTATTCCACTAAAGATAAATATGTCCTTCTGCCCTCCATGGCAGAAAAGATCGAATGTAACTGACTCATCAGCAGGTGGCTGGGTAATGTTCTTTGTACCTGGTAGACAGACACTGAAAAGACAGATCGTGCAGAAGTGAAGTCGGCGAAGACAGGGACATAGCTGAGGAACAGTGCCTCTTTTAACTTTTTACTTACAAGTCCAAAAATCAAGGGCATAGATTGACTCAGAAAAAAATTAACATGAATAGAATTAGTACCTTTTACACCTGAACATGGTCTCCTTTTTCTTTAAAATTTTTTTTTCTTTTTTCCTTTTTGTATGTGTATGAATGTACTGTCTGCATGTAGGTTTGTGCACCCATGTCGTGCAATGCTGTGGAGGTCAGAAGAGGGTCCTCAGATTCCCCTGGAACTGGAGTTCTCCTGGAATTGGAGTTACAGATGTTTCTCAGCCGCCATGTGGGTGTTGGGGATCGAACCTGGGTCCTCTGCAAGAGCAGTCGGTGCTCTTAACTGCTAGGCTATCTCTCCAGCCCCATGGTCTCCTTTTTCATGCTGAGTATTCATCTTAAAATAATTTTAATCCCCCATCCATCAAATATGTTCTTTTAAAAAATTATTATTTTTATTTTATGTGTATGAGTGTATTGGTTGCATGTATGTAAGTGCATCTGTGTCATGCAATCCCCCTGGAGGTCAGAGGAGGGCATCAGATCCCTGGAACTAGAGTTATAGGTGGTTGTTAGCTGCCATGTAGTGCTAGGAACCAAACCCAGGTCCTCTGCAAGCAGTCAGTGCTCTTAACCACTGAGCCATCTCTCCAGCCCCCAAACAAACATCTGACTGGAGGTCAGACATTCAAAGCTAAGTTCTCAGCTGGGAGGTGGGGTGACTGGGTGTTCCAGAGAGGGAACCTTACTTGCCAGTCCCAGCTTCCAGGGGCTCCAGGCATTACTGGCTATGACAATGGACCTCCCAGGCCTCCTTCCCTCTTGACTGATTTTATTTTTAAGTCATGATCTTTCTGTATAACCCAAGTTGGCCTCAAATCCGAGATCGTCATGCCTCCGTCTCCTCAGTGCTGGGTCACAGGTCTGGCTCCGTCTCCCCCTCTTGTGGCCTTCTCTCTGGGTATATGTCTTCCTGTGCCTCCTCTCTTCTGGTAAGAGCACCTGCCAGTGGATTTAAGGCTACCATATTCTGAAATGATCTCATCTTGACTAAGTAGTTCTGAATAAATGCATTGTGTGAGGTACTGGGGTTAAGTGTTCAAACAAAGCTATCTCTTAGAGGGCAACTGTTCATAACACCAGCCTTTTACAACCTGGGCACTATTGATATTTGAGGCTGGATGGCTCATGTGATAGGGACCCTCCATACATGGAGGATGCTTAACAGCATAACTGGGTGTTGTGTTGCTAGATGCCAGTGAACACTCTCAACTTAACACAATCAGGTATCACCATGGGTCCTACAGGAACAAACTGGTCTTGGTTAAGAACCACTGGATTTTAAAATACATTTCCTGGGGTCTGGGGAAGTGGTTCTAGGGGTAAAGCACCTCCTATGCAAGTGTGTGGACCAGAGTCTGATCCCCAGAACCCAATAACAAGCCAGATGTGGTGGTGTAAGCTTGTAATCTCAGTATATGGAGGCAGAGACAAGAGGATCCATGGAGCTCCCTGGCCAGGCAGCCTGGCCAAGCTGGCGAGTTCTAGGCCAGTGAGAGACTCCATCTCAAAAATAAGGTGGAGGGGACTGGAGAGACAGTTCCGTGATTCAGAGTGTGTACCACTCTTGCAGAGGATCAGAATTTGGTTCCCTGCCTCCATGTTGGGGGACTCACAACCACTTGTAACTTCATCGTCCAGAGGATCCAATGCCTTTAGCCTCCCTGGGCACCTTCACTTGTGTAGACAAACACACACACACACACACACACACACTTAAAAATAAGAGAAACCATTTCTACTTTTTAATTTTTATTTGATATATGCTAATATATATTAATTTTTAATATTAGGTTTAAAATATCTCAGGAAAGAAATATACATAGTTTATAAAAACTATATAAGGGGGCTGGAGAGATGGCCTAGCAGTTGGGAGCGCCGACCACTCTTACAGAGGACCCGGGTTCGATCCCCAGCACCCACATGGCGGCCGAGAGCCGTCTGAAACTCCAATTCCAGGAGAACTCCAGTTCCAGGGGAATCTGAGACCCTCTTCTGACCTCCACAGCATTGCACGACACGGGTGCACAAACCTGCATGCAGATAGTACATTGATACACATACCGAAATAAATTAAAAAAAAAAACTATATAAGATATAACAATTGCTGAGCTACTTCATGTTGATTTCTACATCTTCTTTCCAGTGAACCATAGCGTTTATCTGAATTTGACCGTGTCTTTTTCCATGTTTTTATTCAATGTTTATTTTCCTTGAATTTTTTTGAATTTCATAAGGTACATTGTAATCATAAGCAAAGTGTGCTCAAGGGAAACAAGAGTGGGAAGCAGTGTGAGGGGAAATAGCTCAGCCTGGCAAGCAGAAGAATCCAAGCTCAACCCCTTGAACCCCTGGAAAAAGAGTTGCGTGTGGTGGTGCACACCTATAATCCCAGCCCTGTGTAGGGCTGGGAGCGCAGAGGCAGATGGATCCCGGGGACTCATTAGCCAGCCTAGCTGCTGAGTTCCAGGCCAGCAGAGACTCCTAAAGATGGTAAAGTGAATAGAGCCTGAAGAGCAACAAGTTGTCCTGTGGGCTCCACATGGACGGACGGACGGATGGGGACACACACACACACACACACACAAGAGAAACACCTCCTGTTCCATCCCCCTCAATAAAGCTGTTAGTAAATGTTAGTAAATAAAGCATGTATTTACAGAAAACCCCATAGCCTTCATTTAATTCAGTGGTTCCCCCAAATTATTTGGCCATAGCAAGTCTTTTTTATAGGACATGATTAGTACTTTCTGCAGGGGCAGCAAGGTTTGCTGTGAAGGATGAAGAAAGAATTTAGGCTTTGTAGCCATATGCTTCCTATCCCCAATT
This sequence comes from Rhizomys pruinosus, assembly GCA_009823505.1. Classification (NCBI taxonomy): domain Eukaryota; kingdom Metazoa; phylum Chordata; class Mammalia; order Rodentia; family Spalacidae; genus Rhizomys; species Rhizomys pruinosus. The sequence continues at coordinate 2,993,629 of VZQC01004854.1, forward strand.
CCTTTTTTGTTCTCTTTTCATGATCCTTTAAAAATATAAAAACCAGGACTGGAGAGATGGCTCCACAGTTAAGAATGCTTGATGCTCATGTAGAGGATCAGAGTCCAGGTTCCAACACTCCCAGCAGGCAGCTCACAACCACCCATAACTCCAGCTCTAGGGGATCTGGCACCCTCTTCTGGTCTCTGTGGGCACTGCATACCGGGGCACATACATACACATAGACACACAAACATAACTAAAAATAAATGAATCCTAAAATTAATTAAAAATAAAAACTTAAAAATCATTTTTAGCTTGAGGGTCATAGCAACTAATAGCTGGATCTTGCCTCCAGGCCAAAATGTGATGACCCCTCTAGAGGGAAAGAGTTGAGACAGACACATGTGGGATGTGTGATATTTTCACCAAGCCAATGCTGCAAAGTCTGCTTCCAAAACCTAAGAGCTATTTTACCAGAGCTATTAAGAGTCAGAGCCTGAGCCCCCAAGGCCCCAATAAACCAGGTTCAACCACCGTTTCTTGGGATTGGTTTTGTTTTTTGAGACAGGATCTCCCAATAGTACCAGGGGCCTGAAACTCACTCTGTAGACCAGGTTGGCCTTGATCTCACAGAAACCTACCTGCCTCTGCTCCTGAGTGCTGGGCTTAAAGGCGCACACTGCTATGTCTGGCTAAGGTTACCCACCCTTGAGAACTCAATAAGAAAAGCCATATGAAAAGCAGAAAAATGGAGTTTTGTTCAATGTGGCTACATTGGGAAGAGAGATGAAGGGATCCAGTGACACCCCACAAGTCCATCTTTGGGGTCCTCACATGAGGTTCGGATTTAAGCAGAGGGCCAGAGCTGTACTTAGCTAAGCAGTCCTCAGCAAGGTGTGGTCTTGCCCATTACTGACTCATCCTTGTCTGGGACCTCCTGGGAGGTGGTTTCACACCTCTGAATCTCCTCCTGTAGACAAGGTTCCCCTCTGGCTGGCCCAGGCTTTAATCTTTTTCTTCCACTCTTCATGAGTTTTCTAGGGACATGCCAGTTTTGGCAGGTGCCTTGCTTCAACATCTGATAGCCAAAGTATGGGTCACAAGTGTCTGCTCAGAATATTGTCCTTCCTGCCAGGCATGCTGGTTATAAGAGCAAATGTTTGGTCTATAGTACAGTGCTCTGTCAATGTAACAAACTAGGATGTAGAAACGGCTGAGCAGCACCTGATTTGGCGGTATGTGTCCTGGTTAGGGTGAACTGAGTCATGGCCAGGGTAGATGGTCAGGTGTGAGTGTGGATAACCTTCTCTGGGGTGACTATACCTACCCAGGCCTTTGGAGCATGCTTCCTGCCGTGGGGGGGGGGCATGGTTATTTAAATCCTTCTGACACCATGCAGATGCTGTCCTCTGCCTCCCAGCCTATGGGGGGCACCTGGCAGGAATTGTTTACAGAGATCTCAGCTGTTCTAGAGTCCCTCACTGCCAACCTTCCCAAGACAATGAGGATTTTTATGGGCATCAACCTGGATTTCTTTACAAAATGCAGCCATGCTTCTCTGGTGTGAGACTTGGGGTGGGGGCTGGGGCTCTAGGGCTCCAGTTCTTGGAAAGGAGAAATGGGGTCGCCATGTGCAGGACACAGGGTCTGGATGGAAGGGGTGGCACTCTGCTAAGGGACCTTACTGCTTGAAGGCCCATTCTGCCTCTTTATCTGTGAAGTCACTCTAAATGATGAAAGAAGATGAGAGAGAGAGAGAGAGAGAGAGAGAGAGAGAGAGAGAGAGAGAGAGATCTTCCACAGTGATAAAAGACATAAACTCTGGCATCATAGGAGCCCGGGTGCGAGTCTAAATCTATTTTCCAGCTGTGAGAATTGAACCAGTGATTTGTTCATTTTCTTAGGCACTCAGCGCCTCCTCTGTGAAATGGGAGGAATAATATTTACCTCATCTCACCCATATTAAAATCTAAAGATGTAGGCTGCATGAAAACAGTGAGGGGTTTGGTATTTGAGAGACACCATCGAGGGGTAAGTAAGGACCGTGAGAGGATAGATCAAGGACAGGTGGCTACCGTGTGACTGCTCTTGGAGAGGTATATGAAAAACATATGCTCCTTCCAGAAGGGTACCAAGGACAGGCCAAAGAAATAATTCTACCCAAGTCTAACTGAGTAAGCCTGTGAGTTTGTTAGGGTCAATTGTAGGAGAATGCATTGCCCTGCATAACTGGCAAGTGTACCTCAGCACAGAGGACAACTCGGGAAAGCCGTATCCCTGGATATGCACATGTTGGCTACAGTACGCAGGCAATTCCATCAAAGAGTTCCCCCGGCACTTCTGTACTGCTTTTAAAGCTTCGGGAGGGTTCTTGAGAATTTTGTACTTAAGATTCTTGAGTCCATTAGCTTCCCTCCTTCCCTCCAAGAGGGAATATTTCAAAGCTGTGGGAACAGCCACACAGCAGAGTTTCATGGGTTCACAGTTACAAGTAACAGGGGGAATGTGTCATTGTCCCATTCACAGCAGGATGACCCTAGTAAGAGGTAAGGTATCCTAGCTGAAGAGACATGGAGATGGATATGCTAATTACTTTTGTTTGATTCTGATACCTGTATACCTATATCAAATCAGTACATTGTAACCTATACTGCATTATTATTACAATGACGGGCCAATTTAAAAACCCTAGTGTTAAACTTGGGATGGGCCACCAGCTGACTGGGAGTCTAGGCAATGCTGGGGTGTGGGAGGTAGAGACATCTTAGTCTTCCAGCCACCTGGCCTGTCCAGACAGTCTGGCCACCCTGTGGCTCCCACCTGCTATGTTCCCCTTATAATGTTGTGCTGGAGAGCTTTAATGTCAACTTGACACACATGGGCTGAAGGAGCCTTAACTGGGGAATTCCCTCCATTAGACTAGCCTGTGGTCATGTCTGTGGGGTATTTTCTTCACTGTTGAGTGATATGGGAGGGCCCAGCTCACTGTGGGTGGTACCACCCGTGGGCAGGGTGTTCTGTACTGTATAAGAAAGCAGGCTGAGCATGGGCCAGGAAAGCAAGCCAGTAAGCAGCATTCCTCCATGGCTTGAACTTCAGCTCCTGTCTCCAGGTTCCTGCCCAGAGTTCCTATGGTGGGCTCCCTCAGCGATGAACTGTGACCTGGGAAATGTAAGAAGAATTCCTTATCCTTTAGTATGGTCGGGAGAGCTGTGGCTTGTCCTGATTATTAGAATTTGGTTAAGGTACTGGGATGACATCTCTGGAATGTTATCACATGAAATCCCAGATTTACCTTGCAGTAAGTCTCTGTGAACAGAAGTTCCTGGAAAAAAACCCACCTTACGCTGAACCTTCTGTAAGGCTGATTAACTGGTTAGAATGATTGTACAGAAGTCAGAATGTTGCAGATCCAGGGTCTAATTACAATTTATCTTGGGTTTTCTTTAGAGCCCTGAAAAGCTATTGCTTGTATATCTGTGTCTTCTGATCTAGCATTCTGCTGATTGTTAGGTGAAACCTTCTGGAATGTTCTGACTTAGCAGACCCCTAGTTTCCACTGACCCAAGAGCTAAGAATGCATCAGATAGTACCTGAGGTCTATGAAGCAGAGATTGTGCAGCTTTGCTGTAACTCACCTACATATGTAGCTATCAGTGTATTTTATGTTATTTTATGTGTATGGATGGGTGTATTGCTTTCATGTGTATAAGTGCATCCATGTTGTGCAATGCCTGCTGAGTCAGGAGAAGACATAGGATTTCTCTGGAACTGGAGTTATGGATGCTTGTTTGCCACCATGTGGGTTCTGGGAATTGAACCATCTCTCCAGCCCCACCAATGTATTTTTAAAATATTTTATTATTTTTATTTTATGTTTATGAGTGTATTACCTGCATGTATGTAAGTGCACCCTGTTGTGTAATGCCCAAGGAGATCAGAAAAGTTGTTAGCCACCATGTGGGTGCTGAGAACTGGGTCTTCTGTGAGAGCAGCCAGTGCTCTTTACTACTGAGCCATCTCTCCAGCCCCTCTACCAACATATTTTTAAATGTCTAGATTTATGACTATTACCATAAAAACTTCATAAAATGGCTACCACAATGGAACGTAGAGTTTGGGGTAACTGGAATCTGTGTTCCCAGGCTCTGACCACTCATATCTGGCTACAGAATAAAAAAAATTTTTTTCTCCCTTTTGAAGACACTTCTCTTGTTGGGTTTTGGAAAAACAGCTACGTGGCAAGCAGCTTCAAAAGAAGCTTTTGTGGTACCATGGAGGGCAGTGGGCACTCAGCAGACACCTAAGCCCTTCAGCCCAGGAACAAGCAGGAACTGAATGCTGACTGCCAACCACATGGGCATGGAAGCTGGTGTGTTCTCAGTGAGGACTTCTGAGGATCCTCTGGTCTGCTGGGGCATGAACACCACCCCACCCCTTGCCCCAGAGGAGTTGGCTGAACTGAGACATCATGGACTGTTTCCATGTTGTTTAAGGATAAGCTGCGTTTAAGGGCAGGCAGGCAGGCAGGCTGCGTTGAGCCACAAAGGTGCTCTGGTTCTGTTCAACAGCCAATGACACGCTAGCTCCTGGGTGCTCTGACTAGCATGGATCCTCTGGCTAGGGAGCCTTTTCTCGTTGCCCCTCCTTAGCCTTGCTGACCTCTCTGCACTCTGCATTCAGACTGCCCCCTCCCTTGTATGTGCTGGGGTTTTGTCATTTAAAGCAGCGGTCACCTTTGGAGTTTTAGACCTGTTGGCCAGATGAATGTGTTTTCAGGCATAAGTTGCATCCAGTAAAATGCAAAAGTCTTAAGCATGGTTTGATCAATTATGACCCAGAATCATTTTGGCAAATACATAGACATATCACCACAGAGCAAATAAAGTACCTTTTTGACTATTAATACTTCAGATGAATTGTCTTGTCTCAGAAACTTCATGCAGGGGCACCAGACCACTTATGTTCAATGTTATTCATCAGCAAAGTTTGAGACTTTCTCTTATTCCATGTTGCACTCGGACATTTGGTTTCTTTTTCTTTTTTAGTGCTCAGTACTATTCTAGGGTATGGATGTACCATGGTTTATTCATTTATTCTCTTGTTAGGGAACTCTGGGTTGTTAAATGTTCAGGGACTGTTGGGAATCCAGTTGTTAGGAGCATTCCTATACAGTCAATTTTCATACATTAATTTCTTTGGAGGAAAATACGTAGAAATGATTGGATCATATGATAGTTAGCCATTTAACATTTTAAGGAAATTCCAGTTTTAAACTCTCATGTTGAGTCATTTTAGACTCAGATCACCAACCTGTGAGCATTCTGGTCTATCAACTGCCCGATTTTATCAATATTAGTTTATTTTTTAATTATATTTATTTGGAATATACCACATGATGCATGTGGAGGTCAAAGGACGACTTGCAGGGGCTGGTTCTCCCCTTCCACCGTGCTGGTTCCGGGAATCCAACTCAGGTTATCAGACTTGGCAGAAAGCACCTTCATGCACTGAACCATCTTGCCAGCCCCATTGTCAGTGTGTGTGTGTGTGTGTGTGTGTGTGTGTGTGTGTGTGTGTGTGTGTTATCTCCTTAGTTTATAGTTTTCTGGGTGATTGCTGAGTTTTTGTTTGTGTTTCGTGATACTGGAGGTAACCCAGGGTCTCACGTGGGCTTGGGAAGTGCTGTCCTCCTGAGCCACACTCAGGGCCCGTGAACACGTTCTTATTTGATCATTCATGCATTTTCTTTTGAGATTGATCATTTATATATCTTCTCTTGTGAGCTGCTTATTCATTTTAGTTAGGTATCTTGGTCATTTTTTATTGGGTCATTTTCTTTTTATTGCTGAGTTGCAGAAGTTCCTTCCATATGGCTATGTCTCATTGGCTGTAGGTGTTGTGGATTTTTTTTCTCCGAGCTTGTGGTTTATCTTTCATTATTTATAACTTTTTGAGGCAAGTTCTCCCACAGCTCAAGCTAGCTTCAAGCTCATTATATAGTTGAAAATGACCTTGATGTTGCATCCTCCTGCCTTACCTCCCAAGTGCGGGATGACAGGCATGTGACATCTACACTCAGTACAGGAAGTGAATGAGTGAAATGCAGGAGCTTCTCCACATTAGACAGCATTCTCCCAACTGAGAAACAGCCCAGCCTTCCCTGTCATTTTCTTTGTTTGGTTGTTGTTGTTGTTTTGGGGGGATGGGTTGAGACAGGGTCTCTTTGTAGTCCCAGATGGCTTGGAATTTCCTATGTAGGCAAGGCTAGCTTTGATTTCACAGAGCTCCACCTGCCTCTGCTTCCCAAGTGCAGAGATTAAAGGTGTGGCAACTGTTCCTGGGTCATTTTCTTTAATTGTTTCATGTGTATGAGTGTTTTGTGTGCATGTATGTAAGTGCACCCATGTATACAATGCTTACAGAGGTAAGAAGAGAGTGTATGATCCCCTGGACCTGGAGTCATAGACAGTTGTTGCCTGCAATGTGGGTGCTGGGAATCCAACCCAAGTCCCAAGAGCAGCCAGTTCTCCATCACTCCAGCCCTCTTCTCATTTTCTTAATGGTGAGTAAAAGATTTTAATTTTAGGGCTGGAGAGATGGCCTAGCGGTTAAGAGCGCCGACCGCTCTTGCAGAGGACCCGGGTTCGATCCCCAGCACCCACATGGCGGCAGAGAACCGTCTGAAACTCCAGTTCCAGGAGAACTCCAGCTCCAGGGGAATCCGAGACCCTCTTCTGACCTCTGCGGCATTGCACGACATGGGTGCACAAACTTGCATGCAGACAGTACATTCATACACATACAGAAATAAATAATAAAAAAAATTAAAAAAAAGATTTTAATTTTAAGCCAATCTATCAGATCGAGACAACCTCTTTCTAATTTCAATTATTGTGTAAATCATGAATTAGGGTTACTTTTTTCCAAACACATTTTTCCATCCATCAGAATGACCATATCACACTTTCCTTTGACCTATTAATACTATGAATTTTACTAAATTATGACCATTTAGTAAAATTCACTAAATTGTAGTAAATATATTATGATATTGTATACTATTTTTTATTTTTAACATTTTTGGTTTCTTTTCTCTCCGTAGCTCCAACTGTCCCGGAACTCACTTTGTAGACAAGGCTGGGCTTGAACTTACAGAGATCCACCTGCCTCTGCCTCCTGAGTGCTGGGATTAAAGGCATGCGCCACCACACCAGGCTCATTTTTAACTTTTAATTCTGGGTTTGCTTTTGAAATAGGGTGTCATATAGCCCAGGCTGGCCTTGAGATCACCGTATACCTGAGGCTAGCCCGCTTTCCCAATCCTTCTGCCTCCGAAGTGCCAGGACCACACGTGTGGTCCGCCATGTCTGGTTATCCCTTTTAGTATACTGCCAATCACTAACTCTCTTGCTGGCCAGTAACCTTGTTTGGCTGTGGTGGTTTATTTATTTATTTTTTTGCTTATTTCTTGTCTTCTGGTGACCATGGCTCACATCGTGAGGCTGGGAACTGGGAAGTCGGTTGTTTTGTCTAATTATTTTGTTTCTTTCACATGATCAAGAATGTAATAATAGTTATGGATGAGTTATTGGATGGACAATTAGGTGAATAAACTGTCTTTGGTCAGAGTATGTGGGAAGTGCTGTCTCAGTGGTGGAGCGTAAGCACCTGAGTGTGGGCTCAGTAGTCACAGAAGGACTAGATAACAACCGGTGTATTCTGTGGAGCTGAATGGAAGGCAGGGTCATCAATTCTGTTGGAGTTTGGAGGTCTTACATAGCTGGACCTGGGAAGTCCTTATTAAAATCTACCCTGGGGCCCTTTTCATATTTGCCAGTTGTCTAGACCCCACAAAAGCACCAGGTTTGATATTCTTTCCATATTAATCTTCAACATCCTTTCTTCACAAAGTGGAAAAATGCTGCTGATCAGATCCTATGCCTCATTGCACACAACCAGGGACAGTCATGGACCACAGAAATCCACAGACCCCGGGCATTCACAGACCACAGGAATCCATAGATCATGAGCATCTGTAGACTATGGGGATCCACAGACATGGACATCCACAGACACGGACATCCACAGACACGGACATCCACAGTCCATGGAAATCCAGACATGGACATCCACAGACATGGACATCCACAGACACGGACATCCATAGACATGGACATCCACAGACACGGACATCCACAGACCATGGAAATCCACATACATGGACATCCACAGTCCATGGACATCCACACACACGGACATCCACAGTCCACGGACATCCACACACATGGACATCCACAGACATGGTCATCCACAGACACAGACATCCACAGACATGGACATCCACAGACATGGACATCCACAGACACGGTCATCCACAGACACGGACATCCACAGACATGGGCATCCACAGACACGGACATCCACAGACCATGGAAATCCACAGACATGGTCATCCACAGACATGGACATCCACACACACAGACATCCACAGTCCATGGAAATCCACAGACATGGACATCCACAGACATGGACATCCACAGACACGGACATCCACAGACACGGACATCCACAGACCATGGACATCCACAGACACGGACATCCACAGACATGGACATGCACAGACACGGACATCCACAGACATGGACATCCACAGACCATAGGCATCCATAGTCCACGGATAGCCACAGATCCATAAACATAACCTCTGCAGTCAAGGCTCTTGCAGGCCAGATGTGAAGTACCCACAAATTTGTCAGGGATGTACTCAAATGTCTGAGGCCTGAGAAATTGCTGCGGCCTTAACCTACAGACAGAACTGCAACAGGAAGAAGCAAGTCTGCACGTGCCTGTGAGGTGCTTCACTGTCCTGCCTCGCCAACTGTGCAAGTGACTGTTCAGAGGGTTTTAAATTACATGTATTTATTTTGGGGGCACACATGCCACAGCACACATACAGAAGTCAGAGGATGCATATGAGATTCAGTTCTCTCCTTCTTACCATGTGGGTCCCAGGAATCAAACTCAGGTCATCATGCTTGGTAGCAAGCCCCCTTACCCACAGAGCCAGCCATCTTGCTAGTCCCTGAGTTTTTATTGCATTTGAAATTCATGTATACGCTTGGGTTCTTTTTTCTACTTTTGAAGAATCCCTGGATATATAAGTCTAAGGATCAGAAATTTTGGTAGCTAACTAATTCCAAAAGCTTTATAAAGGATAAAAATTCTTAGAAAGTGTCTTCAGGTCCCTGCTATATTTAACATGAGGCCCAGACACTGGAAAGTGCTTGGAGTTAGGTGGAGCAGGTATGTGAAGGCAGGTGCTCCCTGAAGTCTTATACATGGGGGTCTTCACTTGAGGACTGGACCATCTTGTAGCCTCCTCAAGCCTGGGTTGTTTCAGAAATTGTGGGCCTGTGTTTTGCTTATAATAATCCAGAATCTGCTTGTGATCACTGTTTTATTTATCAGTTATTATTATATCAATATTTGGTTATCTATTTCAGACAGGATCTTTCTATGCATGTAGCCCAGGATGGCCTGGACCTTGCTAGGTAGCCCATGTTAGGAAATTAGTTTTAATTCTCTCCCAGGTAAATGTTTTGATTAAAAGTTAAAAGGGTCTTAGAGAGGAAAGAAAAGCAAGCAGCCTCATAGGATCCATATCAGCCTTTATTAGCCTGTTAGGGGCGACTACTGACCGGTAGGTGTCTGAAGTAACTACATAGGTCAAACATCAGGAGAGCATAAGTGCTTCTGTGCTCCCTGGAGACATTTAGCAATATCAGGAGCCAAGTTTGATTGTCATACTGTGAGGTAAAACAGGATAAGAAAGGGGGTTACTGGCAGCCTGTATGTAGAGTACAGAGAAGCCTCTAAGTAGCTTGTAATGCTGAGGATAGGCCCCTAAAATGACCCCATCCTACATATCCACAGGGTGGAGGTGTGACCAACTGGCCCACAGGGCTGAGAATACAGATTCCCAGCCAGCCTTTTGCCCTTCAAGATTCTGACAGTCCATCCGGCCACTGGCCTAGAAATCCATAATTTGGTAAAATCATCCACCCACCCCCAATGCCTCAGCCAGGGCTGATAGTCACCTGCTTTAGATTTCAGTAGGGTGTTCCTACTGAACTCATCCCCAGAGTCTCTGATGACTGCAGCATACCAACATGTACCTCTTGGTAGGGATATCCCACTCACTATGGGAGCAAACGACTCTGCCAGTTTGACTTAGAAGATGATGAGGGCCCAAAAGACTGATATTGTCAAATGTCTCCAGGGAGCAGATGTCCCCCGCCATGGTACACATTGGTCACATTAGTTAATTTGACCACAATACCTGATAAAAACAACTCAGGGGAGGAAAGACTTAGGGCTCAAGGGTTTTGAAAGTTCGGTCTGTCCTGATGGGGAAGGATGGCGAGGCAGCGACATCCATGGCAGTGAGAGTGAGTGGCAGAAACTGTTCACATCACAGCTGACCGGGAAGCAGAGAGGCCGCAAGGAAGAGCCAGGCTGCGACCTTCAGAAGCCCAGCTAGACCCTAGTGAGCTCCTTCTGCCAGATGAGTCCCCACTCTTAAAGGCATTCCCAAATAGAGGAAAAGGTTTAAAGCACGGGTCTATGTGTGTGTGTGGGGGGGGATTATCAGGTTTGGATCCTAACCTTGGACTACAGCATGCAAAGCTATGGAGGATGAGGTGTGCTCAATGAGAAGCCAGGCACAGGGTAAAGTATATGACACACCCTATTCTGTTCAGTCCTCATGGTGGTATTATTGTGTACTATTGTTTTATAAGATTTGGAGAATACTCAGAGAACACAAGGTCCTTTCTCAAGGTCATGGCTAATCAGTGGCCATAGCTCTACTCCCCCCAGGGTCACAGGGATCCGGAGAACGGCCAGATAACACCTTCAATTGGAGCTCTCTCCAGAATGTTCTTGTCACCATTTAATAAATCACTACAACTTCTGTATATCATTCCAGGAAGGGTGGTCCTCACCTGGGAGGGCCAGGCCAGCCCCTTCTCCCACCCTCTGCCCTACTGCATTCTGATCTTTGCCTGTCCCCTCTTGAGCACCAAATTTCCCTACTAACTGGATTCCAGAGACTTTTCTTCCATTCGTGAGTCTCAGACTCACATGCACATAGGGATAAAAAAGTGAATAAAGGACAAAGAGGTTCATTATGAGATGAAAGATGGCAGATGATTTCCCAGTCTCCCCAGGGGAAACCCCGGGAAGGGTGAGGACTAAAGTTGAGGGCACCCGCTCATTTGGAAGATGGCGGTGGATCTCTCCATCTTGCTCTATGGGGCGGACACTGATATTGGATTTTTTTCCAGTTGTATCTTTCTCAAGAAAACCAGGGTGAGGGGACTGGAGAGATGGCTCAGTGGTTAAGAGCAATTGCATCTCTTGCAGAGGACCTGGGTTCAGTTCCCAGCATTCATTTGCTGGCTAACAACTATCTGAAACTCTACTTATAGGATATCCAACATCCTCTTCTGGTGTCCACAAACTGCATGTGCACAACACACACACACACACACACACACACACACACACACACACGCGACAGACAAACACACAGTCATACATATAAAAGTAAATAAATATTACAAAGAAAAGAAAGAAAGCCAAGAAATAGGAATGATTTATGTGACCGTTACTGTTGTAGTTTTAGTGGGTTATTCAAGATAAAGAATTTTGATGCTCTGCTTCCAGGCTGATTTGTGGGCCTTGGTTTTAGGCCCCCCCCCACCTTCCTTTTATGCTCCTGGACATTCACTCACATCTTCTGGCTTAGCTCAGAGCCACAGGCCCTGCTGGACTGCTTCCCAGTCCTCTCCAGCCAGCATCCTCTATCAGCCCTTCCCAGACCTCAGCTTGAGGGTACAGTTTGTCGTTGGTGTACATATTTCCTTCTGGTTGCCCCAGAAGTTCTGTGCATTTTGAGAAAACTGCCCACCAGTGCCCACACTGATTTGCTCAAATCTGATAGTTTAGAAGTTGGGTCCCTGTACATGCAAGCCATACTTCTTTCTCAGCTTTCCCATGTGGAAAAATATGGACACCATCTCTTCCCCAATGCTTTCCTATCTGGAGTGCTAGACTTCATAAAGGTAACACTAATATCACTGTTTATTACATTTCAGGGATAAGACTCCTATCCAAGCCAAGAATACCATCCAATTGAAGACAGATCTTCAACTATCAATAGCCATTGGGAAAATCTACCACAGGGAGATCTTCCAGCAAAAATGAAAATGTTGTTCATACATGACACATTGGCTCAAGATACCTATGGTTTGGGCTAGGGATGAGCCACGAGCATACTTTGTTTTAAATCTTGTTGACAAGGGCCTGGAGAGATGGCTCAGTGGGTAAAGTACCTGCTACACGGGCATAAGAATCTGAACTTGAATCCCTAGTACCCACATCAAAGTGGGATATGCAGTGCAGATGTCTGTAATCTCCTATGAAGAGATGGGACATGGAAACAGGTGAATTCCTGGAAGCTTGTGCACCAGCTAGCCTGGGAGATAAGGGAGAAATGGCAAAGTAGCCCTGTTCAAACAAGGTAGAAGGCAAGTGACTTTACTCACTGGTCCAATACCGTCCATTGTTTGACTCCAAAATCTAATGTGTGTTTTATGATGACAGCCCACGGTGGCATGCCAAAGGCTAAGTAGCTGATAGTCACTGTCCTGGAGGGGACAGGACTGGATCACTTGTAGCTATCGTGTCTTTTAGTAAGTATATGTTGAAAACGGAGTTCATGAGGGAGCAAGCAAACACGCAGTTCTGGAAGCTTGAACACTGGCATAGACTGAGATCTTGGAACACTGCCCACTGGCATCCACAGTAGAAGAAAAGATCTGGGGAGATGCCTAGGTGGGTAGTGTCTGTTGTGCAAGCACTCTAACACTCACAAAAAAAATCCCAGCATAGCGATGAGCAGCTCTAATCCCAGCACTGGGATTGTGGAAGCCGGAGGATCCCTGGGGGTCGCTGGGTAGCCAACTTAGCCAAGTAAGTGAGCTCCAGATTCAGTGAGATGCCTTGCTTAAAATATAAGGTGGAGATGAGACTAGAGAGATGGCTCAGCAGTTAAGACCACTGGCTGTTCTTGCAGAAGACCCAGATCTGAATCCCGGCTCTGACATGGTGGCTAACAGATGTAGTACCAACACTCTCTTCTGTTTTCTGTGGGCACAGCATGATATGGATGCACTGACATACATGCAAGCTATATTCTCATACACATAAAATAAAATTAAATAAATCAAAATAAAAGGTGGGGAGCAATTGAGAAAGACAATTGGTGTCAATCACCAGCCTCTCCACATATGTACACACACACACACACACACACAAACACGCACACAAATTTTGGTAGATAAATCCAGAGAGATGGGCTTGAGTTCTGTATCTGTCACTTAGCAAGAAAAAGGACAAACTTCTCTTGTGTCACAAAGCCACTTTGGTTTTGGTCCATGACTTTTACAAAACAAGATGGCGGCCCACTTTCTTTCATGAAAATGTTGTAATGTGTTTTTAATCGAGTGAGATGCTGAAGAAGATGGCTGAGAAGAGGCTGCCTGGCACTGTTAAGTGCCTCAAAATGGGTCTCAAAATCAATTAAAACTAAAACTAATTAGTAGAGAGGAATTAATTGAAAGATTTTTTTTTAAAGAAAAATTCTATTTGTTTCTAAACTATGTTAGGAACAAGAGACACTGTGTGGTTCTAACTGGAATCAATAAAAACTGAACGTGATTCTTAAAAATGAGACTCTCAAGGACAAAATGGTGGTCCATGCAGAGGGTCACTCATTACCAGACCTGAGGTTTTCAAACCATCACCCCCAGTAACAGTGCCAAGTTACAAGGGACAAAAACCCAGAAAGCCGTCCCCGCATCTGCAGTAGCCAGCCTTCCCGTTAGCCGTCCCGCATCTGCAGTAGGCAGCCTTCCTGTTAGCCATCCCCGCATCTGCAGTAGGCAGCCTTCCTGTTAGCAGACCCTGCATCTGCAGCAGCCAGCCTTCCTGTTAGCTATTCCCGCATCTGCAGTAGCCAGCCTTCTTCTTAGCCAAGGAAAATTCTCTTTTCCTCTTGCAGCCCAGCACTTCGGTGGATGGCCATCTTCATTTATTTATATCAATTACATAAATTGCTCCAAAGTGGCAGAAAAAGGTATGAAATAGACTCTGGGTCTTTCTGGCCTTTTCCTAGCACAGTTCTCCCTCCCCTGTCACCCATGCTCTCAGGACTGACTTCCAAAGACAGCACTGGGGTGGGCAGTGGATTGCCGCTAAAAATAAGGCATCCAACAAACAGGCGCTGAGGAGTCGCTCATCCAGCAAGGACAAGCTTGGCGGCGTTGGGTGCTCAAGACTCTGCTTCCTCTGACTCCCAGGGAATCCATTTCCTCCCCTGCTGGCCTCTCCTTGCACCCCCCACACTCTCTGGCTGTCTCGTGAGCCCCCAGATCTTCTGGTCTCCACCTCCCTTGTTCTGGAGTTACAGGCACTTTCCACCATGCCTGGCTATTTAAGTGGGTTCTGGGGATCAAACTCAGGTCCTCAGGCTTTCGTGGCAAGCTCTTGATGGATTGAGCCGTCTCTACACCCCCTGATCTTTTACTTTTCCGTAAGGGAGAGAAGTAAATGCTGTCATGGGTTCAAAGGAAGAGGTGAAGCATTCATTCCCACAGATGAGGAATGATGGAACAAACAGGGAAGGGAGGCAGAGTTGGTCCTTCCCACCATAACTCAGGAAGTCCCAGGAGCCTCTGTGGGATACAGAGAAACTTCTTGTCTGCAAGCAAAGAACTACTTGTGTTGTTCTCTGTTACCTATAACTTACATAAAATCAGATCAGTTTACCTACAGCGGTACCTTCAAGGCAAAGAAGACTTTGCATTGAAGTTCACATTTTTCCTCACAGGGGAGAAAGAAATCTGGGGCTCAGAAAGGCTTGGAAGCAGGGTCTGAGGTCACTCTGTACCTGCTAAAGCCAGGAGATGAAGCCAGGTCATCTGACCCCCGAGTTGGTATCCCCCAGCCTCTCACTAACTGAGATCCCTGACTTAGGAAAAGCATGGACCTACTCAGACATTTTATGTAATCTGGAGAATAGCCAAACCTGGTTATGTAAAGTCATCTTCCCAAAGCAATACAGAGCTTGGTATCCAAGGCTACAGATATTTCCTGAATAATTGCTTGGTGAGAAGCATGGCTCTAGGCCATTGGGGACCCAAATCTAATAAGAAATATCTTCCATTGAGCCAGCAATTTGATCATGTCCGAAAGCAACCCTCCCAGGGTACACATACTCAGAATAAGCTGTGTGTGTTGGCGCAGCACACTGGGGCAAACCACTGCATCCTGTTTCTCTGTCCATGTCTCCACACACATAATCAGCTGCATATTGAGTAACAAAGGGTAAGACACAGACAGAAGTGTGCATGTCTCTGTGGAAGGCAAAGCCCCACAGTCATCCACAACAGAGGACACCACAGAGAAGGAGGTACGAGAGATATAATTTAGCAGTACCAGCAAGTTAGGGATCTTGGGAAAACTCCCAGTCCGAAGTGGGAAGAACCTTGTCCTGAGACAAGAAGTTAAGGAGTCTGTGCTGGACGGCTTCAGTGTCAACTTGACACATCTCAGTTGAGGGAGCCTCAACCAGGAAATTTCTCTCATTGGGCTCGTCTGTGGTGTCTGTGGAGTATTTTTCTTGATTGTTGAGTGGGTGGTGCCACACCTGGGAGATATAAGCCAAATAAACCTTTCCTCTCCAAAGTTGGTATTGGTCAAAGTGTTTGGTCACAGCAACTGAAGATAAACTAGAACAGGGGTAAAGACCAACTCTTAGGAAAGGGTAAAGACGGGACTTTCTGGAAAAGTGTGGTGGTTTGAATATGAAATATACCCCCATAGGTTCATGTATTTGACCTGTTAGTCCCCAGTTGGTGGTGCTGTTGGGGGAGCTCTTGGAACCTTTTGGAGGTAGAGGCTTGTGGGAGGAAATTCATCACTGCAGACAGGCTTTTGGGTGTTTAGAGTTTCATCTACTTCCAGTTCATGCTCTCTGCTTCCTTATGTGGTTGAAAATGAAATCTCCCAGCTTCCTGCTCCAGCCACCTGCTCCAGCCGCCTGCTCCAGCCACCTGCTCCAGCCACCTGCTCTAGCCACCTGCTCCAGCCACCTGCTTCAGCCACCTGCTCCAGCCACCTGCTTCAGCCACCTGCTCCAGCCACCTGCTCCAGCCACCTGCTCCAGCCACCTGCTCCAGCCACCTGCTGCCTGCCTGCTCCCCCCCCCCCACTATAGACTCTCCACCTGGAACCATAAGCTAAAATAAACTCTTCTCTGAGTTGCTTTGGGTCATGTTATTTCATCACAGCAACAAAAATCATTAATACAAGGGGCTTCAGCTTTAGCTCACTTTATACGTGGGCTTGACTAGGTCATGGGGTTCCCAGATAGGTGTTCAAATGCATTTCTACGAGGTTGTGTTAGTCGGGTTCTTCTGAGTACACTAAGTATCTGAGAGAAACAATTTGAGGAAAGAATATATTTTCGGCTTATGGTGTCGGAGGTTTTAGTCCAGTTTTGATGGAGGATGAGCAGGGGAACAGAGAAGATCACACTGTTAAAACAAGCATCAGGGCTTAGATGATGAGGCTGGGATCACTGATGAATGAATGAAGAAGGGGTCTCACAGCTGGGAGCTCCCACGAGCTTCTCCCCAAGGTACATGTGAAAGGCACCTTTGCCCCTTCCCTTAGGAAACATGTAGATGTCAAGGGTAGTTATACCTTTGCGCACACACACACACACACACACACAAACACACACACACATATGTATCTATATATTTCATCATCTCACAATCTAATCTTTTTTTTTTTTTTAATTAATTTATTTATTTTATGTGTATGAATGTATTGTCTGCATGCAGGTCTGTGCACCCGTGTTTGCGATGCCGCGGAGGTCAGAAGAGGGTCTCGGATTCCCCTGGAACTGGAGTTCTCCTGGAATTGGAGTTACAGACGGTTCTCAGCCGCCATGTGGGTGCTGGGGATCGAACCCGGGTCCTCTGCAAGAGCGGTCGGCGCTCTTAACCGCTAGGCCATCCCTCCAGCCCTCACAATCTAATCTTAACAGACTCAATTGTGGACAAGAATGGTCTCTGCTTTACTTTCATTACTGTGGCTATGATAAGCACCTTGACAAAAGGCAGATTTGTGGAGAAAGGGTTTACTCAGGCTACAATTCCAGGTCACACTCCATTAATTTGGGGAAGTCCAGGCAGGAACTAAAGCAGCAAGTCACATCTCATCCTTAGTCAAGAGCAGAGAGAATTCACATATCCTTGCCTGCTTCCCTTCAACTAGCTTTCTTCTCTCTTGTCCTGTACAGGACTTCCTGCCCAGGGGATGGTGCTGCCCACAGGGGGCTGGCTCCCTATGTTGCTGTCAATTCACAGTCAGGATAGTCCTCCAAAGACATGCCCACAGGCCAAGCTGATCTAGATAAATCTTCATGAAGACTCTTCCCAGGTGGTTCTAGGTTGTGTAAAGCAAGCCATCACAGCTTCTCAGAAAACCTCCACCATCCCATGAAAGGCACCACCGTGGCTGTGGACAAGGGAGGAGAACTGGTGGATGAAGATTTTTAAGCCCACAACCAGAGGGAGAAGGGCGATGGGCACTTGGCTAGGGCTGTGTCCCTGTGAGGGGTGTACTCGTGCTTTTGTTTTATCATCTGTTAAAAACCTTTGTTTGCTCTTCCTATGTCTTGCTGTGAATTCTTTCCACAGAAGCCAAAGAACCAAGACTTCTGCTAAGGCTGGGATTGGCGGGAGCTGGGGAAAATGCATCGTCCATAACAGTGCAATGGACACCAAGAAGCAGAAAGCAAGCACTAAAGGAAGGGACAAAGGCCAGGTATGACCCCCAGGGACGCATCCCTCTTAGTGACCTCCTTCCTCGAGCTGAGCTGAATTCCACCTCCTGAAGTTCATAGCACTTCCCCAAATAGCAGCATAACCCAGAACCTGTGCATCAGCACAGGAGCCCATGGACGGCAGTTCTCATTCAGGGCCGAGCAAAGGTGTTTGGGGATGGCATTAAGATTCTAAGTCTGGGGCTGGAGAGATGGCCTAGTGCTTAAGAGCACCAACCGCTCTTACAGAGGACCCGGGTTCGATCCCCAGCATCCACATGGCGGCCGAGAACCGTCTGAAACTCCAATTCCAGGAGATCTCCAGTTCCAGGGGAATCTGACACCCTCTTCTGACCTCCGCGGCATTGCACGACACGGGTGCACAAACCTGCATGCAGACATTACATTCATACACATACAGAAAAAAAAAAAAAGATTCTAAGTCTTAGAATGAAGGAACCCCATGGACCTGTCGTGTGGGCAGGGCCACATCCAACCCCATGAAGGGGAGACTAGGACAAAAGGGAACTCTTCCTGCCTAATAGCCTTTAAGCTGGGACACTCATCGTTTCTTCCCTTTGGACTTGAACTGTAACAAGGTATCTGGCTTACAACTTGAGATCTTGATGTTGCTTGCCAGCAAACATAATTATATGCATTAATTCATGCACATGCTAGTAGTGTGTGTATGTGCCCACACAGATGCCAGAGGGCATTGTCTCATATCCTGTTCTATCTCATTCCATATTATTATTATTATTATTATTATTGTTATTATTTGAGATAGGATCTCCCTGTAGCCCTGGCTGGACTGGAACTTGCTATGTAGACCAGGCTGGACTCAATTTCATGGAGATCCACCTTCTTCTGCCTCCTGAGTGCTGGTATTAAACATATATACCACCATGCCCAGCTTTCAGCCTTCCCCTCCTCCAGAGTGCTGGGATTATAGGTATGCACCTCCGTACCTGGCTACACCTGGCTCTTCACACGGGTGCTGGGATTCATGTTCTGGACCTCATGTGTGTACAGCAAGTGCTCTTACCCACTGAGCATCTCCTCAGCTCTGAGCCAAGTCACTGTAGTAGCAAATCTGTTCTGTCCATAGATATAAGCGTGTGTGGTATATAATTTGAGTCCTTTGGGTAAACAACGCATGAGTTGTGTAGCTGGCTCATACAGTAGATCTAATTTTAGTTTTGTGAGAAATTTCCATACTGATTTCCAGACTGGACTGGTTGGCATTCCCACCAGCTGTGTGTAAGGGTCCCTTCTGTCAGCATCTGTGCCAGCGTTTGTTGTTGTTGAGTTCTTATTGAGTGACATTCTGACTGGAGTTAAAACATAATCTCAGTGTCGTGCTGATTTGCATGTCTCTGATGGCTTATGAGGCTGAACACTCTTCCATGTCTATTGGCCACTTGTACTTCATCTTCTCTGAATTAACTGCCTTCTTTTAATTTCTGAGGAAATCTTTCCTAGAAGCTGCCTATCAAATTTTCTTTCCCATGTTACTAATCACAGGAAAGTAAAAGTCGGTCCTAAAGTAAGGCTGACCTAGGAGATGTGTACAAAACCCCTTCTGTGAGCACAGAATGGGGTCCTGGGCAGACAATCAAGAGTGACAGTCACCATAACATTTGCATAAACTCAGCTGGAGGAGGACAGCCTCTTATTTTACAAACAAACTTTCATAAAATGTGTTCATGAAAATGCAGGCATTGGCTATTACTCTAATTGGACTGAAAAGAAATATGAATCAGGAATATGGAGCACTAGTATGAGCATTAGTGTGACATTTGTTATGCATTCTGCTTCAGTGCATGAGCTTGTTCATGCTTTCCAGGTATTGCCTTAAGTAGTCTTTGGATGTCAGGATTTGACATGAGAAGCAGGCCTGTGATCTTATCTTTACTAATTGAACATTCAGCATGATTTCTTTTTTTTTTTTTAATTTTATTTATTTCTGTATGTGTATGAATGTACTGTCTGCATGCAGGTCTGTGCACCCGTGTCGTGCAATGCCGCAGAGGTCAGAAGAGGGTGTTGGATTCCCCTGGAACTGGAGTTTCAGACGGTTCTCAGCCGCCATGTGGGTGCTGAGGATCGAACCCGGGTCCTCTGTAAGAGCGGTTGGTGCTCTTAACAGCTAGGCCATCTCTCCAGTCCCTCAGCATGATTTCTTAAATGTAAATAATTCATCAATAGAAGAGTCTTAAATAGAAAAAAAATAAAATTAAATTAAAAAAAAACAACTAAAAGTTAGGGCTGGAGAGATGGCCTAGTGGTTAAGAGCACTGACTGCTCTTGCAGAGGACCAGGGTTCGATCCCCAGCACCCACAAGGCGGCTGATAACCATCTTTAACTCCAGTTCCAGGGGAGTCCAACACCCTCTTCTGACCTCTGTGGCATTGCACGACACGGGTGCACAAACCTACATGCAGACAGTACATTCATATACATAAATAAAAATAAATAAAAATAAAAAATAAAAGTTAGTTACCACAGGAGAGAGTGACCAGGGGGGTAGGAGGGGAAGTTTGGATACTCTATATGCTATTTTCTTACAACTAGACCCAACTTTAAATCTTGGCTAGGTTTAAAAAATACTGCATGACTGGAGAGATGACTCAGCAATTAGGAAGATCTAGGTTTGATTCCCAGAACCCACATGATGACTAACAACCATTCCTAACTCCAGTTCTAGGGGAATGCAATGCTTTCTTCTGATCTCTGAGGGCACTCCACGACATGGATGCGCTTACACACATACAGATAATCGATTCATACACTAAAATAAAAATAATAAAAATAATTAAAAAATAATAAATATTGCGTGGTTTCACTTATAAAATTCCCAGTGGGTAAAAGCACTTGGTGTAAAAGTAAGAGGACCTGAGTTCAAATTCCTAGGGCCCATTAAAAGCTGGCCATAAGCCAGGTGTGGTGGTGCAAACTTTGAATCCCAGTACTTGGGAGGTATAGGCAGGTGGATCTCTGTGAGATTGAGGCCAGCCTGGTCTTCATATTGAGTTCTAGGTCAGCTGGAGCTACAGGAAGACCCTTTCTCAAAACAAACAAACAAACAAACAAACAAACAAACAAAACCAAGCCAGGCATGGTTGTACCTGCAGCCCCAGCACTGGGGAATGGGGACAGGTGGATCCCGAGAGCTCATCAGCTTAACTGTAAAGATGAGCTTCAGGTTTAGTGAAAGAGCCTGTGCCCCAAATAAGGTGAGAGCAATAGAGAAGGGCACCCAGCAGTGTTTTCTGACCCCTACATGGGCGCACGCACACACACACATACACACAGTATAGAAAAAATATCCAACACAAGTAATTCATACACTAAAATAAAAATAAAATAAAAATAAAATAATAAAAAGTAATAATAATAATAACACGGACACACACACACACCACACACATACATACACACAGTATAGAAAAAATATCCAATACAAGTAACTCATACACTAAAATAAAAACAAAAAAGGGGGCTGGAGAGATGGCCTAGCGGTTAAGAGCACTGACCGCTCTTACAGAGGATCCAGGTTCGATCCCCAGCACCCACATGGCAGCCGAGAACTGTCTGAAACTCCAATACCAGGAGAACTCCAGTTCCAGGGGAATCTGACACCGTCTTCTGACCTCCGCGGCATTGCATGATATGGGTGCACAAACTTGCATGCAGACAGTACACTCAGAAATAAATAAAATTAAAAAAATAAAAATAATAAAATAAAATAATAAAAAGTAATAATAGTAACATGGACACACACACACACAGCAGACTCAGGCCATAGTCCTTGAGCACCAGGCCCCATTTCTCATCTCTTACAGAGTTCTGTCAACTCACCCATCTGAAAACATCCAGACGTGGCCACTTCTCCCTCCCTGTGGCTACTGCTGTGGGGAGAGACACACCAGCAACCTTGCTATATTTCTGTGGGGACCGTAAAAACCTTCTGGTCTACCCGGCTCCTCTGTCCTAGTGACCATCTCCACCTATCCCTAGGTCCTGGTAGTCCCTCCTTTTGGGGGTGGGCTGAACTTAGGGACTTGCTCCTAACAAACAGAGCAAGACATGATGGTCCAGTCCCCTTGTCTACCTGTCCCTGTCTTTGCATCCTCCCATCTCTCTGTGCTTTCTTTTCTCTTGTTCTCTCTCTTCCATTCTGGTTTTCTGTTCTCTGTCTTACGCTCCTTTGCCCACGCTCTTAATTCTCAGTGTCTGCGTGGCTAGAAGCTGCAACCTGCCCACAGCTGCGAGCGAACTTGGAGCCGGGCTCTGAGGTGCGGTCCAGCCTTCCGCATCCTGCTGCTTCAGCGCTCTCACTACGTTGAAACCTCCGCAACTTCCTACTTCCTCCAGGGTGATCACCAGAGGCCTATGATGGCCCGTGATGGCCCACATGACCTGGTTCAGGCTGCCCATCCGACCTTGGCGGGACCTCGCCCCACCCCTGCTGGCTTTCCCATCACCAGAGCACCCTCTACCCCAGACACCCACATCTGACTTCTATTAGTTCAACTGTCTGTTCCACACCCTCCTTTGCTGCTGTGCCCACGGATGCCACCTACTCCGTGCCTTTCTCTCCAGCTCAGTCACACCTGCTCCACTTTCTCTTTTTCTAGGACATTTGTCACCATATCAAGAGATCCAACACTTTGCTTTTTGTCTCTTTCCACATGAGGTGACAGCTCCATGCCTGTCTCTGCCCCTGAGCAACTTTGGTGCGACAGTGTGTGGGATAAAAGACAGGGACATGGATGGTCCAAACCCTGGCGTAAGCCTTGGCTAGTGCATGTCTTTGTCTTAGTTCATATATAAAGATGGATTTATTTATTTATTTATTTATTTATTTATTTATTTATTTATTTAGAGATAAGTTTATGCTGTTGGTGCCCAGGCTGGTCTCCAACTCTTTTTTTTTTTAATTTTATTTATTTATTTTCATGTGTGTGAATGTACTGTCTCCATGTAGGTTTGTGCGCCCATGTCGTGCAATGCTGTGGAGGTCAGACGAGAGCATTCAGAAGAGGGGATTGTATTCCCCTGGAACTGGAGTTACATACAGACGGTTCTCAGCTGCCATGTGGGTGCTGCTGGGGATCAAACCTGGGTCCTCTGCAAGAGCAGTCTGAGCTCTTGACTGCTAGGCCATCTCTCCAGCCCCATGGTCTCCAACTCTTAACCTCAAGCAATTCTCCCACTCGAGATTCTCAAGACTGAAACGTCAGGTATGTGACACCATGTCTGGTAACAGAAACATTCGACGACTTAAAAGAAGAAAAGTTGTAATGGTTAGTGTGCAATCTTTATAATTCAATGAAAATATCTATTCGGTATATAACGGTTAATTTTATTTTCTAAAGATTGCTTTTTATTTTAATTTATGTGTGTGCATGAATGTATATCTGGTTGCCCAGAGAGACCAGAGGAAGGTGTTGGATCATCTGGGACTGGAGTTATAGATGATTGCAAGGTGTCCAACATGGGTGCTGGGAACTGAAAGAGCAGTAAGTGCTCTTAACTGCTAAGCCATTTCTCTAGGCCCAAATATAAATTACATTTATTTATTTAATTTATTTGCATGTATGCGTGCATAGGCATGGCTGTACATGTACCACAATGGTCTTGTAGAAGTCAGAATAGGAATGATTCTCTGCTTCTACCATAAGGGTGCTTGGTGTCAAACTCAGGTAACCAGGCTTGGCAGCAAGTGCCTTTATCTGTTGAGTCTTCTTGCCAGCCCAATCATTAATTAAAAAATATTTTATTATTTTTATGTGCATGAGTATATTGCCTGCATGTATGTAAGTGCACCCATGTTGTGCAATACCTGGGTAGGTCAGAAGAAGGCATCAGATTCCCTGGAAGTGGAGTTATAGATGATTATTAGCCACCACGTGGATGTGGGAATTGAACCTGGGTTATTTGCAATAGCAGCTAGTGCTCTTAACCACTGAGCCATCTCTCTAGTCCCCCAGTAGTTAATTGTAATCATCAATGTGGAAATCCACCCAAAGTGGAATCATCTGGCCAAAGAGTCTCAATGTAGGCTTGTCTAGAGTGGGTTGGCCTATGGGCATGTGTGTGTGTGTGTGTGTGGGGTTATCTTGATTAGTGGTTAGACCTGCACATGGTGGGTAGCACTGTTCCCTGGGCAGGGGATCCAGAGCTGAATGAGTGCAGGGAAAGTGAGCTGAGCACAGGCATGCTCGCATGGATTCATTGCTCTCTGCTCTTGACCATGGGTATGAGGTGACCAGCTGCTTCAAGTTCTTGCACTTTGACATCCCTGCAGTCATTGGCTGTAACCTGAATTTCTGAGCCAAAAGAACCTTTCCTTCCTTAAGTTGATTTTGACAGGATGTTTTAGCACAGCAACTGGAAATGAAACTCAGACACTTTGCAGTGCATTTTCTTCTCTGAAAAGTTCTCAATTCTGGTCACAAAGCTGTAGGCAAGTAAGCAGCTTCTGTCTCTGTCCTGGTTTGCTTTCTGTGGCTGGGATGGAGCAACGTGGGGAGGAAAGGGTTTGCTGTATCTTACAGTCCTAGGTCATAATTCTTCACGGAGGGAGGGCAGGGCAGGAACTGAAGCACAGCCCACAGAGGAGCACTGCTTCCCGGCTTGTCTCCTCTGGCTTGCCCAGATACTTTCCTTATACAGCCCAAGCCTACCTGCCCAGGGATGGCACTGCCTATAGTAAGCTTGGCCCTCCTACGCCAATCAGCAATCAAGAGAATGCTCCACACTGGAAAGATGAGAAGAGCCAGAGGGGGTGGCTGACCGCAAGGAGACAGTTTTCCAGACAGCTGGTCAGTCACTCATGACTCACAGCAACGGTGACAGCATGAGCCAGTCCCCTGTAAGCTCGAGCCCAACAGAATCCCAGATAGATATGGAGAAGTGCGCATGAAATTCTAACCCAGCCTAAGGAAATCTGGGTAACTGATGGCTACTGGGAGCTGGGGACACAGTCTCCAAGGACGGGACTCTTGGTAGGTTAAGGTTAACCAGGCTCCAGGTGGTGGAACCATACTGAAGGACGTTTGGGGACACAGATTAGGCTCTATAGGCCTTATTATATATAATAGAGTACACTAACTGGGGGGGGGGACAATCTCTGTGATCTCTGTGAGATCAAGGCCTACCTGGTCCATGGAGTGAGTTCCAGGCCAGCTGGAGCTACATGGAAAACCTGTCTCAAGAAGTGGAAGAAAATTCTCCCACAGACCAATGTGATGGAAGAAATTCCTCAGTTGAGGTTCCTTCCTCCCAGGTGATTCCAGTTTGTGTCAAGTTGCCAAAAAACGCTAACCAGCCACTTCTGCCTGTTCATCTTCCTCTGTGTTCTGGATGAGCCTTGGCTTTTATCAACTGGAAAGCATCAGTTTTGCTGTGCAGCTCCAAGCACATCTTTCCTAAAAGTCACAAGTGATTGCTATAGATATTTGCATCCATGGGTTCTGCCTGGTGCAAGCAGCTCAAGGCCACCTGTGTGGAACAAGGAGGATTTGCAAACCTGGTGTAAGGAACGTGAAGTTTGGCTCCAGTGACATGGTACAGCCTAGCAGAGTAGGACTTCAGAAGAGGAGGGAGAAAGCTTGGCACGTGAAGACCTAGATTGCCCACATTACACCTCTCCTCAACAAAATAAAAGCCTGGCTCTTAAAATAAGTATTTAAGAGTAGGCTTGAACCCAGGGGACACCCATACCTGCAGATGTCTCTCAGAACCATGCTGAAGGGCCAGGCCACACTCAGATTTTGATTCTGCCTGGTTTCTCCAGCCTCACTAGGGAAGTACAGGTTCAGCTCCACCCTTAATCTTAAAGGACCATCTGGTCTTTTCATCCCTAGTTCACATCTATCCAAGGTCATGAGTCCTTCCTAACCTCCACTATGTTCAATGAAGACATGAAGATGACGCCCTGGCTTTCAGCATTTTGATATGCTAATTCTCAAGCACACCCTCATTCATTCATTCACTCACTTATTATCTTTTGGAGTAGAGTACCAAATTGAGGCTGCGGAGGAAACAGAATCAGGTGCCAAGGTCAGAAGACAAAAGAGCACAAGGTTTTGCTGGGGTTAATTAAAAGTCATCAGTCCAGATTATGCCCAGTAATAAAAGCCATTTCCACACTAAAGGGTGCAAAAGAACACCAGGGAAAAAAAGAATAGAGTTTTGCTGCCTATAAGTGGTACCCAGTGTGCTTTGCTTCAGTGGGGTGTGCTGGCTTTGATTCCCCAAATGATGGTGCTGCTTTGTTTAAAATACCCAAGGAAGAATACCTGAGGGGAAAGGAGAGGAGAGGACAGGGGAGGGGGAAGGAGATAAGAGGTGACAGAGAGAGGGAGGGAGAAAGTATATACATACAAGACTTGGATCAGGGAAAGTTATAAAGTAGAAGAATTTGTCTCTAAGTTCTCTTTTTCCTCCATTCAATTATTTTCCTTCTTTCTAGAGAATTCTCTGCATAGGCATTACTTGATAATAACAGCCACCTTTCTTCAGTATTTGTAATTCTAGGGTCACCAAAGTAATTATGTGGACTCCTGAGGTGTATTCATAATTTTAGGCAGCTGGATGAAAATTACACATTAATTTTCAATAAGGTTACACAGATAGTTTTGGTATCTGATATCAAGTAATAACATAATAAATGGGATTTTGCTGGTAAAAAGCCTTTCAAACTGTGGAGTCCTTGAGAAGAGGCTAGGGAATACTAAGCATGAGAATGGTAGAGATTAGTGTTTCCAGTGCCCCACCTGATGAACAGAAATTTGGTGGGATGGGTGGGACACTGTGTGCTCTTGAAGTCAGCTGTGATGGCCAGCCTTTATTGTCAACTTGACCCAACCTAGAATCACCTAGGAAGAGAGTCTCAATGAGGGACTGTTTACTGTCTGTAGGGGATTGCTTTAATTAAGTTGTGAAGACCCAGTCCACTGCGGGCGACACCATTCCTAGCTAGTAGTACTGGGCTGTGTAGAAGGCCCCCTGAGCATGAGCTGGAGTGACTCAGCAAGCAGTGTTCCATGGTTCCTGCTTCCTTGGGTGTAGGTTAGTTCCTTCAGTGATGAAATGTGACCTGGAAGTGTATGATAACATAAACCCTTTTCTCTCTTAAGTTGCTTTTGGTCAGAGTGCTTTATCACAGCAAAGAAAGAAACTAGAGCAGACAGAGTGCAAGATGGGAACATCTATTGTCTGAAGACAATGTGACTTAAGGATCCTTGTTATTACAGCACTTGTAGTCCATCCTTACTGATACTGAAGTAGGAATATTGTGTGAATGTGTGTGTGTGTGTGTGTGAGAGAGAGAGAGAGAGAGAGACAGAGACAGAGACAGAGACAGAGGATGCGTTTGCCTGTGGAGGTCAGAGGTGTCTTCCTCAACTGCTCTCCACCTCATGACCTTGTGCTTTGAGACAGAGTCTCTCACTGAACATGGAGCTCATGATTTAGCTAGACGGGTTGTCCAATGGGCTTCAGGGATCCACCTGTCTCTACCCACTCAGAGCTGGGTTACAGATACATGGCATCATTCACGACTTGGACTTGAGTTCTAGGGATCTGAACTTAGGTCCCCATGCTTGTGCAGCAGGCACTATACTTACTGAACCTTTACCCCTGGTCCCTGAAATAGGAATGTTGAATAATGTATTATTATGACCCAAAACTAAATTATGTCACACTAGTTCACTAAATGACATACACCAAGGAGACTGATGTCAGGGGATGGGGGATGGTGGTCCATAGTATGAAGTGGGGAATGCTTGGAAGACCATCCACTGTGGTCACTGGGAAGCAGGTCATGTCCTCAAGGAACATAATATATAGGCCAGAAAACAGAATACATTTAGGGTGTGCAGCCTCTGTTGGCTATATGTGGCAAGTTGTTCTAAATATGAGACCAACTCAGGAAAGAGTTGGGCAGTTTGAAAATAGGAAAGAAATGTGTGGGAGGGAGGGCCACAAATCCACGAAGTAGTGAGGTTAGAAGCAACAACCACTGGGCTCAGCTTCCAGCACCAACGGAATCAATAAAATCATACAGCAATAAAAAGCAATCCAAACCCAATCTATGGCAAGGGTGGAATCAAAGGTATGCTATAGTTATCATCTCTGCTGTTAAAAACCTTTTAATGGATTAAGGTGTCCTGAGTAAAGACCCAGCCAAGTTGTGCTCCTCAACTTGTGGCTGGGGGGGGGAGTAAAAAATGTGATCCCCCACCATGTTAAGGTAGAAAAAAGTAGAGAAACTCAGAAAGGGGGAGGATCCACCTTCAAAAAAACATCTGGCAGGACTCAAGGAAAATGAGAGTGCCTAGTCCTGATGTCACATGACTTTCGGAGTCTCCACCGGACCTGTGAGGTGTGAGCTGAGAAAGATGTTTGGCCCTTAAGGAAGGCTGACTCCTCACCTCAGACACAGGGAAGGGAAATATCAGTGAGTGACAACTCTCTGAGAGGGCACGGTAGCTCCACCAAGGGTAACGGGCAGCAGAGGTCCTTGTGCGGAGTCTGTGGGATGGAGCTGGCTGATCAGGGAGAAACCTCTGTGTCTAGGGAGGGAACTCCTGTCGCCTTGTTCCCAGGCTTCCTTTGCCTGCTGGATGTGGGAGGACAGGTCTTGCCTTCTTAGCTCTGGATCCTGCAGAGGCTGTCCTCCTATCATCTGAATTTCCTGACTTTGAACTTGGTGTGCTGACTGAGTGGAAAGTTCTTAAGAAGAGGGGCAGTTCTGTGTGTAAGAAGTAAGGGGGGTGGGGAGGTAGCTCCTCATTTAGTAAAGTGCTTCCCTTGCAAGCCTGAGGGCCATCCCCAGAACCTACAATAAAAATCCTGGGGCTGGTGATGTGTGCTTGTAATTCCAGAGCTGGGCAGGGGGTGTAGGCAGATTCCTGGGGCTCTCTGGCCAGCCAGCCTAGCTGAACTGATGAGTCACAGGCCAGTGAGAGACAATGTCCAAAAAAAGGGGTGTGGGGGCTGGAGAGATGGCTCAGCAGTTAAGAGCACTGCCTGGTCTGACAGAGGACCTGGGTTTGTTTCCCAGCACCCACATGGTTACTCACCTCCAGGGCATCCAATGCCCTCTTCTGACTTCTGTGGTCACTGCACGACACAAGTGTACTTACATATATGCAGGCAGTATACTCATGCACATTAAAATAATGACTATTTAATTTTTTTTAATTTTATTTATTTCTGTATGTGTATGAATGCACTGTCTGCATGCAGGTCTGTGCACCCGTGTCGTGCAATGCCGCGGAGGTCAGAAGAGGGCATCGGATTCCCCTGGAACTGGAGTTCTCCCAGAATTGGAGTTCCGGACGGCTCTCAGCCGCCATGCGGGTGCTGGGGATCAAACCTGGGTCCTCTGCAAGAGCTGTCGGCGCTCTTAACCGCTAGGCCATCTCTCCAGCCCAATAATGACTATTTTAAAGATAATTAATGGTACCTGGAGAATGGCACCTGTTGTCCTCTGCCCTCTATATGCAAGCACACACACATACACACACAGAGCAAAAGGAAAGAAAGAAATAGAGATGGCTCAGCGTTTGCTTGTTGCTCTTGTAAGAAGATGGCAGTTCAGTGCTCAGTACCCACGTGTGCACAGAGGCACATACACAGCACATATAAAATAAAAACACACATCAGCATAAATAAGCAAATACAGACACAATTAAAACACCATTTCTGACATACAGGAGATAGCTACTGTATTAAACTGATTCTTAACAAGTTACCCTTATACCCATAAGATAAATGCACCTCACAACTCTCACCAGAGAATTTGCATTATGTAATATATGGTGACTAACGAAGAAACCGACAAGTGGCCAACATACAGAGAACAAGAGGCTGCAGAGTGTTCATCCTGAACAGGACACCTAGATCAGACTTCTGTTTCCCAAGGCTCAGGGATTACTGCAGAGGAGAGGGCAGGAAGACTGCAGGGTGGTGGACGGCCAAAAGGAAACGGAATTTTCCAGACAGCTGGTCAGTTCCTCATATGAGCTCACATCAATGTTGATGGCATGCACAGGTCCCATGCAAGCCCAAACCAGAAAATATCCCAATGTAGACATGAGGAAGTGAGCAGGAAGCTCCAACCCCACCTAAGGAAACTGTGGCAGCTGCTGGCTGCTGGGAGGGGCAGGGTCATCTCTTTCAAGGATGGGACTCTTGGTAGGTTAACTGGGCTCCAGTGGATGGACCCACACTGAAGGAGACTTAGTGACACAAATTAGACATTATAGGCATACATGCATATATGTAACAGAACACATTGAATTGTGTGGGAGGTAACAAGGGGAAGGTGCAGAAAGTGGAGCGGATCTAAATGCCGTCAAATTATATTGATGAAAACTCCAAAAAAAATCTTTTACTAAGAAAGAAAAGGAGGAAGGAAGGAAGGAAGGAAGGAAGGGAAGAAAGAAAGAAAGAAAGAAAGAAAGAAAAGAAGAAAGAGAGAGAGAAAAAAGATGAGACACTGGGCCTAGAACAGTAGGCTTTTCAGATATCAGGACTATTCACCAATAGTGCCCCTTTGGGTGCCATTGGACCATCCTGACACAGGTAGCTGTGTGGCTGGCTTTGGCCATGTGAAATGCAATGGAAGTATGTCTCAGTGGAAGTCATCCCCAGCTAGTGTGGGTTTTTGTATTGCTCTTGGGTTTGGCGAGCATTGGAGGAGGGGCAGGTGGCATGTGTCTTGGTCCCTGAGTAAGAAGACAGAAGACATCAATCTCTTTTTCCCTGAGATTGTGTAAAGGGGAACTGCATGTGCTGTTGGAAGTATCCACATGTGAGGATCACTGATTACCATGGCACGTCCTAACCCAGCCTGTCTGCTACGTGAGCTTTCCTCAGGACAAAGTGCTGGGAACCTCTGACTTCATAGGTCACCTTCCTAGAACCCTTCAATTAAGGTTATACCTAGAGTGACCAGAAGTGGGTACAGGTGGCTCCAAGAGATGGCATGGAGGCTGTTGGTGGAATAAAATGGAGCCAAAAGACTAATTGAAAAATTCAATCCTCAAGTGTGGATGAGACTTTGTCTCAAAGACCTTGTCATTTTCTGTGGGCAGATAGAGCTGGTTAGAGAAGGTGTATCCTTGTGCTTGTTTGGTTTTAAAACCAAAATTTTCAAACAACCTCTACCAAGTGCATTGGGAACAAGCAGATGGTAGGGTCAAAGCTTCAGAAATTGCATGGAGTCTTCCCAGTCACTTTTGCCTGTAAATTCTGTAGAATGAAACTGGATAACCCAGTGATTAAGAGTACTTTCTGGTCTTCCAGAGAACTCAATTTACTTCCTAGCACCTGGCAGCACACACCTACCTGTGAATTACCTTCGATCTGACACCCTCTCTGGCCTCCACAGGTACTTGAACAAATGTACACACACACACACACACACACACACACACACACACGCACGCATGCACGCATGCACACACACACACACACACACACACAAATAATAAAGAACACTTTATACTGAGCAGAGCAGGACCTGCATAGTAGGGAAGGATTGTCCATAGACGTGTGAGGAGGTCAACCCGAGTGAGGGTCTCCAGGGTGGTCCTTTGCTAAAAGCTCCTCCTTTAGGGGAGTTTGTACCCACCTTGGTTGTAGGTCTGCAGAGTGTGCGTGTGTGTGTGTGTGTGTGTGTGTGTGTGTGCGTGTGTGTGTGTAAGCCAGAGGTCAACTTTGGGCAGCATTCCTCAGGAGCTGCTGACCTTGCTTTTAGAGACGGGGTCTCTCGTTGGCCTGGAACTCATCCACTAAGCTAGGCTGGCCGGCCACGGAGCCCCAGGGATCCACCTGTTTTTGCCTCCCCAGCGCCAGGATGACAAGGACATAACAACATGCCTATGTACAGTCACCATGCCTAGTGTATTGCCTGCTGATGTAAATACACCTGTGTCTTGCAATGCCTGCTGAGGGTCAGAAGAGGGCATCAGATCTCCTGGAACTGGAGTTACACACAGTTGTTAGCCACCATGTTGGTGCTGGGAATCAAACCTGGGTCCTCTGCAAGAGCAGCCAGTACTCTCAACCACTGAGTCATTTTTCCAGCCCCATGCCTAACCTTTTAAATTTGGGTTCTGTGTATTCAAATTCAGGTCTTCATGCCTGCAGAATAAGCATTTCCTCGCTGAGCTAGCTCCCCAGCCCCCAGGTCTGCAACTTCTCCAGGTTGAATTTTGGCACTAGGCACTCATTATTAAGAGGGAGTCTGCTCTCTTTAATGAGTTGTAATCATTGAATTTGGACTATATTATTAATCTTAGAAAAATATAGTCCCGCCACCTGCTGTTTGAAATTCCTGGCAAGTTCTGAGCGAAGCTCTCTGGGGATTAACAGTAATAGGAAATGAATGAAGCTTTTATAGTACACAATGATCATTTTCTGATCAAATGTATGCAAATCAAGTTGGCTGTGCAGTTGCCCAGGGCTGCTTTAGAGAGCCAGGGACAAAATGATGTGACTGTCTTTTGCTTCCTTGGTAATCAAATCCAGGTTTAGGCTTCCAAATGCTGCACACCTCTCTGTAATTAAAGACCTTCTAGGCTATACTTGAAGCCAGGCCTGTAAGAATTAATAGTATCTTATAACCCAAAGATTCCTGTTTGAATAAAGCGATTGGCCAAATCACCTCAGCACAAAGCCTTCCTCTGTCTTTTTTACCCTCCTTGCTCATTCCCATTCATTCTTAATATGAAATTATGTTCTAAGCTAGTTTTGATTTTGAGGGGTGTGTGTGTGTGTGTGTGTGTGTGTGTGTGTGTGTCCTTGTGGGTGTTAGAGGGTACCCTCAGGTGTCACCTTGTTTTGAGTCAAGGTCTCTTATTCGGGGCTTTGTAGGCCAGGCTAGCAGCCCTATGAACTTTTGGAGATTCTCCAGTTTCTACCCCCCCCCCCCAGCTACATGTCAGAACCTAGAATAGTCAGAGCACAGGAAGAGCCAGCTAAGGTGTAAATTTACAAAGATAACAATCTGGAATCCCCCCCCCCCCCAGTATTCTGGTAGGGGCATGCTAGGATTACAGATATTTGTGTTACTGCTCCCAGCTTGTTAAATATTTTAATTGGATTATTATGATTGTGTGTGCGTGATGTATCTATATTTGGGTACCCATGCCAATGTGTGGATGTGGAAGTCAGAGGCCAACTTTGTGGAATCTGCCTCTACTTCTGCTTTTACATGGGTTCTGTCCCAGGTGCTTTACCCACTGAGCCATCTCCCCAGCCCTTAAGTGGATGGTTTAAAAGGATAGATACTCAGCTTTCCCTTGGATTATTTTCTGGCACCTCCATTAGTAAAGTCCTCCTCACCTTGACAAACCAGTGTCTAAGCAATTATGTTCCAAGCAGCCCAAGTAAGCATCTCAGAAGTTTGGTGCTGCTTGTCGCTTAGACCTGCCAAGCAACGCTACTGTTCATTTGCCGAGACGTAAGACGTCATGTTAATTTCGGAGTTTATAATCTTGAAAATGAAGTCTCTTCAAACTAGACCAGCAGTAAAGCCAAACCCACAGAAAATGCTTCTGCTAATTAAAAAATACACATTTTAAATAATAAACTGATAGAAAAGACTTTAGATGTTTCATCATTAATTTGAAAGCCTTGGAAACTGAGGTCTATAGGACTGAGAGACTCAGCCCTAGGTTTAAAGCATTCTGTTTTGATAGGCACAGGACTTTGTAGTTGAAAGCTTTGTGATTCAAAGCAGGTTGTATCAGAGGCTAATGGAAAGCTTGCTGACTGTTGATTTTATTGTTATTATGACAAAAAATGTCACCATATTTAAATGCAAATGACTGAAGACAGGTACAGCTAATTGCCAAGAAGCCTTTACTCATGGCTGCTTTTTGTTCTTCAGCATGGACAGGTTTTGTGACTGGTGTTCCCTTATTTGGTTTTTAATTTGGTGGATGGATTATGCTGGGGTCTCAGAACCAGTCCTATGACCATTTGCAAACAGAGATAAAATTAATGAGAGGAGAATACATGGCATACAGTCAGGAGGCAGACACAGGAGGATATTTGTGAGTTTGAGGCTAGCCTCGTCTATATAGTGAGCTCTAGGCCAGCTGGGTTACATACACAGTGAGACCCAGTCTCAAAACAAACAAGCAAAAAAGATTCATATTAGGAAATAGAATAAAGCCCCAATGTGGCCACAACGGTGATTCCCAGATCTGTAAGTCTGCAAAAACATTGAGATCCTAAATAAAATATATGGTGTGAACTAAAGTTTCTGGAAACAAAAAGGATCACACCCGTGTTTAAGATTCTACAAGGCTGACTGATGACTGAGAGCTGAAATGTTGCAGGTTGGGAGCAAAATATATTTAGGGCTATCTTTGGCCCTTAAATAGTCATTTATTATTTTTTTTAATTTTATTTATTTTTATGTGTACGAATGTACTTTCTGTATGTAGGTTTGTGCACCCATGTCATGCAAAGCCTCGGAGGTCAGAAGAGAGTGTCAGATTCCTCTGGAACTGGAGTTAAAGACGGTTCTCAGCCGCCATGTGGGTGCTGGGGATCGAACTTGGGTCTTCTGTAAGAACAGTCGGCACTCTTAACCACTAGGCCATCTCTCCAGCCCCAAATAACCATTTATTATCCATCCCTGTGTGTGACCTAACATTCTTGGAGGGCAAATCCGTTTTGAAATGTGCAAACAGACCCTTAGTTTTCACCAACATGAAGGGTAAGAATGTGATCGGGTAGCCTCCGAAGCTTAAAGCAGAGATTCCCCACTTTGCTGTACCCCACCTTCTGTTAGCTACTGTTATGGGTCTGTAGAAACTGACACCAATGATCCTTCAGAAGAACTTTATCATGAGATAAAGATGCATGGCCATCAGCAGCCATGATAAGTCCCTGAAGTGGAAGGGGATTGGGAGAGTTAGGGCTTTGCATGATAGACAGTGCAGAGGGCTCTTGAATGGAGAGACAACCTTCAGTTTCTTTTCTTCACAAAGAAGTCTTTGACTCCAATGGTATTTAAGAGGATGGGAGTCTTCTATACCACACAAAGTAGTCTGGCCTAGCCTATAGGCCAGAGAGTGTGGAGGCAGGCACAGATAGAACCATAAACTTATCCTGAAGCTGCCAGAGAGATAGAGGACTTATCAACTGTGTTTGGAGAGGCTGAGACCACAGCGGCTGGGGCTTGCAGAGGGAGGGAAGGAGAGAGAGAGAGAGAGAGAGAGGGAGAGAGAGAGAGAGAGAGAGAGAGAGAGAGAGAGAGAGAGAGAGACTGGTCTGTGATCTAACATGTTTCTGATTTTTATACCAATATATTATTTTTTAAGACAGGGTTTTCCTGTAGCCCCAGTTGGCCTAGAACTTATAATGTAGACCAGGCTAGCCTTGATATCACACATCTACCAGCTTCTGCCTTCTGAGTGCTGGTATTAAAGGCATGTGCCAACAAGCCTAGCATGACACCAACACATTTTTTTAAACGCCTTGATTTACAACTTTGCTTGGTACTTCCTGAAACTGTTACCATGTTGGAACATGGTATTTGGGGTAAAGTGAATTTATATTCCTGGGTTATAGTCACTCAGATTTGGGTCCAGAATAAGCTCTCTTATTCCCTTCAATATTAGAATTGCATTTTTTTTTTGCATTGACAACTTCTTGGTTTGCTTATTTGTTTTGTTTTTGTTTCTTGAGGCAGGATCCCAGCAGTCCCAGCTGGCCTGGAACTTACTATGTAGACCAGGTTAGCCACGATCTCACAAAGAGCCACCTGTCTCTTCTCCCAAATGCTGAGATTAAAGATGTGAGCTGCCATGCCTGGCTCAACAATTATTTGAAGATTTGTTTTTATTTGTGTGTATGTGTCTGTCTCTGTGTGTGTATACAGACACTTGTGCAGGCTCCCACAGAGGCCAGAAGAGGCTGTCAGGTCCTCTGAAGCTGGGGTTACAGGCAATTGTGAGCCACTTGGCATGGGTGCTGGACTCGAACCCCAGTCTTCTGCAAAGCAGCAAGTGCTCTTAACCACTGAGCAATCTCTCTAGCCCTTGCATTGATAATCCTAACCCATTAGAAATAATGGTTCAGATTTTTGAGATAGAACCTGAGAGACGATCTCCTTCATCCAGTTTGGAAACCATTGCTGGAGGCTTCTGTCTCTGGGAATCACATCTGCCTTCCACTTTCCTTAATCTACCAAAGATTCAGACACAGACAGAGGGTTACATAATAGGTCTTGGGCATGAATGTTGGTCCAGTCCTTGTTATTTTGTAGACTGTATTTCCTCAACTTTTAAGATAGACATTAATAAAAGACTGCTCATAAAATGCTTAGTACTAGAACTAATAGATAATAAGCAGTAATAAGCATTTGATAATTGATCATTATTCTTTTATAACCTTAATAACAATGATAATACATGACCACATCTGGTTTACATAATTATAGCTGAAATACATTATTCATCGGTTGGGATTAGGATAAATAATCAAATTGGACTGTACTGAAAAAATGTATTCTATGAAAGACTTTGGTTATAGTCCTGATGAGAAAACAGGAAGCTGATTCACCCATCACCCTTCAAGGACTAGAAAACTGGACATGGTATAGAAAGCAGCAGTTCTGAAAGGTCTCACGCCAGACAGAGAAGCTCTAAGATCCTTGAGAAAAGAAAAACAAAGAAGGAGCTGAAGAGTGCCCTGACTTTCCACCAGCAGCGAGCCATAGACTGCAGAGGAGGAGAGGATTGAAGGAGAGATTCTGGGACTCACTGTAGAGATGGGAATTTGAGTCCAGATAGTTGGGGGCTGAGTTCTGAGGAGGATGGAGCTGCATTGTTTTTACTTTTGAGACACGGTCTCATGGAAGTTAGGCTGGCCTCAAAATCTCTATGTAGCTAAGGATGAGCTTGAACTTCTTATTTTGCCTCAGTTTCCCATGTGCTGCGATTATAGGCATGCCACCTTACCTGGTTTATGCAATATTGGAGTTGACCTTTCTCCATCCCCTCTTCTTTATCCCTTGATACTGGGTGTTAACCCAAGGGTCTTGTGTATTAATCAAGAGTGCTTGTTCTAGTTTCCTTTCAATTATTGTGACAAAACACTCTGACCAATCCAACTTGGGTAGAAAAGTGTTTATTAGGCTCACATCTCCTAGGTCACAGTTCATCATTGAGGGAGCCCACCATAGGAACTCAGAGCAGGAACCTGGAGGCAGGAGCTGAAGCACAGGCCATGGAGGAATGCTGCTTACTGGCTTATTCCCCTGGCCCATGCCCAGCTTGCTTTCTTATACAATATAAAACAATCTGCCCAGGGTGGCACCACCCACAGTGGGCTGGGTCCTCCTGCATCACTCAATGATCAAGACAGTTCTCCACAGACATGGCCACAGGCCAGTCCAATGGAGCCAATTCCCCAACTGAGGCTGCCTCAACCCAGGTGTGTCAAGTTATCACTAAAGTTATCCAACACAGTGCTCTACCACTGAGTCAGCAAAAAGACATTTTAAATCTCCACCCCTCATACAGAAATCTAGAGCTATAGAGCCAACGAAAATATATTTTAAAAATTAAGCTAAAAATAAGACCATATACATATATATGTTCATATAT
Source organism: Rhizomys pruinosus (assembly GCA_009823505.1). Classification (NCBI taxonomy): domain Eukaryota; kingdom Metazoa; phylum Chordata; class Mammalia; order Rodentia; family Spalacidae; genus Rhizomys; species Rhizomys pruinosus. Next base: position 3,031,223 of record VZQC01004854.1, read on the forward strand.
ATATATATATATATATAGAGAGAGAGAGAGAGAGAGAGAGAAAGAGAGAGAGAGAGAGAAAGAATTTTCTATCAATACACTGACTATTACAAAATATTGAAAGAAATCCTTCCATGGAAGAGTCTCCATTAATTAATGAAGAATACTGAAAGTGGTAAACTAAAAAAAAAAATCACTTATTTATCATTCAGAGTTTATTAAGTTTGTTTAAATTTAATTTTTATTGAAATTTTTAGTATTTCCTACACATATCATAATCGTGTTTATAACTCCTTACCACACCTCCCATAGGCCTCCCCCACTGGGTTTCATGCATTCTGTCATTTATGCCAAGGCCCATCAGATCAAGTGAGTGTCTCCTGATGCTGTTCAGTGTATATTTATCCACTGCGGCGTAATCAGCATCTAAAGTCCCTCCCTTAAAAACGATCAGCTCTTTCTTCCAGCTTCCCAATAGTTCTTTGACTAGGATTGGGGTCTGCTGCCACTTCCACAGTTCTATGCTGGGTTTTGTCTGCTTGGGTTTGCATGGGTCTTCTGCATGCTGACGCCATTACTGCAAGTTCACATGAGCAGGGTCCAGAAGCTTGTAATACTCTATTTCCATGTGGTCATTCACCTCTTCCCCTGGCTCTTAAAAGCCTCCTCTTCAGCTATGGTCCCTTGACCCCTGAGTGGGTAAAGTTTAATATAGGAGTCTGGTTCAAGGACCCTCACTCTGCAGACTCCCTTCTCTATGCTTTGCCCATGTGTGGCCCTTTGTGTTCATTGCCCTTCTGTTGCATAAGGGAGCATCGTTGATGAGAACTGAAAGATGCATTAGTATTCCCTCTACCCCTTGTTCCACTATGTTCTGTAAGCCTTAGGTATAGAAGTTTCATTTTGTAGATGTGCTGGTTAGGGTTGGGCATCTCACAGACCCTTAATCTCTATGTGCGAATAGTTGTGGAACTCTGTAATAGCCTCCCTCTGTTGTGAAGGAAGCTCCATTGATGAGTGGTGACTGGCATACTTGTCTGTAAATATAAGGATCTATATTTAGCACATAGTAAAAAACATTATATTTGTCTAGGATGTAGCAGCCTTGAAGTTTTACTCTAAGATCTATAACCTCTCTGGCCTTGTGAATTTGACTATATTTATAGTAGCTCGCATGAGTTCCCTTCCATTGAATGGGCTTTAAGTCAAATTAGGTAGCTGAGATTACCCCCAAAATAACGTGCCTCTACTGCAACAATATAGTTTGCTGTGCTGGTCATTGTTGTGGTTATTGGGCCTTAAAGTTGAGGTTGGACCATTGATTGATGTTCTTCTTCTTTTTTAAAATTTTATTTATTTTTCTACGTGTATGAATATACTTTCTGCATGTAGGTTTGTGCACCTGTGTCATGCAATGCCGTGGAGGTCAGAAGAGAGTCTCGGATTCCCCTGGAACTGGAGTTCTCCTGGAATTGGAGGTACAGATGGTTCTTAGCCGGCATGTGGGTGCCGGGGATCGAACCCGGGTCCTCTGCAAGAGCAGTCAGTGCTCTTAACCGCTAGGCTATCTCTCCAGTCCCAATTGATGTTCTTCTTTAGCAGCTTGCATAATTTCAAAGACTATGAGCGCCAGCCTTCAGGGAGGAGATCTTCAACTCAGTTCCAGCTCCCCTGCTCCAAGTCCTGTGTCTGAAGTGTGTCCTGTCTTCAGCAATAGGGTTTCACCTTCAAGTTCTGGGAGGTCATCAAGGGCTATACCAATAGCCTCTGTAATTGTAGGGGTCTCTTGGACAACCCTGGCCAATTACTCCCCTCTGGCCCTATTTCTTGTTACATAGCCTTCGGGAGTATACATGGACTTATGTAGAGATGTATAATTTTTCTGTATGGTTTTGAACTAATGTGTTTCCCTCTGTTTTTGGTTTTTTTTTTTACACCAACTAGGCATTATTTATCTCTCCTCTCTCTCTCCCTGTCTAACCTCCTCTCCTCCCTCTCCATTTTCTCCATTTCACTCTTTGATACCTATCTCCTATAGTCTCTCCTTCTTACCCTTTACCCCCATAGTTCCTTGTATATACTCCCCTTCCTGTCTAAATAACCTTATTTTACCCATTACCCCTGTCTCCTACTATGCTCTCCCAGACTCCTTCTTCCTCTTTACCTGGTTCTTTCTCATTTTCCTGGCTCCTGCATTATATCAGGATATATAAATCTCTTATGTATCATTTTTATTTTATGTGTATGAGTGTACTGCCTGCATATATGTAACTGTACCCATGCCATGGAATACCAGTAGAGATCAGAAGAGGGCTTTGAATTCCCCTGGAACTTGAGTTGTAGATGGTTGTTAGCTGCCATGTGGGTTCTCTGCAAGAGTAACCATTGCTCTTAACACTGAGCCCCCCATTTTTATTTACATGTGTGCATATCTGTGTGTATATGAGCACATGAGTGTGGTACCTACAGAGGCCAGAAGAGGGCATCAGATCCCCTGGAGCTGGAGTTATGGAGACTCTGAGCAACCTGACATGAATGCTTGGGAACAGAACCCAGATCCTCTCCACTATTAACCCCTGAACCCCTCTTGAGTCCAAGTCCCAGGTTTGGAATATGTCAACTTAAGGGAGGTGGTAGAGGTGAAAGGTATTTTGTTGTAAGGCTCTCATATAGCACATGAATTGACCAGTTAAACTGTTATACCTCAGAGATACACAATATAAACTCTAGAGTAAACCTCTACAAAATAAAATATACTCTAGTCATCAGTAATGAAGAAAAAATGAAACTTTAAAAAATACTCAATTAATTCAGATCTGGTTACACTTTCAGCTATTCAAGAGGATGAGGCTATAGGACTGAGTTCAAGGCTAAGCTAGGCAATTTAGTGAGATCCTGTTTTAAAGAAAAAAGAAGTTAAGCTTGATGTAGCGGTGCATGCCTTTAATCCCAGCACTCAGGAGGCAGAGGAAGGAGGATTTCTGTGAGATCAAGGCCAGTCTGGTCTACATGGTGTGCTCCAGGCCAGCAGAGGTTACAGGGAGAACTTGTCTCAAAAAGATGGACAGGAGGAGGAGAAGGAGGAAGAGATATAAGAAAAGGGCTGGAGACATAGCTCAGTGATAGAGTACTTTTCTTTTTTTTATAACAATTTTTTTTTTGGTCTTTTTGAGACAGGGTCTCCCTTTAGTCCCAGCTGGCCTGAAGCTCACTTTGTAGACCAGGCGAGCCTTGAACTCACAGAGATCCACCTGCCTCTGCCTCCCAAGTGCTAGAATTAAAGGCATGCGCCACCACGCCCGGCTTTTTTATAACAATTTTTAAAATTTATTTTTGTATGTGTATGAATGTACTGTCTGCATGCAAGTTTGTGCACCTGTGTCGTACAATGCCGCGGAGGTCAGAAGATGGCATCGGATTCCCCTGGAACTGGAGTTCTCCTGGAATTGGAGTTTCAGACGGTTCTCAGCTGCCATGTGGGTGCTGGGGATTGAACCCCGGTCCTCTGTAAGAGCGGTCAGTGCTCTTAACCACTAGGCCATCTCTCCAGCCCGATAGAGTACTTTTCAACAATGTGCAAGGTCCTGAGTTCAATGTTCAGCAGCACAAACAAAACAGAACAACCCCCCACCCAAGGAACAAAAAAGAGATAAGGTGAATGACAAATGACAAATACATAGCAAGACACACCGATGATGACAGTGTGAAATGTAAGAGCCAGCAAACAACAGTGTGATTAAATGGCAGAAGCTCCTCAGCTGGACTAGAAAATCAAACCAAACCAGAAAGAGCCAACAAGAAACCTGCTTGAATCACAGCCACATGACGGATGAGCAGTTAAGGCAGGAGAGGATGTACAACACAAGCAATGATCTCAGGAAAGCAGCAGCGGCTATACTAATGCCAACAAGATGGACTTCTGAATGAGGAACAGCAACCAGGACAGAGCGGTCCACACTGCAAAGGAATAGGGATCAGTTCATCAAGTGCACAGAACAGTCCTCAAAGACAGAGCTTCAGAATCCACCTGTGTTGTGTGGAGAGGCAGCTCAGTGGTTAACAGCGTGCACTGCTCTTGTAGAGGACCCAAAATCAGGTCCCAGCAGCCGCATCAGCTGGCTCCCAGATACCTGCAACTCCAGTTCCAGGGGATCTGACATCTCTAGCCTTTGCAGTTACCTGCACTAATATGTGTATATCCCTTGTACACACATACTTAATTAAAAATGATAAAAACAAATCTTTAAGAAATTTCCCTGATAATTGGTAATTAAGCAACATACTTGTAAGTAACCCACTGGTCAAAGAACAAATCACAAGGGGAAATTAGAAAATGCTTAGAACTACACAAAAATGGAAAACAACATGCAATGCTTGAGGTTTATATCTTTAAGTGCTAGCCAAAGAAAATAAGTCTTAAAGTCAATGATCTGAGTGTTCTCTTGTGAATTTAAGTAAAGAACAAATTAAACCTGAGATACTTGAAAAAAATCATAGCTATAACAGCAGACAACAATGAAACAGAAAACAGACATGTGATATGGGAAAAGTAATTGAACCAAACTTTAGTAAAATAAAAAAAAATCATAAACTACTGGCAAAATCAAAGAGAGGAAGTAAAAAATAAGAGGCATTAATACAGACCCTTCAGGCATTGTGTGGACAACAGGGAAATACTGTCAACAGATTCTTGACAGTAAACTCAATAATTGAATACCGTGAGAGATAAAATCAATTGAATAATTGAATTGAGAGATAAAATCAAGCAAATAAATATCGGAAATATAAAGAAGCCTTGCCAAGCATGGTGACACACGCTTATAACCTTAACATTCTAGAGCTAGAAGCAGGAAGATTGTGAGTTCAAGGATAGCCTAGGCTAGATGATGAAACTCTATGTACAAAATAAAACTTCATTCCTTTCCTTTTCTTCTCCCCTCTCCTGTGCCCCAAGGTCTCATGTGTTTCAGGCTGGCCTGGACTTTACTATGCAGTCAAGGATGACCTTGAACTTCTGATCTTCCTGCCTCTACCTCCAGAGTGCTGGGATTATAAACATGTAAGACCACACCCAGTTTACACAATGCCAGGAGGGCTTCATGCATACTAGACAAGGATTTTGCTAGCAAGGCTCTAACCCCATTAAAGAACTCTTAGAACTAAAAGAAAAAGGCAAAATTTATTTAAATATATACTTTGCCAGGGAAGACACTCAGGAATCCTGAAAGCACGTTGGACGCTGCAAAGTGCCATTAATCTATCAAAGAAACTCAAATGGAAACCACAGATACAAACATCCACTTAGATAACTGAAAGTTGTAGACAGATGTCAGGTTTACTAAGATTGTAAGTTGACTAGAGAATAAGCTCACTCTGGGTAGATGTTAGACAGCCTCTATTATGATAAATGGCGTTTGCTTTTAAAAGACCCAGCAATTTTACTTGTGGTTCACACCCTCCTGTATGGAAACACAGCCATGCAAAGACTTGAACATGAATGCTCATGGCAATGTAAGTCATGACAGTCAAAAAGTGGAGTGAAATCTTCAGTTGTCTATCAACAGAAGAACTGGTAAACAAAATGTGGTAAATCCATTCAGTGGTGTCTGTTCAGTGTTGAGAAGGGAATGGAGTTCTGATGCAGGCTATGGCATTGCCAAACCCTGAACCCATCATTTGAGGGAAAGGAGCCAGATGCAAAAAGACCCTCTACTGCATGGTTTTATTTAGGCAAAACAGAAGAGAAAGAAGGTTCTGATTCTTAAGGGCCTCTGGGAAAGGAGAATGAGAATTGACTGAAAATGAGTATCAGATTTATTTGGGGGTGGTAGAATGTTCTAGAATCAGGCACTGATTATGATGGTTCAACCTGGTGGACGTGAAGTTGTTTCTTGGCTTCCATGGGGTAGTTGACACCATGGGCATGGAAATGTAAGAATGCCCAAATACTTATGTAAAATGGTATGGTGCTTGTACATAACATGTAACCTGCACACATCCTCTTGGACACACAAGCTCATCTCCAGATGGCTTCTATTGCACAACACAAGGAAAATCCATGTAAATGTGGATTCTATTGTACCATTGAGGTGAGGATACCTTAAAAATTTGTGCATGCTCAGTGATAATGCAATTGTCCCCTAAAGATTCTCAATCTGCAGTTGATTGAACCCTGACTATACTAGAGACCACTGAGCTATATACTTTAAAAGAGTGCACTTGGGGCTGGGAGGTGAGTTACTTGGTTCAGGCCTGTCGCTGAAACATGAAGACCCTAGTTCTGGTCCCCAGAGCCCATATAAAAGCCAGGTATGGTGGTATATGCATCTGTAATCCTAAGACTAGGTGGGTAGAGACAGGTAGATCCTGGCCAATCTAGTCAATTGATAAGCTCCAGGTTTAGTGAGAGACCTCATCTCCAAAAATAATTCAGAGAATTAGAGGAAGATCCCCAACACCTACTTCTGGCCTCCCCATGCCCCGTCACACACATGTACATAAATCCACACAAACACACACTGAGAAAAGAGTGAATGCTACGGTCTGTGAATTACATATTAACAGAAGTTAGTTTTAAAGTGTGATTATATCTTTACAGGGATTCATAGACAGGGAGAAGCTACCAGGCAGAGTGGGAAAGAGAAAACTCTGAATGGAGTTTTGAGAGGTCCCTGTCGTTGCCACAGACATAGATGCTCAAGTGTATCCTGCCTACACCGAGGAGCCCCCTGAATCCCATGGGACCAGGGCCTGAGGAGTGGGAACAAAGGCAGAAGATGGTGAAACCACAGGGATGAGCAAGGTCCAGGAGAGTTCATCAGAGGAACGCATGTGCATAGCATTTCCATGGGGCTGGAGAGATGGCTCAGAGGTAGAGAGCACTGGCTGCTCTTGGAGAGAGCCCACGTGATTCCCAGCACTCACATGGTGACTAATGACCATCCATAACTCTAGTTCCAGGGGATCCGACACCATCTTCTGACCTCCACAGGCATTGTACAGCATGGGTGCACTATATACATGCAGGCAATACAGTCGTACATATAAAATATAAGTAATAAATATTTAAAATTTTTTAATTTAAAAATGATCTGGAGCTGGGTGTGGTGGTACATGCCTTTAATGCCAGCACTTGGGAGGCAGAGGCAGGTGGATCTCTGTGAGTTCAAGGCCAGCTAGGTCTACAGGGTGAGTTCCAGGACAGCTGGGGCTACAGGGAGACCTTGTCTCAAAAATGCCCCAAAAATGATCTCGATAAATATATTGTACAATTTATTTTGGACATGATCAAAGCTATGTAGAAATTTCATGTAAATCTGGAGAACACAGATGTCTAAAGTCAACAGCACAGGTTGGTGACTAATGACCATCTATAACTCTAGTTCCAGGGGATCCGACACCATCTTCTGACCTCCACAGGCATTGTACAGCATGGGTGCACTATATACATGCAGGCAATACAGTCGTACATATAAAATATAAGTAATAAATATTTAAAATTTTTTAATTTAAAAATGATCTGGAGCTGGGTGTGGTGGTACATGCCTTTAATGCCAGCACTTGGGAGGCAGAGGCAGGTGGATCTCTGTGAGTTCAAGGCCAGCCTGGTCTACAGGGTGAGTTCCAGGACAGCTGGGGCTACAGGGAGACCTTGTCTCAAAAACGCCCCCAAAAATGATCTCGATAAATATATTGTACAATTTATTTCGGACATGATCAAAGCTATGTAGAAATTTCATGTAAATCTGGAGAACACAGATGTCTAAAGTCAACAGCACAGGTTCCCATCCAAAAGAATCCGAAAAGCTCATCCTGAAAGGTGTATTAACTTCCTATTGGCCCAGCTCCAGAGAGACTCAGACCTGTGTGCCATGTACATAATCAGCTGAAGACATTTACATGTGCAGAGACGGGAAGAGCAGCCCATGGAGTTAAGTGTGTTATCCATGGCCACATTTTCTTACCTCTGTCATATCCTAGAACACATGCCTTTGCTGGGAGTCTCCCCTTCTGGTGATCTACTTACCCGTAAATTGTCACTGATTGGAACTAAGCAATTATCATTGCAATTTGTCTTTATTGGCCTCATTTTCCACTTGAAGGAACTAAGCCATCATTTTTTTTCCAGGCATATGATTCTCAGCCTTTTTGGAATTTATGTCCTATGTATTATTTATTTCATTTGATAATCTCTCTCCCTCCCAAGTGCTTGATTTTGTGTGTCTTTGGAGTGAATTCAAATTAGATTTTGAAGCATTACTTAACTTTATCAGCACACCTGATTAAAAAGGGATGGTGCCATGGGTGGTGATGGTTTGGACTGGGAGGCACTCTTAGAAGTTTACTACTCCACGGATGGAACTGGAAAGCAGATCAAACCACCTAACCATGTCCACAAGGAAACGTTGGCCCAGACAACAATGTAGTGACCCTCCCAGGACCTTCTAGTAATTTTAGGACAGTGAATCACAAAAAGTGAGGCTTCTTTCAACTAGTTCAATTTCTCAGAAGGGCTTAAAATAATGTAAGAGTCATATCTTCATAAATAGGAAAAACTCAGCATGTTAATACACAGAATGAGTTTTCTTGTGTGCATATATATATATATATATATATATATACAAACGTGTGCATGTGTGGGTATACATGTTTGCAGTGGTGAGCATGCATCTTTGTGTTTTTGTATGTGTGTGCACATGTGCATGATAGGGAACAACTTTGGGTATCATCCTTCAGGAGCCATCATTATCTTTGGGAGCCAGGGTCTCTTACTGGCTTCCAGTAGGCAAGGCTAGCCAGGCTGCAGGCCCGGGGACCCTCCTGTGTATTCCTCCCCAGTGTTTGGCTTATAAAAACATGACATCACACCTTGCTTTTGCTTTAATGTGGGTTCTAGGGATTGAATTCATCCCTCGTTTTTTTTTTTTTTTTTTGTCTTTTCAGACAGGGTTCTCCCTGTAGCCCCAGCTGTCCTGAACTCACTCGGTTAGACCAGGCTGGCCGTTGAACTCACAAAGATCTGCCTGCCTCTGCCCCAATGCTAGTATTAAAAGATGTGCGCCACCATCCCTCATTCTTGTAGGGTAGGCACTTTACCACCTGGATCCAGACATTTAGATGCAGATCACAGTAAAATCAAATTATAAATGAAGTTCAACTCATTTGTGGATGAAGACGGTAAAGGAGCAATTCAAAGGACAGTCTCTAAGAGCAAAGTCAGACGCCTGAGGATTGTTATGGCTTATGTGTAAAAGGTGTCTGAACATTTGGTGGCCAGCTGGGGCAGATGTTGGTGGCTTATGGAGACTTTGGGAGGGGGGCCTTGCTGAAGGAAGTGTGTGGCTTGGGGGTTGGGCCTTAAGACTTATGCCCTGGCTCTGCTTTCTGGCAAGGCCAGATGTAAGCAAGCTCCCATTGCCACAGCCATAAGTTACTCCTGCTATCAAACCATCCCTACCATGATGGACTGTGTCCCCTTAAACTGTGAGCTCAAAGGAATCTTTCCTCCCTTAAGTTTCTTCCTGTCCAGTGTTTGATGAAAGCAACAAGAAAAGTAACTAATACAAGTACTTACCATCTGCCTTAATCCTATAAAATAAAAAATCAGGCAAAGCTAGAGCAGGGGGTTATAGGTCAGGAAAGAAACTCTCCCTAGGTTGGTAAGATGTGGTGACTTCAAGGTAAAGAACATAGCTGCTGTGGTTCTGTAAATTTTCCACCTGTTGATTATATTGGTTCATTTCCATGTTTGATGAAAACTTCCCAACGCAATACGTTTCATAACCGATAGACTTTGCTTTTCCGTTTTTTTTTTTTTTTTTTTTTTTTTTTTTTTTTTTTTTTTGTCTTTTCGAGACAGGGTCTCCCTGTAGCCCTAGCTGTCCTGGAGCTCACTCTGTAGACCAGGCTGGCCTTGAACTCACAAAGATCCGCCTGCCTCTACCTCCCAAGTGCTAGGATTAAAGGCGTGTGCCACCACGCCCGGCCCTGAATACTTTTCCATGCATGCTGTATTGGTTACTTATGTTGTTTAACCAATGACCCCAAATGTAGTGGCTTGAGAGTCCTTAAGAGTCAGAAATGTAGGCATGACTGCCCTGGATCCTCTGCCCTGGAGTCTGTAAATAAGGCATCAGCCAGGGCTGGAGTCTCATGTGAAAGCTTGACAGAGTAAGGGTCCACGGGCAAGCACTCTCAGACAGTTGTGGGTAGAACTCTATTTCTCCCAGGCTGTGGACTAAGGGCCTCTGTGTCTTCCTGGCTGGTGGCTATAGGCCACCTTATATCTTTGTGAAGCTGACGTTCCCAGCATAGCAGCTCGCTTCTCCACAGCATGGATGGGACATCTCATGATGCGTTCTTCCATCCTAGTACCAAACTCACTAGGTCTGGTTCAAATTAAAGAGAGGGGATTACACAAGGTGTGAACGCCAGGAAGGGGAAATTGATGGGAACTGCTTAGGAGGCTACGAGTCATATTATTACACTTCAATAAAAAGCTGATTAAGCACCAAGGAAATAGCTCAATGGGTAAAAGTGCTTAGAATGAACTCTGATCATCATCCTTTCACAAGGATGATGATCAGAGTTCATTCCCCAGAACCCGTGTAAAAAGCCAGATGTGGTGGTTCACATCTGTAACCTCAGCACTCCTATGGCAAAATGGGGGCAGAGATAATAGACCCAGCTAGAAAGTCAGGCGACACAGGCAAGCTAGCCTGGAATACACAGAAACAAGAGAGCCCCTGCCTCAAAAACAAGGTGGAAGGTGAGACTCCACTCCTGAAAGTTGTCTTCAGTCCTCCACGTCCATGCCGTGGTGTCTGCATGCCTGTACTCACACGCCTGCACACATACATGCACATACACAAACAATAAGTCAATTTAAAGATGTAAAAGTTGATTTTAAAATGACAAATGCTTGTACATCAGGCTGACTCAGCTTTAAATCCTGCTTCTTCTTCCTACTGAGGTAGGTTGCCTAAGTCAGGAAACTGCTTTTGAAACCTCAGTTTGCCAGTCACTAAATAGTAATGTAACCTCTCTCTAGAATGGTGGTCTCTCTTCAGCTAGGGAGCCCCAGTGATATCTGCGAAGCTTGGTTTGGGGCCTGCCACAGAGTAAACATTCAGCACTGAAAGTTATTATATACTTTTAAAACCCATTGCTTAAGTAATTCTTATTACAAGGGAAAAAAATAGCTACATGACAGATATTTTGAGGAAACAGTTGATGTTAGGCGTCTTGACGTTATCACTCCATTATGCTCCTGTCTGCTGACTCCTGGCTAACCTCCCCTGCATCCTCTGCTCCTTGCTGCAGGCTCTGAGTAGTTGCCTTCTTATTTCTGTCCCCTGGGGTTCTTTTTCATACTTTGGTCAGAACAACTGTGCTCTTCTGCTAGTCCTCACCTGACGCTGCCCATCTGACTTTTAACCCAGGTGAGCAATTGCTCCCCAACCTGCAGAGGACTTTGAATTTGGTTTTAATATTGAGGCACTTATTTTCCTGAAATTCCCAGCGTAACTCACTCCTCATTCCACTCCCAGTCCCATCCCTACCAGAGGGTAGGCTTTGAAGTTTTGTAGCTTGGTCCCACTTCCTATTCTCTCTCTCTCTCTCTCTCTCTCTCTCTCTCTCTCTCTCTCTCTCTCTCCTTTCTGTGTATGCATAAACTGTGATCAGCCAAGTTTCCTACTGCCAGGCCGCCCTCACATCCTGCTGCCATGCCTTCTCCACCATAACAGACTGTATCCCCTCTGGAACTGCAAGCCTCAACAAACCCTTTCTCTGCTAAGGTGCCTTTTGTCAGGGTATTCTACTACAGTAACAAAAAAGTAATGAACACAGACAGAAACCTCTGAAGCTATGAGCCCAAATAAAAATTTCTTTCATTAAAGTGTTTCTCTTAGGTCATTTGTTATAGCAATGAAAAGTGTGACTAACATATCATCTAGTCTGTCCTACTTACTATCTGCCCATCCATGCACCCATGCTTCTACCCATTCACGCATCCACCCATATACATATCCATCCACCCATCCATCCATCCATCCATCCATCAATATTTACCCATTTATTTTGAGAGACTTTCACTGTGCATAACCACTAGACAAAAGAATCAGATATGGCTTACTTCCTTTACCATCAGCCTCATGTAGGTTAAAATATATTATATTAAACTCTACAGCATAAAGCCCTGTTAATAAACTTCTTGTATTTAAATGATTCTGATGCTCACAATGCCTTCTCAATTGTTCTATCACATCAATATATCTTCTCTAAATTTCACAGCTCTGTGAACCCCATTGTCCATCTAATGGCTTACTATAGAAGAGTGCTTTCCACATGACTATAAGATAAGGCAATTTTAGAAGCATTACTAGGAACTCCTAAGATAAATCTTTATATGCATCATCTTACTGAATGATCCCACCATGTCCACACAAGGATTTTTACCATGCCTTTGTACAGATGAGGAAATTAAGATGGAGAAATCAAGTTCATTGCTTCATAGCTAAGACTCAAAGCCCCCCTATCTAGATCTCAATGAAGTCTTTGCTTGCTCTTTCATCAACTGTCATTATCGACATCTCTTCCTCTGTGATCCACAAGAGAGGGCTGGATCTACAGCTCCATTGTAAAACAGCTCTCTATGGTGACAAAGGACTTTAACATCTACCACCTCAAATCCATAGTGACAGAAATAACTCACCGTAGTTCTTTCAAGCTGAAGTGATGCATCTTTTTGGAAGAATTTTTAACACCTCTCATGATTAAACCTTAGAGACTGGTTTTTGGAAATATGTGGCCCCACCATTGGGGTTATTTGGAAAGCATCCTTTGGAAAGAATGAGGCTGCTCAACCTTTTATGGCAAAAAATCCCCTTCCTTGGGACTTCTCACCGTGGCAGCCAGCAGATGCGTTCACAGAGCCTCTGAATGCAGGCGCAGACGGAACACTCTGCATAGAAATTACTGGTAAACTTCACAACTGGGGGACATAAAGATCTTTTATTTGCCGAAGTTGGAGATTGTAATTTGAATGTGTGAAATTGCCAATAGACTGATAAACACTCCAGCCCACCAGCAGCCTTAAAAGGGAATTGAAACCATTTTAAAATGCAGTAAGGTAGCAACGTGCGTGGGGTTGTGCTTTCTGGAGAACCAATGGGGAGATTCATACTAGACGGGAAGCAATCCTGCAGCGGCTGAGTGTGAGAACCATCGTTAGGAAGGTGGTGGGAGCGTTCTGAGCATGGGGTCTGCTGGGAGTTTTCCAGTCTGTTCAGAACCCTATGATGGCTCCATTCTGCCTGCGGGAAGAAATCCAGTGGTCTGGCATTTTCCATCTGGACTTCAGTCACGTCTCTTGCACCTTTCCATTTTCCACATTACTTTCTAGAAAGGTCTTAGTGGCCGCCACGTCCCTTCCATGGTCTCCGTGACCCATCTCGTGTTTTCTCATTCCGTCCTCTTCACCCTGTCTTTCTTTCCACAATGACACGGTCGAGTCTGATCTTCCAGGAGTCACCCTTGGCTGCTGCCTCTCCCTCATCACCCCACCTCAGTCCACTTCAATCTCACTGGCAGGTCCGAGGGCTCAGCCTCTGAATTGATCTCATCTCTCCCCCCTTCCTGATCCTGATCTAGAGCCATTTTCTCTCCTGAAGAACTCTTGACTGCTTCCCCTCTGGTTTTCCTGCTTCAGATTTGGCCTATATGATCGGCAGAAATTTTTTTTAGGATGTAAGTCAATGGCATCTCCATGTTCGACACCCACCAGAGAGCTCTTATGGCACTGGGAATACAATCCATGTTCTCTCTGTGGCCCCCAAGGCTTTTGTATCTGGTCCTGGACATCATTTTGGCCTTTGACTTTAAATTGGAGTTTTTGGATGGTATCTCATAAAAATTGAACCATCATTTTTATTGGTGCCTATTTTGCTTTATTTTTGTGATTACTTCCAATTATTCCAGTTCTGGTTTCCAATTTTTGAAACTTTCAGACATTGGCCATCTGGATAAAAAAACAACACACACATACACACACACACACACACACACACACACACACACACCACAAGCACACAAAGAAAACAATAATACTAACTCAGAGATACCTCCAGGCGGCATTGCTCTGGGAGGAATATAGAGGCTCAATTAGCATCCAGATTCCACACATTTTGACTGGGCCAAAAGTATTAGGGAGCCAAGTTTTCATTAATTCTTGTTCAGTGCACTCAGGCCCTTGGAGGACCATATGCATCTGATGAAACAGCCTCCAGTTCTAACACCAAGTTGCTTGTCTTTAGAACTGTGTCCCTGGAGGTGATCTGACAAACCAGGAAACTGTATCTCACAGGCAGACAGGACAGAGCCAGAGAAACGTCCACCGCCGGCCTTCCACCCACTGCAGCTCGAGCTCACGCTTACTGAGTGCTTTCGAGGGAGCAGGTTCCTGTCTTCGCCTGCATTAAGTTATCAGAAAATCGTGATACATAGGTTTCCCATTATGTACATTTTATTAGCCAGGGAACTGAGGCACAAAGATAAGGTAGGTTGCCCTGGTTATGCAGAGGATGATTGGAAAACCCTATATTTAAGACTGAGTATAGTTATGCGCCAGATAGTGATGTTCCACTGCACAGCTGTCGTTGATATGACTGAGGTCCCATTAGACTTCAGTGAAGCTGGATGAGGCCCATCATCTAACGACATCATAGCTGTGACATCAGGGCACTAAGCATTCCTCATTTGTCTGTGGATGCTGGGGCACAGCCACTGCACCAGCAGTTGGATAACAGTGAGAAATATTAATTACGCACAGCATACCATACCATACCTGATGATAGAATAACTAAGTCACTGGTTTATTCATTTATTATACCTTTTGTGTATATGTGTGTGGTATGTGTACACATGTATGTGTGTTCACATGTCTGTGGGCACACACATGCATATGCCGGTACATATATCCATGTGTGTGGAGGCCAGAGATTGACATCTAGTGCCTTCTTCAATCACTGTACACCTTATATATCAAGGTGAGATCTCTCACTTGAACCCAGAACTCACTGATTCAGCTAGGATTCCCCCTCCCCACCTCTTCCAAGCCAGTTGTCACATTCACCTGGCAGTTCCTTGGGTGCTGGGAACTTGAACTCTGGTCCTCAATACTTGCTTGATAAGTCTTTCATCCACTGAGCCATCTCCCTAATATTTAGTACATTTTTATCATACTTCAGAAAACACTTCTACTTTTAATAAAAAACTGTATGTATTTGTTACTTTTCTCATGGCTGTGACCAAAATACCTGTCAAGCAACAGCTTAAAAAAGGAAGGGTTTGTTTTGGCTTACAGTTTAAGAAAAGATGAAGTCCGGGCTGGAGAGATGGCCTAGCGGGTAAGAGCGCCGACCGCTCTTGCAGAGGACCCGGGTTCGATCCCCAGCACCCACATGGCGGCTGAGAACCGTCTGAAACTCCAATTCCAGGAGAACTCCAGCTCCAGGGGAATCCGACACCCACTTCTGACCTCCGTGGCATTGCACGACACGGGTGCACAGACTTGCATGCAGACAGTACATTTGTACACATACAGAAATAAATAAAAATTAATAAAAAAAAAAAGAAAGAAAAGATGAAGTCCATCATGGTGGTCAAGGTGTGGTGGCAGGAATGTGAGGTGGTGCTCCAGTCATGTTCTGTCCACAGGAGACAGCAGACAGGAACTAGGGTGGGGCTATGAAGCCCCAAGGCCCACCCTTACTGACTCATCTCCTTCATCAAGGCTCCTAAACATTGTACAACCTCCCAATACAGCACTACCAAGTAGGGATGGAGAGTTGGAAGGCGGAGCTTTATGGGGGAAATTTCACATTCAAACCAGGAGGATGTGAGGTCGGCAGCAGCTCTGTCAGCTCAGGCTTTCTGCATCTTTTCATCACAGCAAAAGAAAGAGTAACTGACCTGAACCATCCTCTGTGTCTTAATGCACATAAGCAAATCCTGTGCTCTTTACATGATGAACAACTATGCTCCAACTCTATATCCATATTTGGAACCACAACTCAAAAAAAAAAATACAACTTTTACTTTTGATATATTCTTGAAATCCTAGAAAAGTTTCAGGAGTTACTCAGACTTGCAGAAGTATAGTGCTTACCTGGCTCTAACTAGTGGTTGCATCTTTCCTTACTGGCTATCTTATTCTTTCTATGTTTTCCATAATGTGCATATGACGGTTTCTAGAAGGTTCTGAGTCATTTGAAGACATCATGTCCAGAGAACTCTAACTCCTCAGCGTGCATTTTGTAAGAATAATCTCTGACATAGTCACAGGGGAGCTATCTAAGTCAGAAAATTCCAACCTTTATACAATGCTGTTAATTAGTTTATAGACCATGCTGACATTTCACCAATTGTCTCAATGAGTCATTTCACAGCTGTTTTCACCCCATCCATTTCAGGATTCAGCCCAGGAGTACATACTGCATTTAGTGGTCTCTCATCTGGAATGGTTTCTTTCTGGACATACTTGAAGAACATAGGCTGATCTACAAGCACATTCTCCATGTCTGCTTACCAACTAAGTTCAAGTCTCATATTTTTGACAGGAAGACCCACATAGTGTTTGATTCTTCCCATAGCATAACACTAGGATGCACAAGATGCATATTTTGCTCAATATTGAAGATACTGGCTTTGATCACTTGAGTAACATGGTATCTGCCATGAAAAATTACTGTTTCTCCTTTTGTAGTTAAGTCATTTTAGGGAGATTCTTAAGTCTTTGTACACATCCCGATTCTTATCAAACATTCACACGCACGTTATCTTCGGCCCCTCTGAGGTGAACATTACATGTCAGCACCTCTTTTTCTGACACAAGGGTGGGAGCCAATGTCCCATAGAAGCAACGTGTGGGCGTCTGCGGTGGTGAAGCACAGGGATTCACAGTGTGGAGAGTTTAAGAGACTGAAGCTCACAGCCCAGCCTCAGGAGGCTGCAATGGCCTTGGGAATCTCCCGAACCTCTCTGAGTGTTTGTTTCTTTATCTGTAAAGCCTCTTTACATGATGGGAAGAAGGCTATGAGGTAATACAGACAAGTATCTAACCTCACAGCTGTCAGCAGTACCTACTTCATGATCAGGGCAGGGAGAGGCACTCCAAACATTAGCTTTGGGTAGGCTTTGTCTTTGGCCCAAAGGTCCCTGCCAGCTATTGGGTATCCAAGTCATCAGGATACAGAAATAGAGATGTGAACCTATGTCATGCCCAAAGCATCCTGGAACATTCTGAAACGTGGGTGAAGGCGACAAGAGAGCCATTTCAATGGAGGATTGGGCTGACGTCATAAGGACGTCAGTAGAAATCACTTGGAATGGGGAACACTTGGAGTCAACATGTCCATATTCGACCTTCCCAGGTACTCTGTTCTCTGGCTGGATGCATCTGGGTTCAGTTCAAGGGCAATGATATTAGGAGATCTTAGAAAACACATTTCTTTGGGAGCAATGGCAGAATTGGGACCTCGCTCGTGACATTAAGTAGTGCAAGAAAGAACTAGAAGCATGCAGTTTGAATTTTGCAAACTTACCCTTAATCCTTCGATAGAAGACAAATGCTAATGAATAGGAATATTTTATTTTATTTTGTTTTGTTTTTGTCTTTTCGAGACAGGGTCTCCCTGTAGCCCCAGCTGTCTTGGAACTCACTCTGTAGACCAGGCTGGCCTTCAACTTACAAAGATCCGCCTGCCTCTGCCTCCCAAGTGCTAGGATTAAAGGCATGCACCACCACGCCAGGCATGAGTGGGAATCTTTTTTTTTTTTAAATATGGAACGCTTCACGAATTTGTGTGTCATCCTTGCGCAGGGGCCATGCTAATCTTCTCTGTATCGTTCCAATTTTAGTATATGTGCTGCCGAAGCGAGCACATGAGTGGGAATCTTAACCTGTCCCTTGGGCAGTGAATTTGGAGGTCTTTGAAGGTTCATCCCAAGGCCTCTCCAAACTTATGGTTTGGAGCTAATTTGGCTTGACTGGGCCCTGTCTTAGCAGAGCAAATCCAACCAGCATCCTTTTGGTCTGTGACTGGCAGTTCTTGCCTCTCACTTAGCCTGCCTCAGCTTCTTCTTTGTGTGGTCAGGGACTGGGGTCAGGTCACATGGTATCACAAAACTATTCCTTCTCATTAGTAGCCCAGGAAATGGCCTCTGCTGCAAGAGCCAGGTAAGAGCTCAAGACTGTCCTAACCTGAGCTAGACCACGAGTAGGACAAGACAAAGAGAGAGGAGACAGGGTACCAGAGAGTGGGGTGCTGGACAGCTGGGCATTGGGGCACCGGAGAGTGGGGTTCTGGATAGCTGGGCATTGGGGCACCAGAGAACAGGGTGCTGGACAGCTAGGCATTGGGGCACCAGAGAGTGGGGTGCTGGACAGCTGGGCATTGGGGCATCGGAGAACAGGGTGCTGGAGAGATGGCCCAGTGAGAGAGCACTTGCTGCTCCTCCAGAGGTCTGAGTTCAGTTCCCAGCACTCATACTGGGAACAGCACACAACTGTTCCTCCAGCGCCAGGGAATCCAACATTCCCATCTGGCACCACGGGTACCCACATGCAGGCACACACACACGCACACACACACACACACACACACACACACACAGACGCATTAATAAACAATTTTTTTTTTTGAAAACTGGGGTGTTGGGGCTGGAGAAACAGCTCAGTGGTTCTGAGCACTGGCTGTTCTTGCAGAGGATCTGGGTTCTGTTCCCAAAACCCATATGGCAGCTAACAACTGTCTACAACTTTAGTTCCAAGAGGTCTGATGCTTCTTTCTGCCCTACACGGCCATTGCATGCACATGGTGCACATACATACATGCAGGCAAGACACTTGCACACATAAAAGAAAGTAATCTCAGGGCTGCAGAGATGACTCAGCAGTTAAGAGTATTGAATGCTCTTGCAGAGGATCCAGGTTCATTTCCCAGCACCCACATGGCTGTTAAGAACCATTTTAGGCCAGTCTTAGTGGCACACACCTTTAATCCCAGCACTCGGGAGGCAGAGGCAGGTGGAACTCTGTGAGTTCAAGGCCAGCCTAGTCTACAGAGTGAGCTCCAGGACAGCTGGGACTAAAGGGAGACTTTGTCTCAACAACAACAAAAAGAAAAGTAGTCCCAGAAACTTTAAAATAAATTAATTAAAATTTAAAGAGGAGAGTAGAGCCAGCTCGTCCCTTGCTCATCCTCCTTTTCTTTTCTTTTCTTTTTCTTTTTTTTTTATGGATTCTTTTTTAAATTTTATTTATTTCTGTAAGTGTATGAATGTACTGTCTGCATGCAGGTCTGTGCACCCGTGTTGTGCAATGCCGCGGAGGTCAGAAGAGGGTGTTGGATTCCCCTGGAACTGGAGTTCTCCTGGAATTGGAGTTTCAGACGGTTCTTGGCTGCCACGTGGGTGCTAGTGGTCGGTGCTCTTAACTGCTAGGCCATCTCTCCAGCCCCCTGCACATCTCTTATATCTCCCTTCATTTCCTTCTGAACCCCTTGTTCCACCTCTTCCCAGTGACTTCATTAGAGAAAATAACAGTCCCTCCTCTGGCAACTGTGAACACTCATTAGCTCCTTAGGGTCAGGAGCCTCATGGGTAGGCATCTCTACACGTGGGCTCACACCCTTCCTAAGAATCACCCTCTCAGACATCCCCAGGTAGCCTGTGGAGAGGCTGTGATCTCTGACCAGATGTGGTGTGAGTCATAGGGAAACAATGGCCATTGTGTGTGAGCTTGGACCTTCTGAGCCAGACAAATGCTTCTACCAAAGACTGCTTTAAAAGACACACTTGGGACCTCATCAAACTCAAAAGCTTCTGTACATCAAAAGAAACAATCAAGGAAGTGAAGAGAAATCCCACAGAGTGGGAGGAAACCTTCACTGCAGATACATCTGACAAAGCATTGATTTCCAGAATATATAAACTACTCAAAAAACAAAGAAAAAAGAAAACAAATGACCCACTCAATAGATGGAGCAAAGAACTGAACAGAGACTTCACAAGCGAGGAATTAGAGATGTCTGAGAAACACCTCAAGAACTGCTCAACATCACTAATCATTAAGGAAATGCAAATGAAAACCACTTTAAGATATCATCTTACTCCAATAAGACTGGCTAGGATCAAGAAAACAAATGATACCAAGTGCTGGAGAGGTTGTGGGGAAAGGGGAACACTCATCCACTGCTGGTGGGAATGTAAACTCGTACAGCCACTATGGAAAGCAGTGTGGAGAACCCTTGGAAGACTTGGAATGAACTTGCCACCCGACCCAGCCATACCACTCCTGGGCATGTACCCTCAAGACTTACGCCACCACAGAGATACATGCACGGCCATGTTTATTTCAGCTCTCTTCACAATAGCAAAGAGCTGGAACCAACCTAAATGCCCCTCAACTGACGAGTGGATAGAGAAAATGTGGTACATCTACACAATGGAGTTCTATGCAGCAGTAAAGAAAGACGACATCACGAGCTTTGCAGGAAAATGGCTGGAGCTAGAGGACATCATGCTGAGTGAAGTAACACAGTCCCAGAAAAACAAACGACGAATGGTATCCCTCATCTGTGGATGCTAGTGCCAATTACCCAGTTGTAAGTATTTCTTGTGTAGGGCCCCCTGAGCTTCTGTACAAAGCAGTTGGACATAATGCATTTTGGAAACAACAACAACAACAGAAAATACTGCATCAAAGAACAGACTGAAACAGTGAACTTCTGCTCAAAACAGTCAACTTCCCCATGGAAAATATTGAGAAAGACTAAGAGATGAAAAGCATGTTTGGCAGAATGCATGAGCTCTGGTGGGGTGGGGGAATGGGCGGGAACACGGGTCTAGATTTGTTAAAAATAAATAAACAAATTTATGTGAAAAAAAAATAAAAGACACAGTTGGGGAGCCATTGTTGAAAGAGATGGAGAATATGAAGATTTCATTTTCCCAACAAAGCACGTTAGCCCAAGCTGTGCTAATACGCTCTAGTTAAATACATTTCAAAATAGTTCACCCCAAAAT
Source organism: Rhizomys pruinosus (assembly GCA_009823505.1). Taxonomy (NCBI): domain Eukaryota; kingdom Metazoa; phylum Chordata; class Mammalia; order Rodentia; family Spalacidae; genus Rhizomys; species Rhizomys pruinosus. The sequence continues at coordinate 3,052,289 of VZQC01004854.1, forward strand.
GCAGCAACACAATCTATCACCAGCGCCTGCCTTCATCCCTCCCAGGTTCAGGACAGCCAAGCCCTGTGACAGTAGGAGACTGAAATGGTTATGTCTCCTCCCCTCCTGGGGAGAAAGCTTCAGGACTAGGCAGGCAGAATGAATGTGCTCTCCACAGCGAGGGAGAAGCTCACGTTGTCTGAACTCTCTGCAGCTGTGAGAGGCAGCAGAGGGCTGCCCACCCACTTCCATTAGCACAGGAGCTAAAGCTGCTGCCACTTGGCCAGGTGTTTCTGGATTGTCCTAGCCACAAAGCAAGTATGTGAGCTGTCACTTTAGAAGCAAGGGAGACGTCTTCCTTAGTGCAGACTGCAAGCTGACTAAAGATAGGCAGGCAGGCACCTTTACTCCCTATCCTAGTTCTAGCAGAAACCCAGCCACACAAGGTTCTGTGAAAGTCTCAAAGAATTTAAAAACAACAGAACAGATTCCAGTTCCTCACGTCCTTCAGCATTCAGACAGCCTGGCCTCCATGCCGACTGGACGGCTCCCATCCCTGACTTCACAGTTAACACCATTTGCCAGATGGCGCAGCACACATCTCAAGTCAGCACAGAAGTCACTTGGCCTTAAAAAGTATTGCCTTTATTTCCCTCTTCTACCTTTTCTGGGATTGCAAACCCCTCTGAGATGGATCAGAACTGAAGATCCCTTCAGGAAATCCAAACTTGTTCATTGCTTTTGCCCATGGTTTGTCCGTCAAGAGTTGGTGTGCTGGAAGTGTAAGTGCCCCATGTGGTAATGTTGGGAGGTGGTGGAACTTGCATGCTTGCATGTGCATGGTGTGTGTGTGTGTGTGTGTGTGTGTGTGTGTGTGTAGGCTAAAGATCAATATTGAGAGACTTCCACAATTGTTTCTCTACCTTATTTTATTTTCTTTTTTTTTTCAAAGCCAGTTTTTTATTGAAGCTCTGTGCATTTCATACAAAATTACAAATCAAACCTAGACCCATGACCCCCTCCCTGCCCCCCACCCTACCAGAGCTCACGCATTTCTGCCAAATACATTTTTTCACCTTTTTCTCAGTCTCTCTCAAAATTCTTGATGCAGAAGTTTATTGTTTTGAGCCGAAGTGCACCATTTCAGTCAGTTCTTTGACACAATCTTTTCCGTTGTTCTTGTTGTTGTTATTATTATTATTCCTTCCAATAGGCATCACTCCAAAATATGCACATATGCATGCCACATATATCATAGGTTTTAGCATCTTCAGCTTATGATTTTTTTCTTTATTAGGCTGAAAGATGCCATGTTTGAAGTCTCCTCCTTAGCAAGCCCAAACCACCATCAGTTCTGCCCTTGTGCTCCACACTGAGGCTTTCCCTTTCCATGGTCACCAAATGAGGTCTAGTAAGCAGTGTCCTGTCTTGATCTTCCTGTACTGGTCTCCATGATACAGCCTGGGTAGTCCAACAATGGCAGTCTATACTCTGAAGAGGCTGAAATCCCAGTAGTTGCTCAGTCCACAAGCTGGATGTCTCAGCATTCCCCTCTGACACTGAAGGTTTGAAGGAGAGACATGAGTCTTCAGTCCATATTGGAAGGTTCTATCTTATTTTTTGAGACAGGGTTTCTTATTGAATCTGGAGCTCACCAATTCAGCTAGAGTGGCTGGGTAGGAAACTCCAACAATCTCTCTCTCTCTCTCTCTCTCTCTCTCTCTCTCTCTCTCTTTCTCTCTCTCTCTCACCAACAACGGGGTTGCAAGTGTATGCTACAACATTTGGCTTTTCCATGGGTGCTGGAGATTTGAACTTGGGTCCTCCTGTGTAGGAAATCCAGCTCGAATTGCAGTCTGGCTTTCCAACTAGCACATCTCATCACATGGCTGATGATGTCTGGCCCCTCCCCAAGGAGGAGCAAGCAGCATGGCCTAGGTGCGTGATGCTGGGTGGGGCACTGGTGTGCAGTGGTGCAGAGTTGGGGGACTTATGATTGGTCCTGGGAACTGACATCATTTAGTTTATAAAAGCAGGCTGTAGCAAGGAATAAATTTGAATTTCATAGTAACATCGTCACAAAATTCCTGGCCATTATTTTTTATTAATTATTGCACGCATACAGGCTAAGGTAGGCCTGCATTTCATTCGTGTGGCCAGTGGGTTGGAAAGAGATTCCTTTGTAGATCACCAATCTGGGTAGCTGGTGTTGTGAATGGATATTGGCTGAAGGGAGGTAATAAGCCATTAGCCTGAAATTCCTGTCCAGGCTCTGGGAAGGTGAGAAGCCATGGCCAAGAGTGGAATATGTGTTTCATGGGTCCAGGCTAAGGGCCTGGGTTGAAAGTATCATCCAGGCCAGGCTATGGGAAGTAGCCAGCTGGCCTCTGTGCTGAGGGTCAGCTCCCCAACAGGGTCTGCAAAGCCGGCACTGTGTCCCCATCCCCCTTAGCAGGGCCACGTAGTAGTAGTCCCTGTTCCGCATAAAAAGAAAGCGTCCTACACTCCTGTTCGCACAGGAGTGCTTGACTCACCTAGCCGTCTCCCCACTCCAGGTGGTGGAATTGTTTGAAGGTGGTGCCAAAGGGAAGTAATTAGGTCATTGGAGTTCTGTCCTTTGACAGTCTTAATATGGTCTTTGGGAGTGAATTAGTTCTTAATGAGATCTAATGAGATTGCATTGTTATTAAGAGTGAGCTTGGCTGTGGTGGCCACGCCTTTAATCCTAGCATTTGGGAGGCAGAGGCAGGAGGATCTTTGTGAGTTCAAGGCCAGCCTGGTCTACAGAGTGAGTTCCAGGACAGCTGGGGCTACAGGGAGATCCTGTCTCAAAAAAGGACCAAAAAAAAAAAAAAAAAAAAAGAGTGAGCTTGACCATGAGGCTCTGGCTTCCTGTCTCATCATGTGATCTTTCTCTTTCTTGCATAATTCCATCCACCAAGAGGCCTTTAAAGTAGATAAACAAGTGGAGGCTGTTCTGTTTTACATATTCAATGTCCCAAACTATGAACTAAAGATTTTTTTCTCTTTAAATTAACCAGCCTTGGGTATTTTGTTATAGCAACAGAAAAATGAACTTATATTCGTATAAGTTGAAATCATCCCATTCAGTATCAGGAAGTTATTGGAAATTCTGAATAGCCCTTCAACTCCAAGATCAAAATTGTATCTATAATGTTATACCACAGTTTATTTTCTGTTCCCCAAACTGTGGAAGCAGAACCAGCTTCCGATACAGATTTTACTGTGTTCGACCCAGGTTGCAAAACCAGGACAGAAATATGTTAATGAAAAGGCAGCCTATGCACACATGTTCTGAAATGTGGAAACATGCTAATATGTAGACACGGAGAAGAACCAGGTCATAGCTATTGTTGATTTTTTTTTTTTTAATGCTGATCCCTTTCTCTAAGGCCCTTAGTTTCATCTTATTTTATTTATTTATTTATTTATTTATTTATTTGTTTATTTTTGGTCTTTTTGAGACAGGGTCTCCCTGTAGCCCCAGCTGTCCTGGAATTCGCTCTGTAGACCAGGCTGGCCTTGAACTCACAAAGATCCACCTGCCTCTGCCTCCCAAGTGCGAGGATTAAAGGCGTGCGCCACCACACCCAGCATCGTCTTTTTATTTTAAAAGAACACGATTTGTCTGCAGAGCCACTCCATTTCTTAAGGCTTCTAAAATGAATAAGGATTGCCTTAATGAAAGACGATGTGTCCTAGGTCTTCATCAGCTTCCACAGTTGACATCTCTCTTATGAGTTCCAGGAGCTCAGGCAAACCATCCATGAATGAGGGAACAATGAAGAGGTAAATTATGTCATGCTTTAAGACTGTGGCCAGGTAAAGCCCCGTGCACTAGAAAGGAGATTTTGAATAGTTCTAAAAAATTCAGATGTACCCTTGGGATAACTCTGAAAGCTCACTGTTTTCCCAAAGCATGCTGGATCTTTGGAAAGGCATTACAATGAACTCACTGTCCATTTTTTAATGGTTGACTTCTGGAAGAAAAAACCAGCAATGTTTGACATGAGGCCGAGAAATGGACCAAACTTTCTGCGGGTGGAATGCAATTTTAGCAAGCTGCCAAGACTCCAGATGCTCACTGAGGCTTATCAAGATGCCTGGGCCTCACGGGATGGAGACTGGCTGAGCAGCAGGGCTCTGCAAAGCCATCCTGCACACATTCTGGCCTACGATATGTTCAGTGCTTGATTTTTTTTTTCCGAGGTCCTGACTAGATTCTCAGCAAAGCGTTGAGATAAAGCCTTTGCTTTGACACCTTTCAACCTTGTGAAGGTCAACCTTCTGTTACTATGCTAAAATATTTGGGATAATCAAGAAAGGGGAGATTTATGTTGGCTCATGGCTTCAGTCCCTGGTCTCCTGGCTTGGTTGTTTTGGACCTGAGGTGGAGCAGTGGGCCATGGTGGAAATGTATGGGAGAGGAGGCCTGTTCACCTTCTGGCAGCTACAAAGCCAATAGAGGACGGGGAGATGCAAGACACCCAGCATCTTCTTCAAGGACACACCTCTAATCACATAGCTTCCTCCCATGAGGCCCCATCTCCTAGCAGTTCCACCACCTTCCCAAAGCACCACAGAGTGCTATCCTCAACACATGGGTCTTTGCCTGGACTCACTGCTTTGAAGAGTATAATCTAAATCCTTCTGGGACCATTTCCCACTACTTTAAAAGGAAATCGTAAGAGGAAAGGCTGTGCTGGGGAATAAAAATAAATGGAATGTGGCTGGAAGATGGTTCTGTCTGTGAAGTGTTTGCTGTGCTAGCAAGGGAACCTGAGTTTGATACCCAACCACATAGTAAAGCCAAATGCAGAGAGCCCACATGCCTCCAGTCCCAGTGCTGGGGAGGTGGAGACAGACAGACGGTGGGTGTTCTCTGGTCAGCCAGTCTAGCCTAACCAGCAAACTCTAGGTTCAGGGAGAAACTGTCTTTCCAGAAATAAGGTAGACAGTGATCAAAGAAGACACCCAGGGGCTGGAGAGACGGCTCAGCAGTTAAAGCTCTGGCTGCTCTTGCAGAGGATCTGGGTTTGAGTCCCAGCACCCACATGTCTGCTAACAAGTGTCTGTAACTCCAGTTAGAGGGGATCTTGACTCCCTCTTCTGACCTCTAAGGGCACTGCACAACACAGGTACACTTGTATACATGCAGGCAATACACTCATACACATAAAAATAATAAATTTTATAAAAGAAGATACCTAATGTTGACTCCTCCACATATATGAGTGTACTTGTAATGTGTACACACATGGGTGCACACACAACAGAACACACACACACACACACACACACACACACACACACACACACCCAAAGTTGCACTTACAATTGGTAAGGTAAGAGCTACTTGGTTTCTGTTTGGCAGAGCCTAAAACCAGCTAGCTACATTCAGAGTGGGACACACCCAGGAGGAAGGCTGATAGGAACATTCTCTTTGCCTCCAGACACTGCATGAGGCCTGGGATAAAGCAGAAAGCAGTAGGTTGTTACTGTAACTGAATTGAGGAGACAAGAGTCACTTAAACAAACAAAAAGAAACCAAGATGGCCCTGCTGAGGGCTCTCCCCTACAGAGGAGCTGGGGTAAGCTGGGAAAGACTTCCATGGAAGATGAGGTAAGCTTGAAGCAGGGACAGAATCAGGGTGACCAAAAGCAGGACGAGAAAGAGTGCAAGCAGAGACTGGCATTGCGGTCTGGGAGCAACTTGAAGAATGTCTGGAAATTTCTACCAGGACAGGGTGCAAATTTTATTGTGTTAGAATGAAGACCTGGAGGACCTGTTTAAACTGGGGATCCCTGTCTCATATCCTGATGGATTGACTGTGTGGGACTGCATCTGCCCTCAGAGATAAACATAACAAATGCCAGCAGGTAATGTAATGTAGTATTCACAGATGGCTTTCTTTGTTGGGGTTTTGAGATAAGGTTTCACTTTGTTACCCAGGCTGGCCTGAGCTCAAGATTCTCCTGTGTCAGCCTCCCCAGTGCTGGGATTACAAGTGTGTAGCTCCATGCTTGACTTAGGTATCGGCATTTCTAACAAGTAACCCCAAGGATTCTGATGCAGGAAGTCCGTGGACAACATTAGGGACAAACACTGACATCTGCTTCCTAGCAGAGAGTCTCAAGACGTCTGGGTCTCTGGGATAGTTAGTGTTTATTTGCCATTTCACAGGGTCTAGAATCACCTAGCAGACAAGCCTCTAGGCCCATCTGTGGGGGATCACATGGACTCTGGGCATGCCTGTAAGGTATTGTCTTAATTAGGTTAATAGGTACAGAAAGATTCATTTTAGCAGTGTGTGGGATCACTTTCTGAGCCAGGATCCTGAACTGTATAAAAAGGAGAGAGCAGGGCTGGAGAGATGGCTCAGTGGTCAAGAGCACTGGCTGTTCTTGCAGAGGAACTGGGTTGGATTCCTAGCATCCATGTGCCATGTGCCAGGTAACAACTGTTAATAACTCCAGTTTCAGGAGATCTAATGCCTTCTTCTGACCTCACAGGCATTGCACGCCAGGAGTCCACTTACAAACATGCAGGCAATGCATTCACACACATACATTAAAAATAATAAATAAAAATATTTTAAAGGGGAAAGTGAAGTGAGTACCAGCATCCACCTCTCTGCTTCCTGACTGTGGATGAGTGAGTAGCTGCCTCAAGCTCTTTCTGCCATGCCTTCCCGGCCGCGATGGGCCATATCCTCAAAACCTGACCCAAAATAAGCTGTTTTTTCCCTTAAGTTGCTTTCTTTCAGAAGGTACTCTGTCATAGCAACAAGACAAATACCATCGTGTGTCATGTGGACTGACATGTACTTGAAGAACCAAACCAAGAAAGGATATGGAGGCCACAACACAGGGAGAGGACACACAAAAATGCCAGCAGGCAACATCCTGTACTATTCACAGCCAACACCAGTGATCTCCACAAATTCAAAGCCAACATTCCAGCATAGGCTGCTCACCATGAGAAGGCGAGGCTGAGGCGACACTTGGTAACTCATAGGTAAGAGGCATTCTCAATGTTAGCTTCTGTAGTGTAATGATCTGTGTGACCTACCCACGAGGGTGCTGAGAAGGACTGTCTTTAATCTTTACTGGAGATCACAGACTCTTTTGAGAATATGAGAAAACCTATGATCCTTCTCCCCAGGTAATTGTGTATGGACACCAGTACATACTCTTCGGCATGTAATTTCACAGAGTCCAGCAGGAAGAATCAGCCAAGATATTTTTGTTAGACCCACCTGTCTAACCTCAGGTCTTCAATGGGAACAATTTTGTTCACTGAACTTCTTGGATAGATATTCTGGCTTCAGCATGATGGCTTTACAACTTGACTTTTCTTTAAGATTTCAAACTCTGTCTTCTTTTAAAGAAGTGTGTGCATGCCTCCTGTACAAGCGATCTCCATCGTTCTGTGATCTGGTTCATGTTCTCAAGTCATCCCCCCCCCCCCCACTGCCAGTGCAAGCTTGGAGATACCATATTTCCATCCATGTGACAGTCTGCATTGATGGGAGAATAAGTGACAACTTCATTAGTGACCTTTCTGCTCTTTCTAGCTCTCTGCTATGACTCAAGGGACTTCTGTTCCCAAACTTGTCATTCACCACAACCATAGCAACAGGCTGGAGTTGTTGCAGGGGTTGACAATATCAACAACAAATGATTCTTGCTTTTCTGTGGATTTCTGATATTTTCATTTATTGTATTCACTTGTTCATGCATGCTGGAAGTATTCAACACCCAGTCCTCTGATAGATAGCAGATCACAGGAAGAGGGAGGTCTCAGTCCCTACATGGCTCAGAGTCTAATTGGAAGAGGCAGAGCTTCAGCAAAGATGTACACAAACGCATTCTAAGTACCACAAAAGGAAAGCAATGTGGTGTCACAGAAAGGAAGTGATACAGGGGTTCTGACTTGAACAGAGTGGTTAAGGAAGATGCAACGGTTAATCCTACTTGTCACCTTGGCAGGATGTAGAATCAAGTAGGAGACAAAACTCTGACCATGTCTGTGAGTTTCTAGATTGAGTTAAAGAAGTGGGAAGAATGGGCTGGAGAGATGGCTCAGCGGTTAAGTACACCAACTGCTCTTGCAGAGGACCCAGGTTCAATTCCCAGCACCCACATGGTGGTAAGAACAGTCTTTAAGCTGGGTGTGGTGGCCCACGCCTTTAATCCCAATACTCTGGAGACAGAGGCAGGTGGATCTCTGTGAGTTCAAGGCCAGCCTGGTCTATAGAGTTCCAGGCCAGCTGGGGCTATAGGGAGACCCTGTCTCAAAAAAAAAAGGACAAAAAATATTTTAAAAAAAGAAGTGTGACGAGACACCTTACATGTGGGGGTGGGGGCACTGTCCCACGGGTCGGGATCCTGGACTGAATAAAAGGGAGCCAGCCCACTGAGCACCAGTATGCATCTCTTTCTTCTTCCTGAATAAGGATGTCACGAGACCAGCTGCCTCACACTCCCTGCTGCCAAGCCTTCCCCGCAATGATGGACTCCATCTCTTAAACGGCAAGTGGTAGTAACCCTTCCTTTCCTTATGGTGATTTTTCACATGTTCTTCACACCCATGAGAGAAATAACTAATACTGAAAGACTCTTGGAGGACGCAGCCGGTTTGAGATCTAAAATATAAAGAGACCAGATTCAGCAAGAAAGGACTGGCTGGCTTGTGGCTAGTCCTTGTGGTGGGGCTTAGCTTAGGTAGACATTCACCAAGTGTCTTCCACGTAGAACAGCCCCTGTGCAGTGGCTATCTGGAGCAGTTTCTGCATTGCACGCATGCTTCCTACCTATGTCATGCCTCAGCAGTTCACAGGCTAGCCAGCTCAAGCCGAGTTTCCAGACAGGCTGCACCTCCAGGTCAGAGCAGAGTTGAGAATGCAAAGCCTGATAGGAGTGATGGCATAGACAGAGCCCTGTGGGTCAACAAAGGCATTCTGGGTATGTCTACACTAGCTCTTTGGCTGTCCTTAGAACATAATATTGATTCTGTGACTCAGAAGTGGGGAGTTAGTGGGTGTGGGCTGAGGATGGTCGGAACAAACCCTTCTCCACAGAGCATGGTGTGGATTCTGCTGTCAGTGCCTTTGTCCTCGATGTGTGAATTCTGACTTCTAATGAATGTGTGCACTGTGGTGATGGCCGTGGGTGGATCAGCCCAGCCGTGTGAATGACCTGGATCCGGGTGTGTGTCGTCCTTGTTCATGGAGCTGAGGAGCTCTGCTTCACTCTGTGTTTCTATGGATTCCTTCTGTTCAGGTTTCTTTCTTCCCACATGTGGATTTGATCAACCCTTCCTGAGACAGAGCCTGACAACAGCAAGCATGTGCTTTCTTTTTGCAAGACTATGAGACCCTAGGTTACCAAGTACAAGGAAGGTCACCAGGCTGGCTCTGTGTCTGCATTCAGTTACATGACAGCCCACCCCTGCTCCTCCATGGGTGTGTAGGATAGATGGAGTTCCTGAGTGAGACACAGCCGAAATGCCAGACAAGTGTATGGGACAAAAATCCTGGGGTTCTCAGGAAAAGATGTCAACAAATGTGAGACCACCACCTCCCACCACCCCAACCCAACCTTTAAGGCTGTACCCGAGGTGCCTCTTTATGGCCGTGGCTGCCATCTTGGCCAACATCATCTTCTCTCAGGTGCACTGCACTTTCCTGTCTTTTGAAAATACAAGTCGGATTATATTACATCAGTACCCCGAATCCTTCAGTACCCTGAATTCTTCAGTACCCAAATCCTTCAGTACCTCAAATCCTTCAGTGGCTGTCACTGACCTTGTCGGGGGAGGGGGGAGATCCCTAGGTTAAACAAGGCTCTTCAGGACTGTATATGTGTCTTTGTCCACTTTCTGTTGTTGTAAGAACATATCTTTGACTGGGTACATTATAAAGAATTGTTTATTCAGTTAATGACTGTAGAGGCTAGGGAGACCAATCTCTACCCAGATGCTGGTCTGTGGTGCATGATAACCCAGCATAGGGCATGTCACAGTAAGACACAGGAAATTCCTCCTCCTCCTCCTCCTCCTCCTCCTCCTCCTCCTCCTCCTCCTCCCTTCTTCTTCTTCTTCTTCTTCTTCTTCTTCTTCCAGGAATGTCATCCTGGGGCCCCATCCTCACAGTCACACAATCCTAAGGACCTTCCAAAGGCCCCACTTCCAAATGCCATTAACATATACATTTGTATTGATTTTCAACACAGACACTTTGAGGGGGCCCGGTCACACCTGAACCTTCTTAGAGCTATGGCATCCACCCATCTGCCACAAAAGGTCCTTCCTGACCACCCCATAGAAAAACTTCCCATTCCACCAGTGTCCAACTCTTCCTGTCTGTGATGGACTTGAATATTGTTTGGCAGATGTCCGCTGTCCTCGTCTGCTTCCGCCTGCCCTGGTCGCTTGTCTTTGGCCATGGGATATGATTTACTTGTTGGACTTCACCTAATGTGATGTGGGCAGAAAATGGGCCAGTTTGGCCTCTTGAACTTGAACTCCCTTTTTCATGACAACATGTATCCAAAGTGTCATCAGGCGGAGGAGGATGAAGGATTCATAGTGGGGAGCAAGCAGGACCCACATCTGAAGCCCAAGTCCAGTCATGCTAGCTGGCCACAGTGTGTCATCTCACCACTGGAGAATTCTGTCATGCAATGCTACTGCAGTAATCAATGGTGGGTTAAATGCTGTGGTCATCACACTTGGTAGGTATTTTGTTCATCTTAGGTCTTGTCTGTTTCCCTAGCTGGTGGTGTATAGTGATTTCCTTGTAGGTAAAACCATCTATCTTGAAGAGAAACTTATTATGACTCAGAATGTTCTAAAGAGAAGTGATACATGCCAGAAAGCTCCTTAATTAAGCTCAGGAGATGAACAACCCCCAAACTTCCGGAAGTCCATGAAACTGACCAGAAGCACCAGGCCCCTCCCTCACCAGGCAGTGAGGATTGTGAGAGACACCCTCTGATCAGCTAAACTGACTGGAAGACACTTGCTGAGCTGTCAAGCCACACATAAATTGTCCAGTGTCCTTCCCTGTTGAGTTCCAGCTGTCAGGAGCCTCGCTCACGCTGAGGTGGGTTTGGATGATGTATCTTTGAATCATTTGTGCTCCCGTCAGGTACTCCACTAAGTAAAAGGGAGCCATTGGTTCACTAAATTGGACTTGGCTGGTGTCCTCTCTGTGGACCATCATCAATTCCCTATCTGGGGTGAGTAGATATTGTTCACATCTCCCCAGGAATATGTCATACAATACCAGGTCATCATCCTTGCCTACATTGAGTTCTGGGCTAGTTTGAGCGATATCAGACCCTGTCTCAGATGAGCAAACAGCTGGGGAAGGGACTGTCTTTGCAATTGCGCCAGCTACTCATGTATGTAAACAGCCACTCTATAACCATCAACATAGGTGAGACTTGTCTTCCTGCTTAACTTCCTGGTTGTAGGCCAGGCCACCGCCCCTGCCCTCTTTCTAGAGAAAGCAAGTCCAAGCATTGGTGATTGTGACGGTCAATCGAGAATCACCTTGGGGCAGTGTCTCAATGAGGGATCATTTAGATCAGGTTGGCCCAGGGGAGTGTCTGTGGGGGTTGTCTTGATTATCTTAGTTGATGCAGGAAGACCCATCCTAAAATGGTGGCTGCATGGTTCCCTGGGTTTAGGTCCTGGACTTTACAGGAAGGAGGAAGCAAGCCGAGCATCAGGCACCTGTGCGTCCACTCTCTTTCTGATCCCGGGCTGTGGAAGTCGTGAACTTCTTCAAGTTCCTGCTGCTTCCACTTCCCACAGTGATAACTGTAATCCAGAATTTGTAGCTGACCTGTTTCTCAGCCATTTCCTTTGGTTAAGAATTTCATTCCAGCAACAGAAACAGTAACAGAGAAAACAATCTCAAAATCTTGAGTTCATTCCAACTTACTAAGTTGTGCATACACTGTAATATTAGTCAGCAGTTCTGGGCACTACACCTTGGGCACTGCTGAGGGCTGCTGGTCAAGTTTCCTGCTGCCAGAGGAGAGGCAGAACCTTGGCTTCTGCTTCTGTGTTTCTAAAGACTTAGAGGTGTGTGCACAGGGACAACCAGGAAGCTTATGCCCTGGCTTCATGTACTGGGTATTTTATTCATTTCTAAATCTTTGGTTTGAAAACCAAAAATCATCTATGGAATAGTAAAACGAACAATGAGGAAATGAAGACCATGTAGAGATACAGCAAAAGAACACCGAAATATAATGTGCACATTGGGAGGGGGCAGGGGATAGAGTTCACTAATCTAAGCTCGTAAAGAAAAACTACACTGTCTTAAATGTAAGCCCAGTGGATAGTGTGGTCTGATGTGTTTTCATACAAAAGACATCTTCAATTTCATTGAGGGGAAAGATGCAGATGAGCACAGAGGGAGCCCGTTCCTGACAACAGAGGCTGTGGCAACTGAGCTGATCTCTGGACAATTTACAAAGAGCCTCATTTAAAATAGCTTCTTTAAACTAGGGACTACAAACCAACTTTATATGTGTTCTTATCCCACTGGTATTTCAACGCCACTCAAGTAGCCACTCCCTCACTGTCACCAGTCACGCAGTATCTCTAATAACTTACTACAAATAAAGTCTATCCCACTTACATTTTTATGTGTAAACTTGATAACTTGCCAAGGCTGTTTTTCTTTGCTTTCTAGTAAGAGTGAAAGAGAAGGCCGGGTTGAGGCTAAAGTTGTGGACAGGGGGTGTTGGGGTACATTGAGAAGCAGGTCACTAGCATAGATGGTACCCCTGTTTCCAGAGCCATCACAGGGAAAGGGGACCTTAAGAGCCACCCTGTAGCTGGCTGAGCAACAGTGTGCTAAACTCTCCTTGACCCTCAACCCTCTTGTCTCTCATCCGCCTCTGTTGCAAAGGTCAGGGTGGTCAGTGACTGTCTGTCTCCACAGCACTATGAACATTGGATTTTGCTTTTCTGACCAGAACGGATGGACCCAGATAGCCCCAAGTTTCACCGTCTTCCTGGCTTGCTGTAAACACACCATCTGCCACAGGAACCCAGCCCTTGTTTCCATCAAAGCAATCAGCAGGGAACCACAGGGATGCTAGCCCAACAAGGATGCCCACCAAGACCAGCGGAAAGGCCTCCTTCCACTTCCTGTAGGGAGAGGAAAGGGGAGGGTCTGTGTGAGCCCAGACGGCCAGGTGAACCCACGGCCAGGTGAGGCATGAGTTAGGGTCAGGGCCGTTGCTTCAGGACCATACGGATACATGCACAGCACGTCAACACACACACACACACACACACACACACACACACACACACAGAGAAAGAGAGAGAGAGAGAGAGAGAGAGAGAGAGAGAGAAAGAGAGAGAGAGAGAGAGAGGAGAGAGAGCTTGCTTTTTTTATGATAAACGAATGATGTGCACTAATCTGCAGAATCTAGTACAAA